>OZ002740.1:27927315-28527315 GCA_963924295.1 Dioctria rufipes
AAACAAAAATTAAATAAATAGAATTAATAGAGCCCCCGACAACACTCAACTTGAAGTGTCGAGTTCTTCATAATAGTAATCTATCCATCAATGTAAATTTGGGAGTTTGCTAAGATCAGAGGATGTATGCCTTCATTGACTTTCTATCTAGTAACATTACTGAAGTCTTTATAAATGCAATCGATAACCAGAGTGGAGTACATTGAAGAGTGATTAATCGTTATACCGATTTGGATTATGCTAATAATATATAGTATACATATCGACACCAGGGCAGCCCACAAAAATCCAACTGGTTTTGGTAATTAGATCAGCCAAAACAAAAACATGCGTATAAAATATAACTATACTACCCCAAACCTATATAAACAATCAGAGTTTTGAGAAATTGGAAACCTTGTCACTTTGATAGCATAACGCAGTACGGCTAAGTATATAATTAGAAGTCGGAGATCACCAAATCCATTACACAAATGGCCGAATACAATTGTTATTTACGTCGAATCCTGAAAGTTCATTTGAATGAAAGTCTCGAACGTTACAGGCCGGCCGCCACTGAGACGAGTTGATCTAATGTCAGTTAAATTAATAGTGGAAACATTGATAAACGTATGAAGAAACATTATGTACATATGCATATAAATGTTCTCCCAACACACTCTTGAAATATGCGAAAACTTGAGTTAACGTCGTTGTATACGGAATTAAACATAGAAAAAATTGAAAAACATTGATCTGTAAAGAGCATGGTATGAAAGGTGCGTTGGAAATCTGTTGTTAAATTATAGGAAAGGAAAGGCTTACAATTCATATAGCTCATCATATTTGTAGTAAAATATTTTATATATTTTGCCTATACAACAATATAAAATAAGTGATAACATAATCATAAAAATAACGTTTTGTTAGTGTGTGTGAAATAAAAATTGAACTTAGAATTTTCACAACTAGTAAAGGAATAGAAAAAATTAACTAAACCTAAGTTGAATCGAAGCCGACTTTCGCTTGAATGTTATATATATATAATCGACGTTAAAAAGAATGCTATCTGTAGAAACGAGAGACCTTGTTGTTATGTAAAAAATATTTTTGTCACCTAAGATTCGTGTAGATGTGAAAAAACAAAAAAACAATTATTCGTCCAAATCGAAATCTTTTTCCCAGCTTTCATCGGAAGTTGATGAAGAGTTTTCCTCCTTATTGAAATGATCTTTTTGCACTTTCAAAACTCTGTCTTTTACTACTGGCGATGTAGTTTTTTTATCCTGTTGTTTATCATTGTTTTTTGGCGACAATTTATTATTAGTAGTAGACTTAGAATTTTTCTTTACATCTGAAGAAGTTTGTTTCATAGATTTTTTCTCAGTTGATTGTTCCGATTTTTTCAATGATTGTGCCTTATTAGAGACTTTGGCGGCTTCAATCTAATTAATCAAAGAATAATAAATTCGTAATTAAATTATATTCACCTCATACCTGACTACTAGAATCCTCAATTAGAGGTGTGCTCTTCTTTTTTTCTCTTTCTTGAATTTCTTGTTCATATTCTTCCAGCAGTCGTATTTGTTCCTCTTCAGAGATTTCTATGTTGCATGGAATTTTCTCACCTTCCCAATTGAGTTCTTCATTTAACAGGTCCTGGTCCAAATTATTCTTTTCATTTTCTATATCTTCAATTACAGGATTGACAGGTAAATCTTGTTCATTACAAGCTAATTTCGGTTGTTCCGTTTGAATGATCACTTTATTTGGTGAAACTGATTTTTCAGAATCAACTTCTACTTTCGCTCTCCTTTCAGCTAAATCTGCATTTGCTATTGCATCTTGTAGTAGAGCACGTTTGAAGAGATACCTTTAAATATATAAAACAAGTCTTCATGGCTATTCAATAAAACCAACGCTAATGATAATGGATAACCTACTGAAGGATATAAATTTTTAGTGATCCCCGGAAGCTTTAATGATAATTTCTTAGAAAAAACAGCTGTCGAAAATATGAACATTCAATACCTGCAGAGTAATTCCGCAGAAAAAATTGTAATTTGCATTATAAGGCTGCCATTGTGCATTGGTCTAAAGAAAAATGATCCTGGATTTGTAATATCCAAAGGTTCGGCTATATTTACTTGATTTAGAGACAAAAGAATAGGCGTATGTGCTGTATGGCAAGAGATGTACATTGTTTTGAGAAGAACAGACTAATATCAGCTGAATGAGCTGAACGAATATCAATATAAATTGCCGCCCAATCTCCACGAAATCATAGGAACTTTATAAAGATTTGAATGAAAACCATACTTACAAAAACCTTACTAAACTAAACTGTAGTGATCATTCCAATTTTGGTAGTTAATAACTTATGTACAACCACCCCAAATACTTAACTCAACCTTTTTTTTTTCTGTTTCCAAAGCTATCCTCCCTTCCACCAGTCTCTCCATCTTTCTAGCCTGACTATTCATTTTTCTTATATGAACTAAATGGGCATATTTGCAGACAGGCACGGACTGGTATTAGTAAAGAGCTTAAAATACAAACCTTTTCCAAAATTCCATATGTGGTACCTTTTCAGGCACTAAACCTAGATATTTCTCATTCAATATTTCACTGCTAGCCAAATGTTTATTCAGTTGATTTTGGGTAAATTGATCTTGTTCTACCACCTCCATCCATCTCTTATATTTGCCAGCAAGCTCCTCCACAGGTTCACATGTATAGGTTTTTTCATTTCCTTGTAAATCAGCTAAATGTTTTGGGAATCCAGTAAGTGTAACGGCACCTTCATGCGTAATAAGCACTGCTTCGACTTCATCATCTTCCATTGATGGAACCAATGCTTCAGATACTTGCCCAAAAAAGGAACTAAGACTTTTTTTGACTGATTCCACAGGCGATGTCTCATCGTCAAACTGAAACAATAAAATTTTTCTACTCACCAATCCTAAAATGAAATTTTATCTAGACTAACTTTTAATGTACTCTCCAGAGCAGCTCCAACATTAGATGCTTCTGTTCGAACAGCTGTAGATAGCTCATCTAGATCTTTCTTGACTGCTTCCAATACAGTAGAAGTCTGCAAAAGAAAATGTATCTCTTAAAAACAAGTTTTGAGAACGTCAAAAGTACCATCTTAATTTACCTTTGCTTTTGCGGAATTCAACCAAGAACCCCACCAGCTGCCTCCGGATGTTTCCTCATTTCTACAAGTAATAACAATTCACAACAAATAGTAGTAAGACTAGATAACCTAGTAAAATCTTGCGCAATAGTAATTATGAGAACAAAAAAAATCTGTGCTCTCTGTGCGGTTTTAGTTTTGTCTTGTTTTCATTGCAGTTTTTTTATTACTTACCCTTCTGCCATTGTATATTTTATATCTGTCTTTTGATTTAATTAGTCCTTATCCTTGTAATTATGAAACAACACAACTCGTTAAGTATTAAATCCGCAGAACATACCTCTTGAGTTTTTAAAATATCAAAAACTTGAATGTTTTCTTTTCGCCTTCAGAAATTTGACATCGCCATATTGGACTCAAATGTCAACAATTTACCTTTTTCTCCTATTCCCATATGATCGCAATCTGTCATATGCTTAACCGTGCGTATATAAAAAAAAAACATCCAAAGTTCCAAACCAAACGGCACTAGCGCCAATTAGCTTTGATACTACAATACGCTGGGCGGAGTTTTGATACTGTACACTGGCGCCCTCATTCGGACCAATTCCGGATTTACCTTCTTGGCATGGCCCCCATGGTGCCAGAAAGTAGGCATTTATCTTTTGGAAATGACACCTTTTCAGGCATTTTCGCTAGATATGCTTAAGAAAAAGGGCAAGAAACGCAGAAAGGGTTACTTTTTCGGTGCAGAGTGTGATAGGTCATTTTAAAGCTAAGATTTAGGGCTTCTTAAATCCAATACGAAAAATTGGTATTTATGTCGTGTTTTTGATAAAAATAGTAGTTAAATAAAAAAATAAGAGTAAAAATTCCGAAATTTTAACTGTGTTGAGTCATAACTTGAAAATGGAGGGGAGAATGGAAGAAATTTATAGACCATTGGAAAGGTCTAATCATCTATCTATCAAAGTTTAAATCATCATCATAGGGTGTAACGTTAAGAAGTTACAGGGTGTTCTATGAAAACATACCCAACAATCTTTAAGTCCCGTTATCTCGGAAACCGTCAGGATTCCCGCCCCGTCCGCCATAGAATTTTTTACTCGTCTAAGTATTACCTATCCATAGCCTTCGGGTATCACGCCACTTACGGGATACTCTGTATCTGTATGTATATAAAAACCCCCTTAAAGAAAATCAGTTCGGTATTATAATAAGTGCCCAAAAAGTTTAGAAGTCAAATGGAAATTATACGAAGAAGATTTCTCGTCTAATAGACTGAAATTTATTGAAAATAATTTCAATAAATTTACAAAATGCAGTTAAGTGCAAAAAAATGATTGAACTTTTCGACCCAGCGATCAGAGAGGTCTCATCAGTATGGTTATCTCTGATCGCATACCATAGAAGTTCAATGATGGAAGAAATGGAAATGCATGGGTGTGGGACACTCAAATTTTACTAGGATCGCACATAACTACCTTAAAGGGGAATGCCCATTTTAGGCCCGACATCAATATTCAATAGAGATATTTTAAACGATGCATTATGATGCTCTGAACATAAAGTGAGCACAAAAGTGGATAAAAGTGAGAGATAAGTCAAGACTGCACAATATATTATGTAAGAATTACGCACAGGTGATCGTTTAAAATCTGCTGCCGTTTTTTTTTTTAAGGTAGGCAGACGACGAAAGATCCGAGGCACGGAGGCCAAGGCGGCGCATTGAACTAACCTGCTAAACATCTTCTCACCAAAACCATCATATCATAAGTGAGGTAAATTTTTCAGCTTATCAGTAGGACAAGGACGCAGAAAGTGTTCGGTTGTCTCAGCCTCTCCTTCCAGGCACGACAGACATTTACGGCTATTAACAACTTGCATTGTTTCCTTTCGGGCACCAGGAGAAAGTCAGAGAAATTTCTTGGCTTGGACACCTGCAAGTGCTCACGTTAACCCGTCACTGCTAATGTTTTGATGAGAAACCTGATTATTGAGGCGGCAGCACCTACAACAGGTTCCCGTCCAAGGAAGAGAAAAACAAAGCTAATTCTGGCTAGGAGGTCAGCCCTTATTCGCTATGATTCCCATGTACCCAGGAACCCACTGAAGGAACACTTTATTGTGGATACACAGCTTATCCAAAGTCGTCCTGCAGTCCTCCAGTAAGTTAGATGTTATCCGAGGCCTACTCAGAGCCATCAAGGATGTCTGACTATCCGGATAGTAATGACCTTTCCCTTGATTTCTGTATCAACAGCTATCCCATTGCGATGGCAAAAATTTCAGCCTGGAAGACAGTGAGTGGTGTGCTATCCAAGTGAATACTCCAAACCAATGTCAGTTTCAAGAAAGTAAATACCAGCACCGGCTCCATTATTAGTGAGAGAGCCGTCGGTGAAAATTTTTAGAACGGACCGGGGAAGGCTCAACCCACGCACGCATCAAGTGGAATACGGGCCAAAGATTTTCCTCGTTTCAGCGACACCAATGAGCTGCAGCTTTTTCTCGACCCAATTTGACTGGTGTAAGGGATCAGATTTTACTAACCTCTTTCCTTTCCTCTAATAAAGATAAAAAAATTCGCCCGATAAAACGTAAAAGTTGTAAGTATTTTTCTTAAAAATCTAAAATAACTATTTTCTCAGCAAAATTCTTAGTTTATTCTATTTCCCTGGATTTTATTAATCATTGGAGCAAAACTATTGTTTTAAAGTGGAATAAATTGAATGTTTCGGTTTACATTTTTTCGATTCTTATTTTTGATGTGAAAGTGTCTTTACGTTCTTTTTCTCTAAAGTTTCGGTTATATTTAATGGTAGTTATCTAAGCTGGGTGTGTCACAGCTTAGTAAAGTTTAATTTAAAAGATGGCAATACATATGTTCTGTTTAGAAATGAAACAGAATCACGATAACAAAATAATCTGAATAATCTGTAAACTATTGCTGTGCAGATAGAAATAATTGGAGTCTATGCTGTGGTAAACATGACTCAACTAGATTAGTTAAAAAGTAGAAGTGTGTCGAACTTGTTTCTGTTACTAACGCAAGTGAACTCCTGGTTATGCAAATAGGAGATAATGCATTGAACATGAGGTTGAGGTTCGTTAAAACAGAATAAAACCATATAAAACCAAACTTATAAGTATCATGGCCGTGTGGAATTCAAGTTGATATTTATAAAACTTTTTCATACTGAAAGGGAGTTTTAGAGGGATTTAGTTTACGGTAGTTATAAATTGCTTACTCTTTTAAAGGATGATAATGTTTCACAGTCCCCCTGACCCTTTGCGATAGTTCTTTTTACCCCTTTTTACCACTTTTGAGACACTTCTTCTTCTACTAGTTCTAGTTGGCGTTTGTAATTAATTTCGTCAAATAAACTTGTAATTTAGCAATTTGAAAAGTAATCACTCTCCTGGAAAATTACCCAAATTAGGTTTTATCATAAAATAAATACAGCTAAAGAAGTAGCAAACGTTGTGTTGTATAGAGCTGACAAATTATTCGTCCTATTTTTTTTTTTTATTTTACCATTAAGAATTTTTTTCGAATACAAGGTAAATAATAAATTTACGCTCCCCACACAGAACAATGTGTCCGTGGTATGTTGATGAGAAATCCTCTTTGGATATATAAATTGTCCGTAGAAAATCCTGTCCTGTCCCAGTTAACAACTTAGGATATCCCTGGAAGTGACGAATGTCCGAAGTTGGGATGTCCCTGGTAGATCCCATGCCCTTCCCACAGGACAACCTGTGGTTGCACTTAGGCACAATTAACGCATTCAATAATGTAAAATTCCCGCCGCGGATTTGGGTAACCCACCCCACTAACTCTCCCGCAATAGCCGAGATTCTAGCGTGCCGCCCTATGCCAACCTTTGAGGAGAGAACTAAAGGAGACGACATCCCATAGTAAAGTATATGTATGACAGCGTAACCAAAAAATTTCGCCATCTTGATTTTGGCAGGGTGTTTGATTATCACTTTTATGTAAACAAAGAGCCGCGAAGTGTGTTTGGCGCAGAGACGTAGTTACAAAAGGTATAATTTACTTTTTATAGGAAATGTTTAATGGCTATTGGACTAAGTGATAATAATATAAAAAGGAGTTATATATGCTCGAAGATTTAGTTACAACAAGCCGTGTTGAGGAAAATACTTTTAAAATACTTTTGTGGTAAATTCGGTAAATCCCACTCTGACATGCATATATGATTCAGATCAAGATACCTTCCGGTATACCATGCGATTCCTTGAGGTAAGCTGATCAAAAAATTGTTCCACATACCCCCCCCCCATCCCTAGAAACCTTCCTTTAGGAGCTGTGGCCAGTTGAGATTTCGCCAATATTCGTGAGAATAAATGAGTATAACTTTTGAACCACCCTATAGATTTTGGTTATTGTTGGCTTCTTAAATAGCCAAGAATATTAGCTGTCGAAGAGTGTATTGCTCTGTATGTTTTAATTAAGCATCTTTAAAATATTCGTAAATATTTCCAAAACATTGATTTTTTTACACACAAATTTCATAAATTCCGTTATTTATTTCAAAAACTTTTGTGTGTAAAAAAATCAAAATTTTGGAAATATTTGAGAATAATTTAAAGATGCTTACTTAAAAAATACAGAGGAATACACTTCTCGACAGCTACTATTCTT
The DNA here is from genome assembly GCA_963924295.1 of Dioctria rufipes. Lineage (NCBI taxonomy): Eukaryota > Metazoa > Arthropoda > Insecta > Diptera > Asilidae > Dioctria > Dioctria rufipes. The sequence goes on from OZ002740.1 coordinate 27,935,103, forward strand.
GGATATTTAATAATCCAACAATAACCAAAATCTATAGTGTGGTTCAAAAGTGATACTCATTTAGTCCCATCAGGGTTCACGAATATTGGCGAAATTTTCAACTGACCAACAGCTCCTAAAGGAAGGTTTCTAGGAGGAGGGGTATGTGGAACAATTTTTTGATCAGCTTACCTCAAGGAATCGCATGGTATACCGGAAGGTATCTTGTTCTGAATCACCCTATAAGTAAATTCGCAAATAATTTAAATATATCGTCAGTGAGAGCATACTTGCTGAAATCAAAACTGGTGCCACATGAAACAGGAGATCAGTCAGCCCATTTATATACATGTCAGTGAGTGGTGCGGAAGATTCTGCGGAGTTTCTAAGAAATGTGTTTGAATTTTCGCGCCATTAATTTGTTGTGATATTTAAGGCATCAACAATTTTTAACGGCGCCTCTGGCACCTCGACAAAACAAGAATAAGAACGATAGTTGCTACGCTTTTTTCATCACATGTCGCCTCCTTTAGTTCCCTCCTCGAAGGTGTCAACGCTGTGAGCTGTCAGCTCAGGCTGACAGATTGAACGTCACGTCCACTAGTACTCACTCATAAGTAGTACCATAACAAAAGTTTGTATGATGAGAGCGCATGCAAAAAAGCCTGTTTTAATGTTATTTCTTAAGTGGTGGTCCCTATCCATATTATTATAAAAAAAAAACATTTTCCCGGAAAATTTATGAATGTTGGAATAGAAACCGAAAAGAAATTGACAGATGCAACCGCGGATAAAACATAAAAGGTTTTTCTTAAAAATCTGAAATAAATTTACCTGCTATTTTCTCAGCAAAATTCTTAGTTTATTCTATTTCTCTGGATATTATTAATCATTGGAACAAAAATCTGGATTTGAATGGGAATAAATGAGTTTTTGAGTTTACATTTTTCGATATTGTTTTTGATGTGCATGTCCCTTAAGAGTGAGGAATGTCTGGGATTCGGATGTCCCTGGTAGATCCCGTGTCCTTTCCATAAGATTTTCTGTGGTTGAACTTAGGCGTGGTTAATGCATTCAATACAGTTCAATTCACACTGAAAGCATACCTAGAACTGTTATGGTCGTAGCGTATTGCATATAGCAATATGCTACGTTTAGATACTGCAGCATGTACGCCGGCCTGCGGTTAAATGATAATTGAACGCACCCAGTCATCGACAACGTCCAACGTCATTCCCAAACTAGAAAAGAAGAAGAAGACAATCTTCTCTTAACATCAGATCATCTGAGAAACGACAGTGGCGGTGAATTTAAGGAAAATAATTCTCAAACATCCGCGTGGATATAAAAGCTAGACAACAAAAGAAAATTAGAAACCAGGTACAAGCTTTTGGTCACCAGAGAAATTCCGGCAACTAGCCGGATTGGAAAAGCTGAAATATTTTTACAGTGAGTACACTGAATAGGAGCACAATCTGGTGGCTGTAAAAATAACAAAAAGCCTCAATATCGATATTCAGGATGTTATGCATATGACTCATCAGACTTTAATATAGTACTCGGACTAACATGGCATTTAAATGAGACAAAATATTCTCTATCTGGAGAATCAAATAATCTCGTCTACCAAGAATCTCTGGAACAAGCAACAAAAATTGTAGGAAGTAAACGCCGAAATAGTAGTGTAACTTCAGAATATCCCTTTACAGAGGAGTAAATAGTAGCGGCAACTCAGCTAAGTATTACTAACAAGAAATTTAATAATAGAACAACAAAAAGGAAAAAAAGGCGATAGGCTCTCAGCACACACGCAGGGTGCTCTTCTATAGAACATCGGAGGAAAATTCTCCCCTAGAGTGTACTAACATATTAGGAAATAATTTTTGTAAAAGGAAGTGACATTAAGATAACCATAGTGTAGTTTAGCGATGTCATTGCCGTCTTTATGTTCCAGGCCGTGACATCGAATTCTTTGAATGTATTAGAGTGGTACGATTTCGTACTTCTTTTAGCATTTGTTCTTATGGAAAAATGCATTACTTTCAACTTCAACCTTCTCCACAATGTAAATAAGCCTCCGTACTAAAAGTTTTATTCAGGAATTTTGTTATTTAATTCCTTGTGCATTTACCAGTATATAAATCCAAGTACTTTCTTTAAGAAAATTCTTTATATTTTATTACTCAAACATAACACTACACATAAAAAGGAGAAAATGCGTTCAATTCTGTTGCCTTCATACCAACTTTCATTTCTCTATGGGTTTTCTCACAGAGAAATGAAAGCTCACTTCAAAGTGGGAGCAAATAGTTCTTAAATCAGATCTACTTTGGTTTGAAACTGATTTTCTTTTGAAAATGTATTAAAACCTAAAGTATAAATTATACAACCATAAAGCCAACAAAATTTCCTATAAAATAGACTAATATTTGAATTACCTTTGAATTATAATTTAAAAGTTATAAAGAGTTAAACACAGAAAACCGTTGCCGTCCGTTCGATTCACAGCGCAGTGAGCAAGCGCAGCTTGTGAAAATATGAGGAGAATGCGTAGCTCTGCCGATTCATTGATTAAAAAATACTTTGAGTCATGTTTGAAATGAAAAAACTGAATTATTTGATATGGAATGTGGGAAATATTTTTAAATTGATAGAAGCATTACGGGATAATATATAAAAATGGTTAACATTGTCTTTTTGTCTTTATTATACTTAAGCAGTTACTGTGTGCTAAACATTGAAAGACTTATTTTTTTCATATAACTCAATAGGCAAGCTCAAAGCTCTGATTGCTTTCCAGTGTGATTTGTGGTATGAAGGCAACAGAATTGAACGCATTTTCTCATTTTTATGTGTAGTGTTATGTTTGAGTAATAAAATATAAAGAATTTTCTTAAAGAAAGTACTTGGATTTATATACTGGTAAATGCACAAAGAATTAAATAACAAAATTCCTGAATAAAACTTTTAGTACGGAGGCTTATTTACATTGTGGAGAAGGTTGAAGTTGAAAGTAATGCATTTTTCCATAAGAACAAATGCTAAAAGAAGTACGAAATCGTACCACTCTAATACTTTTGCAAGTAGCAAAATCGTTTTGTGTCATGACCTGGAACATAAAGACGGCAATGGCCATGTTCAAAAACACACACATAAGTTTTCAGAATCTTTCTACTTTTTAACAGTGGCACGGCGGAGCATCTCGGAGGCGCCTCTGCGATCGAGTCCCCAGCAACAATCATGTAAGTTGATGCCTTCAAAAAAAATTATTTTTAAATTTTGTTAACTATAGTAAATAAAAAGAGATTACTCTTTTGGACTTTTTACCGGGTTAAACTTAATTTTCTTCAAGAAAGAATTTTTTGGGATATCTCTGGTATATAGCAAAAGCTAAAAAATGTTCTAATTTGTTATTTCATCACACAACCCATTAATTTTTGGTGACAAGTTTCAAGTCTTGGTTTGACTCATCAACAGGTCCCAAATAGCGAAATTGGGTGATTAGAATCAGTTTACTTAATAGATGAGATGAAGAAATGGTGTAATCTAATTAATTTTTCCATCGATTATTGGACACAAGAAGAAGAAGAAGCTAATAACGATATAATGGAGTTTGATTTAAAATGCAAACCTAGTGATAAATATAGTTAAACAAAAAGTTTCCAAGGGAATTACAAGAAATATTTGAGGTGACTGAGGTGAGCAAACGGGATGGGTTCATAACTGTGACCCAAAAGAGGACTATCTATCAGGTGAAACCCAGGGTTACGAATTAAAGTAAGATTGAAAGATTTTTAATAAATAAAAAAATTGTTTTTTTCTATTTTTCTTAAACTTTTCATTTCTTTCTTCTTTTTTCATTTTTTCATTTGTTTTTCTAATCACCCAATTTCGCTATTTGGGACCTGTTGATGAGTCAAACCAAGACTTGAAACTTGTCACCAAAAATTAATGGGTTGTGTGATGAAATAACAAATTAGAACATTTTTTAGCTTTTGCTATATACCGGAGATATCCCAAAAAATTCTTTCTTGAAGAAAATTACTATAGTGTCGATATATATAATTAATTGATCAGCTCGCATAAGAGCTATAGAGTTAGTACATAAGTAAGTAGTATATTTTGATTTAACTCGAATAGAAGTCGGAATTGGGTTTCAAATTGTTTTTAAATATATTCGAAAGTCAGACCCGACATAAAGTATGAAATTGATTCTTAATTCGGTGAATATTAAGAATAGAGAGGGTTGCCTAAAAGAAATAAATTGTAGAATATCATGAAATATAAATGTATATCCCTAATCACATCCTAGTTATAGCTATACAAGGTCGCCATGACTAAGCGAAACTTTAGTACCTTGAATTTTGAATATAATTCAAGACAAACTCTTCCACATACATACACGTAGTTATTCTAAAAAGAATAGACCTTTGTTCATCGTGATATGATTTGTTTAGAGCCTAGTGAGTAGTCATTTGTGTATTAAATAATGAATTCCTTTCTATTTAGGCAACTAGTACGTCTCATATATGACAAGATAGAGTAAATCGTAGATTCTTATTGAAGTTTGGTAATAACTAGGTAATCAGAGAACTTTGTAAGTTATACTCAGCCACATTTATTGTAAGGACTCTTGTACTATATTCATATGTTAACCAAATAGTTAAGTATTCTTAGGTCTAGTCCCTCTCTCAGGACCTTATGTACTGTGGCAGTATTATAAGTAGACCCCTGTAGTAGAACGATTTGGCTGAGTTTCCGTATTATGAATAAATAAGACATTATCGATTATAACGAAATGACGACATAAGGTTTTTCTTTAATTCTTCCTTCACTATCCTGGAGCCCTCTCGTATGAAGGTCGCTTAGGTTCGCTCGTTTATCCTCTCTTTACAGGTCAACTAGGGACTCTGAAAAATCTTGCCTTCAGAGTCAGATGGGTGGATGGGGCATGCAGGAAGGCAGAACATCTGCGCCTTCAACTATATATATATATAGGTAAGTGACGTAAGGGTCCCTTCAGGACCGAATGTGTGCCGGCTTTTAGTTTGTAGGCACGAACTTTTTTTGATTATGACTGACGGCAGCCGCAGGTTTTTTTCGTGGAACCTCCCCACACTCTCCGCCAATGAGCCGAGGCGAGCTAGCGTGTCGCCCTGCAGTCAACGCTGTCCGTCGAGTGATCTGTCAGCTCATGCTGGCAGTCTGGACTTTACGTCCAAAAGCCAATCACTCAAGATAGTACCATAACAGAACGTCTTACGGATCTCCTGGTTTATTTTCAGGTTGTGTGAGGAAATATCTTAGGATATTGTTTGAGATTTTTTAGCATTGCGGAAGTTTTTTTTTTATGGGTAGGTATATAAAAAAATAGTAAAGGCTGAAAAGTACATGCCAGAGGTGTGTTTTTCTGTTTTTGGTATCCTACATCGATACACGGAAACGCACCAAGCGACAAATTAGTGTGAGAACTACGGAAACCACGAGAACCAGAGACCATATATAGAAATAAATTTATATGTATTTGAATGAGCTTCTGGAAGGCGTAGAAACGACGTTCCCATGTTTACCCGAAATTGTCTTGCACATCCTGTATGTATTTGTCTGTATAATACTTAGAATGTTCCATTTAAAGTAGTTATGGAATATCACAGGGATAAGTTATGGGAAATTTCTAATAACTAAAGTCCTTATATATATATATACTGAACACCTCCAATTTATCCCGGGAAAGCTATGGGGTCTATAGGAAAAGAATGTGATATCCCTGGGTAATTTTGTGCTGTATATGGGGTATTTGCTATTTAAAAAAACATATTTAATTCTGATTTATTTTTTTTGCAATGTGCAACAAAAAATGTCCTTCTTCTTGGAGAAATCCGTATTTATAGGGAGGACACAATGTACTTTCAGCCCTTCTTAAAGCTATTGTTCAAACCCTATGTTGTTCGAAGGATTTAAGTAAGACCATTCAAATCTATTAAAATCTGTTTCCGTAAATACTTAAATAAGATACTTTTCAGTAATTTTACACAGAAATCAGCTCTATCCCTTTTATTCAAATACCCGTTCTCATTAGTGTCCTGTAAGGGTACGCATAGGTAAATATTAAGAAAACCGCATCATCAACACATCGTATACCTAGTGTAGGTACATATAAAGGTATATACCTTTTCGGTGATTTATTTTGACAACACAAAATGACAGCGGCTTCGAACCGACACTATATTTCTACATACATACCTATATCAGAAACAACCGGGAAACATGTGATAATATCGCGATCGCTCATCAGTAAACGCGAATTACGCATAAACTTGATATGGAGAAAACATAAATCAATGCCCTAGTCGCGTAGTAGCATACTCAAAAAACGCAAAACAAGCGACTGCGCTCTGTTTATAAATGTCGCAAGTGTATACGGGCTGGACCGGGCTGAGCCGCTTTTGCATTGTGGTGGACTTTAAGGTGAAATCATGGAAATCGAAGGGATTCTCGGAGGAACATAGCGAAATCAAAGAAAATAACAACAACAACAGCAAAAACAGAAAAAAGGAGGAAAAATAAATAAATCCAAAGACACCCCCCCCCCCCCCCCCCGGGTATCAACTTCAGAAGCCTGACTTTAACTCTCTAATGCAAAAGACCGAACGATCTTTTCAAGTCACCGACCACCACCTTATTTACAGTGAGACTGAAGATCGCGTTGGACGTTTCTGTAAGGTACACGTTCGTCGTCCTCATATTGTAGCACTGGTGTAGAACCTTTTAATTACACTAACCAGGCGCATATCGATAACCTTTTGATTTCAGTTTATACCCGTTATGCGTGTATATATATAGTAGTTAAAGGTACATATACGTACACCTAACAGTTGCGGTCAACTCAACGAGTGAAACGATCGTAGTCGGGGAAAAAACAACAAATTGCCTATAAGGAAGCGATAACCAGCTCGAATTTGGCTCAGGCTTCAACAAGCCTATACCCATATGCAACAAGATCCAAAGAAGAAGAAAAGAAAAAAACAAAAGGCGCATAGGAACGGGCACAGATAGCACTGTGTCAGGGTATAATCGTTTTATTAGTGTTTTGCATTAATTGATTAGAAGGTCTGATAAGGCAATCTTTCGGGAGAGATTTGCCTGTCCTCCCTACATGACTACCTACTCTTTAGAGATGTGATAAAACAGTTTGTCTTTCACGGAAGTTCTAAAGTGATGCAGGCAAGGCACATCAGGTAAAGCCAGGCAAAGGTAAACCATACACAACATAGTTTCTGCTGACCGCCACCATAAGCATCACAGGAATTTTTCAGATTGTCTCCGGATACACAGAATTTGATATCCACGCAACCATTGCGCACTCTTTTATACCCCATAACTTGGCATGGATAGGCTAGTTATTATAGGCACCTACCTCTAAACATCTTCCTATCACAGCCAAAGATGAAGGTGTCATAAGGTAAGAACAGCAACCGATAACAGGAGTAGTGAAGCAAATTGTTTACCTGAGATGCCAATGTTTGTGCGTCGAAGCGAACAAGAAGCGAACATTGGGGAGGTAATGACTGCACGCTTCGATTTGCAAATAAATTGGACAAGTGTATCGTTCGTTAGTGATAACGATTACCGTGGATACGCTGAGTATTTCCAAACGTGCGTACCTACTATATTGTCAGCACCTTGCGGCAGTATAGGCATTTTGCATGTGGTATATAAAGCTGCCAACGTACGTTTTTTTGTTTTTTTTTTTTTCTTTTTATATATAGGTAAGTAAGTCTACGGCTCTGGCATGGCACTAAAGTGCCAGCGTAGCACGGTCCGATCGACTCATTGCATCGTACGCGGTGCACCTGAAAATGTGCGCACCAACTAAGCCTATAGCCAGTATATTCTTGCGGGGCTGTGCTAAGTCAATTGGCGTTGAGAAGTCACCAAATCGAAGGTAAATTCTTTTACCTTTACGGCTTCGGCATCGGATCGAATTTACAGTAGTGTCGGATTCTGCTCTGCTGCTGCGACATATGCGGCGGAATTTATTTTTATTTTTTATTCTTATTTTTTTATCTAAATTTATTTTGATTTCGTTTTAAATGCCTGGCCAGTGACATCTGGGTATATCCTCTTATGGTAATACTCGTATGTAACTGTCGTATGTGTCTGCCCAATATCGTTTGTAAGCGGCGATAAATTCTGTTTGGAATATAACTAACTGCAAAATTGTGTATGGTTAGTAAGTAGACATAAAAAATTAAAAAAAATATATATATACCTATAAAAAATAAATACTGGGAGCCATGGAGAATATGAAAGGATAATGCAGAAGTTGGGGTAGTATAGCAGTAAATTTATATATTTTTTATGATTGATAAAAGTATGGAAATATTTCGTTTGTTTAAAAGTTGTTAATTTTAAAATTTCACGTTATATTACTTTTTATATTTAATTCAAGTTGTCTTTTAGTCATGTAGTCAAATTGTACGCGGTTTTATGGACGTCTTTCCATACCAATCAAATAAACACAAATTAGACGGTATCTTTCCCCATCATAAAGTCACCTTATTCGAGCACACCTTAGTTTCTCATAGAACCGTCGGGATTTTCTTCGTATAGCACCCTAAATTCTCTGTTGCCAAAGAAACATCGAACTGTCTTGGATTTCTGAAATGGTGCAACAAATATTTCAGGCCATCAAATCTAGCGCTCCTCTACGAAGGTTCTACATGAGATTTAGAATGGAATACAATTCACACATCTGGTCCGAGGTTGATCGCACAGTCTTAGCTTCATAGGATTTTGTCCAAAAGAGAGACTTCAAGCTCATTGGCGATTTGGCAATAACTTGTCATATCGAACCACTCCAGCACCGAAGCAATATTGCATGCTTTATCACTACTGCTCCTTTATCACTACATGCATGGTCAATGTTCTGATGAAATATCTAATCTGATTCCTTGTAGAATAACTCCTATACGCAACTCTCGCGTTTCAAAATTGCGCACATCCTTTTAACCCTTCAAACTAATTTCGGCCGTACAGTAAAATTTCGCGATCCTTTTTTATCCCAAACTGTCCGAATGTGGAACAGTCGACCATCTTATGTATTTTCTCCGGCATACATCATGTTCGCCATTCACCTCACGTTCCCTAATTCCTTTCCATATCTCTTTTCTGTCACGCTGTGCTTTCCATCATAGGGTGCGCCCTGAGTTTGTCTCAATAATAATATAAAAAAAAATATCCTAGAGCTAATCGTTTCAAAAATGTGCTCAGACTTTGTAAAGCCTTATAAAGTTGGGAGCACAGAATCTCTTCTAATTGTTTTCCGTTTGCTGACTGCATTGAGCCTGTTTAGATAAGTCAGCTCAAAATGCTGCCGCCTCTGCCATACAAAACTTGTCGGTAGTATGATGGTTGGGGGCAAGAATCAAGTGCAACTTAAAATTCGTACGCAGCACAGTCAGCTCTCGAGGCAGCACGTCATTTTAATGGCTATTATAAATCACATGATAATTCCAGTTAGAAGCATTGCAGTGTGCATTTAGTTGTTACTTTGTATAATTTGTCGATGTATTTGTTCCACCGACTGAAGGCAGCAAGAGCAGAAAATTGATTGATGTAAACATAAAGGTAATTTTGTGGCACCTCAAGGCTCACCTTATACTGACCCGTCTAACTCGGGGGTTACACGTAATAGTACAGCTTGCATGCAAGCCGCACTGCCATACTTCTTGCACGTGTAACCTCTACTGCTATGTTGGCAGTTCAGCTTTCAGCGAACTTGCATGATAAAAAATCATGGCAGCAGGGAGATAGTAATTTGACATTTATACAGTTTTCAAAATGGCGGAAAAGAAATGCTTGAGAGAATTTAATAACTTTATTCTGGGAAAATGAAATTTTCTGGGATCATTTGCATTACATCATTTACCAACACCTTCCTCTTAACTTTTTCTTGGGTTTTTATCATTCTGCTACTTCCTTTATTGCTTTAATTTTCCAATGTACGCATGACAATACGCCACAAAGCCATTTTTTAAATGAACTTGCATGCAAGATGACAAGACATTAACCGAACTGCCTTCTGCTGCCAAGTTAAAAATCTCGTTAGAAGGGAGGCTTGCATGCAAGATGTACTATCTCGTGTAATCCCCGAGTAAATAGGCTTATTGAGTACGTTTAGACCGCAGCTATTTAGAACTAGTTTTACGTAATGGAGAACAATCGTACTACAAGATATTCAAATTTAATATATCAGATCAAAAACAATATACATTTCTTTTTGAATGACTCAAATCCGTCAAAAAATGACAAAGTTATTGAAGTTTAAAACAACGGAAATTGAAAATGGCCGCGGCCCGCGAATGTGGTGATGACGTCACGATACACAATAGGCATGATGCCAGGCTGCACAATATAATATTTTTAAGACGACATTTTATGAAATAAATCCAAAACAAATCCGATCTCGAGCGCTTTCTATCACGGCGGCGCACCGACTTCACTAGCGCTGCGATAGACCGCGAATTGTCTTGTGTATCGTGACGTCATCAACCGTTATCATGTTAGAGCGCGTTTTTTGAGAATGCGGCACTAAAATCGTTATAACTTCGTCGTTTTTTATCTGATATCTGATTTCAATAATCCTTTCACTGAATCAATTGTTTTTTTAGTGACTATGATTCTGCATAATTAACTAAAATAGTCGTTGCTGCTCATTCGACTTACGTAGGACTAATCCGGCTGCCGTTTAGTCCACTCTTATTAAAACTTTGACAGTTGACAAATTTGTCAGATATGCCTACTTCTTTTACGATAAAAATGAGAAATAATATATTAATTTTGTACAACAGAGAATAGAGCATAAGAAAAAAATTAAATTTTCCAAATTTCTAATTTTTTTACCATTCATTACGGACGGAATACTTTCTTCAATAAGTCAAAAGTCTATAAAAGAATTTGTCCTCCCTCTGACCAGTCGCACTTTTTTCCTTCCCAAGTAGCTATTTGCAACTCAAGTTACAAAACAACTTAAGTTTCAAAAGAGTTTCCCAAGGATTTCACATGGACTTGTTATACAAATGGTACGTTTATGACTTTTTAAAACGATCATAAGTCTATATTGTGTTTGATTTTTACTCTTTCTTTACTTGAGTTTAAGATTGGTTTCTATAACAATTTCTCGTAACTAATGCGTTGAACTAAAGTGTCCAAATAACTTTGAAGGTACTTTAGTGACTAAGGAGGTTCATTAAAACCAATATAAAATAACAGGCAATTGCTTTAAAGTTTTAATTTTACCTTTTTATCATTCTTCTTGAACAAGTTTTTCAAGAAAACCGATTTTTGACGAATAAGTTGGTTTTTAGTTTCAATCTATTCGTAAAGTAAAAATTCATCCTGCTAAGTATCCAATAAACCTTTCCGCAACTTCTATTTATTTTATCAACAAAGTATGCATCTATTTGATCTGTTTCAGTATTTGCAATTCTCAAGAAAAAATTCTACCTATTTTCTCTCAAGTTTAATTATTATTTTTTTAATCAATGAATGATTAGTTCCTTTTATTTTGAATGAATGTTATTATTGAAGGGAGGTCATTATGAATTACTTATCTAATTTTTATTTTAAATTCTATGTTTAACACAAATTAATTATAATTAAAATATTTATAATATTTCAATTAAGGAAACGAAGATACATGAAGATATACTCGTAATATAATTTTTATAGAACTTATTTTACATTACTGGAGATACTGTACTAATATGTAATTATGTATGAAAATTTTGTATTCAGTTAGTATCTATCTAATAAAAGTTTTTTCTTTAATTTCCGGGTTATATGAACTTTTTCCATCCATCCTAAAATTTTTAATTAATATTGATGTGTATAAATTATATCGGATGAACTCTGAACTGACATGTTATTGAGGCTGTAATCTAATGATGGTCGTGGACTCTCCATATTTATTAGATCAAGGAGACAATTATAATTTTCGGTAACAGAGTCAAAATCTGGAATCAAAGCTAAGATTACGGATTTTCATAAACTTTTTGGTATATAACTTAAGGCCATAAAATATTTCCATTTGAATTTATTTTATTTTATTTTATTTCGTTCTCCTGTATAATGAAAGTCAGAATTTAAGACTGGTTAGTTTCGTACGGCCCTGGGAAGACGTCTTGAAAAGTATTTCGATAAGATTAAAGAAAGTGTGAAAATGACGTTGCGATATAGGGCTAACAGATGTCGTATCTGGGAAACCTTTAAAATTTAAAAAGGGTTATTTTTAGATAATTATTGACCTAAGTTCCAATGGTGCGGTACGAATACGGCTTATAAATTGGTTACAACCCCATTATATTTTTGTTTCATTTACACCAAGGTTGTTTAGGTACTGGTAAAATTCAGTTGTATACACGATCCTGCAATGTGTGCTAGGAAGTTTTAACACCATGTAATATTCCCTTAAGTTGCAATTTTCCGTCACCAATACCTCCTTCGGTCGAGTTATGAGTCCGTTTCATTTTTGTTACATTTTCACTGAGGTTGCTTAAAAACTGGCCAAATTCAGTTGCTTATATACGTTGTTAGAACGTGTTTGAGGAAGTTTCTAATACCAATTCGGAACCTATGGGTGAAAGCAACTATGGTTTTTTAACAGTTTCGAAACCGACGTGCAACTAAATTTGGCTACTTGGGTTCTTAATTCCACTCATTTTCTTTCTATGAATGACTATAACACATTCAAGTTTGTAAACAATTCCATATCTGAGGTTTATGTCTACGTTTAATACTAATTTTGTAGGTCAATACCGCATCAAATACCGGATTAAAGTAGGACTAGTTTTTCATAATGCGGCATGTTATACCACTTCATATTAGTTCTACATAATTTGACTTACGTAAAACTAGTTCTAAAGATCTAAGATCTTTTGTGATTTCACCCTTAAGTGCCCTAGGAGGCCCATTCGAATGTCTTTTACAAAACCTGTATCTTTCTTGGACGCCATCTTTTTAACATCCTTTGGTAATGGGAATGCCTTTTCTAGATGTTTTAGTGGCAGTCGCGGAGGACTTGTTCACCTGATTCGTCATCTTGCATAGAACTGAGACTACAAGGGCAACGCGACTCTAAATATTCCATAAATTCCTATGTGAATAGTCGCTACACCCAACGCTTGTTTGCGTGGCACATATGCCGGGGTTTGTAATAAATAAACTTTGAATTTGAAGTCAAAATCGAACTATGTCGAAATTAAATGTGGCTTTTCAAGAAAGCTAACATTAGCAAAATGCAAGTGATATTTAAACTGAAGATTGTCGGCGATATATTTTCAATCTCACTTGGGATTAGTCATTACAGTTCGCTGCTGCTGCTTGTGATGATGCTCATCATTTTTTATGTACAAGCAGTTTCTTAAGAGATAATAGAGGCCTTCGTTTCCCTTAAAGACAGTTAACAAAGAAAAAACACGACAAAAAGTTTAAAGAGAAAATATTGCACATTACCTCGTAGAACTTATACACATACCTACACATATATACAGACGACATTGAGGTTGTTTTTATATGTTTCTCCAATGTCCACGCAGTCAATCAGCATAATTATTTCAGCAGCAATTTTATTGCATACTGAGTCAGAGTCAGTTTCAGAGATTATCACTGAAAAGATTCACTTCACAATAAACTTTGCGCCATCACCTCAAAGCAGCATTCGCCATTTCTTCAATGACTTTACCTAATGCAATGCTACAAATGGAGGCAACTTTGACTGACTGATCGATTGCACGAATAACAAAACGGTTTATCACAAAATCGACATTATTTGTCGTTCACAGTGCAGCCGTCCACAGATTTTCTTCTATTTTTCCCCCAGACAACAGATAAATAAGTTAAGGAGAAAATCCGTAATGGTAACGGGCGATATAGTACCTATCTATACCTATACAACAACTCTGTACGTTATGCCCCAATATGGCGGCCGGCTAGTATCTTTTATTGCTGTTCTAAAATGCAATTTGCTTACTCATACGACGATATAAGCCAAGCATTAAAGAGAGCTAGCCGGACGTTGAGGCCAAAGTCGTAAATTTTCGAGAATTTAATTCACCACTCACTTTTGAAGGCTTTCATTCGAATCGAAGCCGCCACTATTATTATAATGGTGGTGTATTTGTGCTGTGCTGCTCTAAGAAAGTTACTGGAGTAAAACTAGCTTCTAAGTACTAGAAGCCATTTTCTTTCCTGCGATACAATTTCCTTTTGTAGCCACTTGTAGCCATTGAGAATAGATGCTGAGATTGATCAATGATGGTGATTCTATATTGAAAGATAGATTAGCTTGAATTAAGCACGCCTTATAACAAGTACTAAAGTGCTGTTCAATAGAGAAGGGAATATTGTTATGGTGGGCCTATATATTCTGAGAAATTTATAAACTTTCGGAACTGATGGAAATGAAATTTGTTTATTGTAACTGCCAAATTTGACTATGTATTTAATATGATTGCTGTCGTCAGAGCAATCACACAGGACACAGTTCGAATACAAGAGGTATCATATGGGTTCAAATTAAATATGTACAAAATGAAAAACAATGTGCGGTATATGAAATATGATGGAAGAAAGAGTAACCTAAGTAATTGTGGGACCCTCGATTCTCAATGAGTCTAAAAAATGAGAAAAGTGCTCTTAAGAAATCTTTCAAATATTTTTATTTAAATAATAATAGAGTCCACTACAACCAGCTGCGAGATTTGTAAATTTACCTAATTTATCTATTCCAGCGTCTGCAAAGTTTAGTAAATAAGTATTTGCCTTGGATCATAAAAATTCTCTGTAAAAACAGGATTTTTGTGGAGATGTTTTGGCCAGGGGACTATTCTTGAATTACGAATGGTTTTTACGAATTCGTTATATAACGAATGGTTCAACCCCATTCAGTCATATAACAAATACGGGGGCCTATTCTTGAATAACGAAGGCAAATTCAGTATTTATTTATTTAGAACTTCATCAAAAATCTGATTACTAAGTTTACAAAAGAAAAATTAAAAAAAAAATAAATTAAAAATTATTATACATATGTAAACAATGATATTGACCAACAGTGGACAAACAATGTTAATAAAATGAAAAGTAACCTTAACTAAGCTGATCTCTTAATTCACTTTTTGAAAGATGAAAGTCAATGCAATCAAACTGGTTGTTAAAGAGACGAGACATTGATGAAATCGGCTCGTGAAAACCATAGTTCGTACTATGATGAGGAACGACGAGGAAGTCGTGGTTCCTCAAGGAGCGCGCAGGAATAGATATATTGAAAGTATTTAAGAGCTCAGGAGAATTTATCGCTCCCTGTATACACTGAAACGCAAAAACAACTCTGGAAGCTTTTCGCCTATTTTCGAGAGAATCCAATGGAAAGAGTTTAAGCCTATCAACATATGGAGGTAAAATAATAGGGTTATGCCAATGAAGTCCACGCAGAGCGAAACGAACTAATCTCCGCTGCACAGCCTCAATACGATTTATGTATACAGCATAAAACGGAGACCACACCGGACTGGCATACTTCAAAATAGGTCCAACGAATGTGCAGTAAAGGACCTTCGTTATGAATGGATCATTAAACTCCTTTGACCATCTCTTTACAAACCCCAGAGTAGCATTAGCCCTGGCAACGATTGTATTAAAATGATCCTCGAAGGAAAGGCGTGTATTAAGGAAGACACCCAAGTCCTTGGTTTTGTCAAGTCTAGATAATAAGCATCCATCTAAAGTATAACTGAAGTTCAATGGACTCCTTTTACGAGAAAAGGACATAGCAGTACATTTGTTGATGTTGAGAGGAAGACAGTTAATAGCACACCAATTATGAAAGGTGTCTAAGTCCAAATTTAGAATTCCACACTCGTTTTCATTAGAAACAATGCGGAAGATTTTGGCATCGTCAGCATAGCAAAGTATTCTTGAATTAGTCAAAATCAGAGATATGTTATTAATGAAAATAATAAAAAGGAGTGGTCCGAGATGGCTGCCTTGAGGAACACCAGAAGTATTATCTATTACGTCAGAAAGAGCTTCGCGAAATATAACTCGCTGCGTACGATCCGATAAATAAGAATGAAGCCAATTGACAAAAACAGAAGGAAAACCAAGAAGAGTCAGCTTATGAATCAAGATTTTATGATTGATTCGGTTAAAAGCTTTACTAAAATCTGTGAATATGCAATAAACTTGCTTTCCGCCTTCAATTGCAGAAATGCAGAAATTAGTAAACTCTAACAAATTAGTCGTAGTAGATTTACCCTTCATAAAACCATGCTGAAAAGAGCGCAGGAAAGGCTTGCAGTGGAATGACAAAACATCGCAAACCATCGCTTCAAATATCTTACCAATACAACATAACTTAGCGACGGGTCTGTAGTTAGAAATGTCACACTTATTACCCTTCTTGTGAAAAGGAATAATCAAAGAAAGCTGCCACTGTTTAGGAAAAACACCACAGGTTAAAGATAAATTAAATAAATAACACAAAACAGAAACTATGAACGTAGCACAATTTTTTATGAACGTGGAAGGAACGCCATCCGGACCACTAGAAAAACTATCAGCTATGCTTGAAATGTACTTGAAGACAGACGCTTCATCGAACAACAGGCCCTTAGGTTGAAGAGAAGTCGTCGGAAGCTTCGTCAAATGGATAAAATCGTTATAACTAATATCACAGTGGTTATCACAGAAGACAGTTTTAAAGAAGTCACCAAAAAGATTGGAAGTCTCCAAGGGATCAACACTATCTATGTTTCCAAGTCGCAACGATGAAGGGTATCCATCACAGTTGCGCTTAGAGTTCACAAACTTCCAAAATTGCTTAGGTTCTTTATATTGATTATTTATATTGTCGCAACCATTCGGAATCGACACAAGTGGTATTCCTGAAATCTACATTCGTTATATACCGAACGCAAACCCTTCGTTATTTAACGAGTGGGTTCAACCATTCGTTATGCCAAACGAAGAGTGAATCAGCTGCTATTTTACGGATGATAATGGAAGATAAAAGATGTGCGAAAATGTTATATGCTTAAAAAACTAAAATAATTGAGTTTTTAGAGGAAAAGCCGAAACTGAAATTTGGTAAATATGATAATTCTTTCAGTTCAAAAGATGCCAAGGAATTGTGGCAAAAGCTAGCGTCAGTATTAAATTCCATACCCGGAGCGCAAAAGGACTGGAAAAGTTGGAGACAGCAATCTCCATAAATTCATATTAATTTTTTTTTTATGATATTATATTCAAAACAGAGCTAATAGAAAATTTCCAGAGTTATCAGGATTTAAAATGTATGGTGAAAGGAAAATCTGATGTGGAAAAAAAATATTTGCATGGCACTGGTGGAGGTCATCCTGCAAAATTTTTCCTATCCAGCGATGAATTAAGGGTGCAGGAACTGATTAACGATTGACGTAATTCATTTTCCATAGAATCTTCAATAATTTCAGACGCAAACAATAATGACACATCACTGAAACTAGCTATTTTTTAACAAATTATATTTTAAAACATGAAACAGTTGACAATATTCCATTTGTAAATTGACAGATTTAATCCTATCACACTCGTTATGTTGAACAAACGAGGTATTTCATTCGTTATCAACCATTCGTTATATAACGAATTCGTGAAACCATTCGTAATTCAAGAATAGGCCCCACGGATGTCAAGAATACCACATCCACATTCGTTTCGAATTGTTTTGACAGCTTAACGTATATGAAATCTGCCTTCGTTATTCAAAAATAGGGCCCCAGAACAAGATTGACGACGAAATAAAAAGGAAGAAAATGGAATTAGATTTGCTATATCCTCCATCGCAACAACGGCACACATATATAGGATAGTGAAGTAGGTAAGATCTAAAAGAAAAACATTGAGCATAATGACCGTAAAGTTCTCGGAGAAAAGCGACACTTACTTAGAGGAGAGAAACTGTACAAAAATGAGGGCTATTGCACAGAACAGGGTCTGATTGAGTGCTGTTGTAAGGGATTGGAATAATATGATAATAATGATTTCTTGGGAAATAAAAAAGAAAAATAGCAAGTAAAACAAGGCACCTAAGGAGTAAATTTATATTTTATATTCGCGATTGGCTCTAGATAAGGGTAATATTGGTGTGTTGGTGCTTCTGGATTTCTCTAAAGCATTTGACAGTGTTGTCCATGCTAAGCTGTTCCGTAAACTTTTTCGAATTTCTGTTTTACGCCATCTGCCGTCAGGTTTATATCGCATTTCCTATCGAACAGGTCTCAACAGGTGATTGTTAATGAGACTGCGTCCTCGCTCATGCCAATGTCCTGTGGAGTTCCGCAAAGATCAATTTTAGGACCTCTCCTGTTTAGCTTCTTTATAAATGACCTTAATGATATAGTCCATGACGTTAATCTACATCTATATGCGGATGACGTACAGCTGTACCTAAGCAGGCCTCCTGGCCTTACAGACGACTGTTTTAGCAGAATAAACGATGACCTATCTGAAATTTGCAGATGGTGTAGAGACAATTAGCTGCTCCTCAATGCTAGTAAATCACATTGCATCGCTTTTCATAGCTCGGATCTGGATAGTGATAATCTTCCTTCTATTATCCTCAATAATGTGACGCTACCTTTTGTTGATAGTGTGTCAAATCTGGGAGTGAAATTCAACACCCTGTTGAAATGCTGTGATCACATTAAGACCATAGTTGGTAAAATATATGGTGGTTTAAGAAGACTGTGGCTATCTGCCAATAATCTGCCTGTGAACCTCAGACTGAGACTGGTTAGGGTGCTGCTAATGCCCCACTTTACCCACGGAAGCCTAATCTTTTCTAAGCTAGACTCAGTTTGCAAACGAAAACTTGAAGTTGCTTCAATGATTGTGTACGCTTTGTTTTCGGTCTACGTAGGTCGACACATATCACGCCCTACAGATCATCGATTGTTGGCTGTTCCTTGGACACACATCTCAAGCGAAAGGCCCTCGTGTTTCTGTATAATCTCATTCATAGGGGTGGCCCTGAGTATCTTTCTAGCGGTATTCAATTCTTGCAATCTCAGAGAGGATGTATCATACAAATTCCACGTTTCTATTCATCAGCCTTTGAAGGATCTTACTTTGTCCGGGTTGCTCGTCTATGGAACTCCTTACTTACTAAAATACGTCGCTTAACCTCTGTCAACGAATTTAAAAAGCTCATTAGTAGTTTCCCACTTTGATGACCGTAGTTTTTATGCCTTATCCAGTCGTGGTAAATTCCAGTTTGATTTTTAATCTGTCTTTTTCTGTGTTTTCAAGTTTTCTCAAAATTCAGCAGTCACTCAAACTCTGGTAGCATCGAAACCTTCCCATTCATTTCGCGATACTGGCACTAAAGGGCGGATACAGCGGGTGGCGATTGGGGCGATCGCACCTCTAGTAAATCAAAATTTATACTCTAATCAAATGAAATAGAAAATACAAAAAAATAAAAAATTTTAGTGTTCTAATTCTAAATAAAAAATAATTTCTCCCTTCACTTAATGAATGTATCACAAAAGTTCTCTGGAGTTTCCCTTCCTTTTGCATTTAAGTAAATATTAAAATTATATTACATTTGTGAATAAATTTTAAAATTTTCAAGGTATACAAAGAAAGCAAGATTAGCACAGAAAAATTTTCATTCAGCATTTAAGTGTACACTTTCCCTCACGGTGAGTTTTTTAAATCGTGTGCACTGGCAAATCTAGTCCCTCGGCAGTTTAATTTTTAACAAATTTGAAACTCCTCTTATTTATCTAAATACTTAATTGAATTACTTTGCTTTGACTTTGCTTTCTTTGTATACCATGAAAATTTTAAAATTTATACACAAATGTAATATAATTTTAATTAAATAAATGGAAAACTCTAGGTAGTTTTTAAAAAAAGTTATTTGTTATATTTATTATTATTTTCTTTTTTAGTCATAATTTATATTCTAAACAAGTAAAAAAGCTAGAATTGGTCTAAGACCAATTCTTATGATACCCTACTAGATGAATGCCCGTATTAAATTTCGTATGGTCACCGATCTATTCAAGTATTGATTTTGAAGTTGTTTTTCGCATATATTTCTAGATCGGTTTGTCGCACAAAAAAATGATTATAACCAATTTTATAGCATTTCGTATTCTGCAGAAGTTTTTAGTACAATAAAAATGTCTTGGACTAATCGTTTTCAAAGTATACGTAAAAAACCAAAATTTTTATATGGCAACACCAAGAAGGAGTTGCCCGATTTAGTCCATTTTTTAAACTTTATTTGATAGTACAATGAAAATACCATATACCAAATTTCAGCTCTCTATATTGATGTGTTCTCAGCCAGTCTCCAAATATATAGTAGAAAACGAAAGTTTTATATGGCAACCCCAAGAAGGAGTTGCCCGATTTGTCTCATTTTCGAACTTAATTTTACTTTTTGTTTTAAACTCCGTGTACAAAATTTCAGCTCTCTAAGTATACGCGTTCTCGAGTTATCGTGCGCACAGACTGACGGACGGACGGACATGCAAAAATCAAAATAACTTTTAATATTATGCGTGGGTGTCCAATCCATTTGCTCTACCATCATTATTTCGAGGTGTTAAAAACGGAATGACAAACTTAGTATACCCCTATGATTTCATCTAGGGTATAAAAATGTTAAAATTATACCACCAAGGAATTTTCAGTACAAGCAAAAGTTTTCCACCTTTTTGTGATGGAAAGCTCACAAAAGCCGGGTATTTTGATGAAAAGTAGTATGTTGGGAAAATTATCATAGCCAGGGTAATTAATCTCAGATTCAGTTTTCTTGCAAAAGTTTAATCTAATTTAAGGCAAATTAACCCTACCTAATTAGCATTCCCCGAAAATTTATTTAACCATTTAAGTTGCAAGAAATTGCAGTCCAGCCCAAGAAATTATGGTGTTTGAATGAAATGCAAGCGACCTTTATATGAAAAACACCAGCAGTAAGGCAAGCAAGATGTGAAAAATTTCTGTTTTATGTGAGACTAAATTTTACTATGCTTAATCAAAAACTTATATTATATAAATAAAAGAACTCTCTGGCGATATCTGAATGCTAATGAAATTTTCATGCTGAAACGAAAAGAGAAAGCTATACAGAGCGGTCCACAACTGATGGCAAGCGCGGGTTCGCCCTTGCAGTAGTTCATGGCATTGCTTAGTTAATTTTTGGTTGATTTGTGATTTTAACAATTTCATCACACCCTCGAGAAATACTTCCCAAGCCATAAAACAGAAATCAAGATGTGTGAGTGATAGTCCTATTCTCTAAAATGTTTTATATTGATTCCTATGGAAATGTGTTATGGTCGTAGCATATTGCATATAGCAATATGCCACCACGGACTGAAGCGTGTATGCCCGGCTTGTTGTCGACTACAGCATGAAACCAAAACGCGCCCCGACCGAGAGAAATGCTTTCTCAAGCTCGGTGTCATGTTCAGTGACAGAAAGAAGAAGAAGACCATCGATATCGGTCTGTCATAGTTTGCTAGCAGGAAAGTAAGGTCGTTAAGATTAAAATCCCGCAAGATCAAATATTTCTCGCCGCAATCCGACGAAGAAAAAAAAACCCTCACGTAAGTTCGAAGAATACTTATAGTTATTAATAAATTTACATCCCCACCTGGTACATTATTCGCACAGTAACCAAAGATTAATCCGCCAACGGCACCCCATAAAACTTGGCGTCTCCCTCCGGAGCCCCATTTATGAAATAAAGAAAAGGGATCTGTTGGAATTCGAATCTGGTGTGGCGTACGTCAGGAAAAACCTCGAAAAGGTAGTTAAAAGAACTAATTTATATTTCGTTTTGTGTTAAATAATATCTCTTATTAGAGAGACGTATGAAAAGCAAATGTTTGAGGGATATTTTCATAATAAGGCATATTATTTCCACTTGCTGGGCAAGTTCTAATTTGATAAAGTTTTGAGCTTGGTACCGGACCTGGTGCATTTACATTTTCTAAAAGAGGGAAAAGAAGTAGGAGGGCACATTCCTCCCATATTGGAGGCCCCCGAACTCGAGCTAACCTTCAACCCGCGCAGCAGGAGATTCATTCCTACGGCACGCAGAAAAAGCGGGGAAAATTTTATTGAAACAATATTAACTTCACCAGGATCCATCTGATCACCGAGAAATATGTTTTAGTATAAGGAAAAAAATTTTTCATATAACAAGCGACATAACCCTAGTACCATCCCCCAAAAAGTGTTCTGGCGATAGAGCAGGGTAATCAAATTATTAAAATTCCAGTTAATTCTTATCCAGGAGGCAATGCTGAAGCGCTTCATCGTGCCGAGGATTCACATGTGAGTAATTTTGAAATATTACACTTTGTTTTTTAACATACATATGTATTACACTTCGGTTCCGGCAGTGACTTGCACTGCAGAACCTTTTTGATATGGTTAGTTAATTTTTGCACGTTTTATATATATCTATCTTAAACTTAAGATTATAAGTACATACATATACGTATAGCATTGCAGAACCTTTTTGATATGTTCAAGTTTTGTGCGTTTTATATATATATATCTTGAACTTAAACTTATAATTACATACATATACGTCTAACTTCATGGGTACGCCTAGCTACTTATGTAATTTGGAATCCTGACTTGATTTTGTTAATTAGATTTAGGAGCATAGTTTTGAACTGTAAGATATGCATGTGCCTAGTAGATATGACCGACAAGTGCACTAACAATCCTCGATCTCGAAATTATCGCCAAGTAAGGCTGTCAGAGGAAAGTATTTATGGATTAAGTGTCAAATACTATGATTATTGTAGGATATAAGCCCGTATCTTAAGCATTCGAATTCTCCAACTTTCGGGAGACCTAAAATGCGCTTGTTCCGTAAAGGTGTCCTTCCTAGTCACGCCTTTAAGAGTACCTTCTGAAGACTGTTTTATTATTTCTATTCAAACTTATCAGCGCCACGAAAAGTCAAGTTCAATGTGTAGTGCCATTGAATTTTTGTCGTTAGGATCTTTTTTTAAAAATGTGACTTGGATATAGTGTCTGTAGTAAATAGACATGTAAGAAATCAATGCATCATAAACAATGATTTAGAATTATGTAACGACTGAAGCAGTCGGTTAAAGTATTCTTTTATTTTTCTATTCGGGGTTTGTCGCAACGTTCAAGTGTAGTAATAAATTCTTCTCATAATACTTTGAATTATAACAAAAAAAAAAAAAAAAACAAAAAAAAAAAAAAAAAAAAAAAGAAAGAAAAACGGCAGTAAAGCTTTTAAAAACATTTATTTTCGGCAATGCAGGTATAAATATTATTATATAAAGAAAGAACAACCATTGAAAAACCCGCGCATCTCCTTTGAGATGGCTCGCGTACATATATCAATACCATTTCATATACAAAACGAAAAGTAAGCCATAACTGAAGAGAAAAGAAAACATTATTTATATATTATATACTATTAATACCTCGGGATATATATCAGTGAGCGTAGTAAGCCATACGGTGCATAAAAGGTTGTGTCCATAAAATCTACTATGTACATAAGGTCAGAAAATTTTTGTGAATTTAGAAAAGAAATAATCAAGTACGCTGTGGACGATCACTTTAGTAACCCAAAGTATGTACTTATGGAATTGAATTAATAATAGAGAATGTATCTATTTGTAGGTTGATAACAATGTTTATATATGAGCCTATTTTGATCATTATAACGTAAATATGGATTGAATATTTTCTTTCTTCCTTCACATCCTGGAGCCTTTTCAATTCGGGGTCGCATAGGTCCGCTCTAATTTCTTCCACAGGTCAGCCAAAGGGACTTTGCAGATCGTGCCGAGCAGAGTCATAGGGAGGATGGGGCAAGGCCATGAAGGCAGAACATCTGCGCCTTCCACAGTAAGTAGGTAAGTGACGTAAGGGTCCCTTCAGGACCGAGTGTGTGTCGGCTCTTTTGTATGCAGGCATGAAATTTTTTTGATTATGGATGATGACAGCGGCAGGTATTTTCGGGAACTCCCCCACACTCTCCGCCACCCTTAGCCGAGGTGCTAGCATGCCGCCCTGTGCTATCGTTGTCATCAGGCGATCTGTCAGCCCATGCTGGCAGTTTGGACTTAACGTCCTGGTCAAGTCGCCTTCAACATACTTCCATAACAAAATGGCGCCCAACGCGGGGCCACCTCAGTTAGACTTCGGTGGTCTAAATATAAATTTTACTGGGGACTGAGACTTTGAGAGAGATGATCATCTGGTGTCTGCCAGTTGATTGACCTCAGGTCTCACATCCAGTAGAAGATATGGGTGGACCTGAGTCTAATTGGTTTTGTTGAAAATTTTTTTTTGTAAAGTAACGTAATATTTTGAAAGTTTTATTGGAAGTCTTTGATATTTTGAATTTTTGGATTAAAGTAAAGTAACGTTTTTTGAATTTAATGAAAATTTTTTTGGAAGTTGAAATCCGGCTTTAGGTTTGACTTCGGTCAAGCCTCAAGCCTGAACAGTTGTTGAATTTTTTTTGAAAGTTTTTGGAAATGTTTTTGGATGATCTTTCCCGCTGGCCTTCTGCCATGGAAATGGTAGGTGGCCTCACGAAATTTTCGTTTGAGCTCTTGTGGGGACATGTCTCTGTTGGGCAACTGGCTAGACAGAGTTATGAATCTGCGAGACAACTTCTTGGCTTCCAGCTAATTAGTTGACCAGACTCATGACTCTGCCCGGCTAGCGAACTAGCTGGACACGACGATTCGGTGAGGAGAAGAGAACGAGTTCTCGGAGGATGGGATTGATGCTGGAGATCTTCAGTGATCAGGAGTTGGCATACTGCTAACTGCCTGGCTGAAGAATCTCTGGCAGCATTCTCAGTCTTTGATACCTCCGACTTTACTCTTCCCAGATTTCTGCAAGAGCTCTGACTTTTTCAATGCACACACTCACGTCACTTGCCTGTATCCTGTTTTTGACCTTGGGGGAGAGAGAGCGACCTGACCTCTTATGTGGGAGTTAGCTTCGGGAGGTGAGGGAGAAATTGTATGATCTTTGTTGAAGGATTTTTTTTTTTGAAACGCTTGAACTGTTTTCGTGATCTGTTGGATCCTTAGTAATCTTCAGATTTTTTTTAATATTTCTATTCGACGAGGCTGTTAACGCTTCCCGAAATTGGTTTTTGTCTTGGAATTCATTCTTTACACTATCTCGATTTGAGAAGCCTTAATTAACTTTTCGAATCCTTGTTTTTCTAATTTTTTTTATTTCTTCGAACGTTTGGGAAAACTTTTGTCTGAATTTGAGTATCTCGCCCAAGGCCTTCGACTTTAAAATAGTATTTAGCCATCATCACATTGGAAGGAGCGTGTCTCTTCCAAACGTGCAACTTCTAGAATTTTTTTTTGGGATAACCATCCTAAACCCTGATTTGACAATTTTTACCTGACTTACGTCTAAATTCATTATGGCTACAGTGAGGACACCACCTCCAGCGACAAACGGTATGACAATGCTGCCTGAACCATGTTCTATCTGCCGGGACGCAAGCTGGTCAGTAGATCGGAAGCCGGTCATGACTGTATGCGAGCACATTTTCCACCAGGCATGCCTGCAGCATTGGATAGGTGAACATTCTAGTTGTCCTAACTGCCGTCGTCACATTACGCAACAGGACTTCAGTGAATATTCTGGTGCAATCCCAAAGAGACCGAAGAAGGTGAAGCCCGCGAAATCGACAAGGCGCGACTCATTGCCAACCTTTGATTTGCCTAACTTTGACTTACCACCTTCGAATCGACGATCCTTGTCTCCGGGAATGCCTGACTTACATTCAAGGACTTTTGTAAACCCGAGTCCTCGACGTGATATTCCAGCGCGTACAGCTCAAGACCACAACACCTCAGCTGCTACGGATGCGCTGATAGCAGGCTTGAGCATAAAGATGGAAGACCTAATAAACCGAGGTCTCCAGCAGGGTTTAAATGTTTTGCGGTCTGAGTTAGGAAACGATATCAGACAACAAGTAGCAGCAGCAATGCCGCCAGCAGACTTCACACGACCTCCTTCGTCCAGAAGCAATCAGAGGCCGTCAAACGACTTTCCTACACGGGGAAGGCAATCATTTAGGAGACCATCACCACCGTCTGGTCAACCTTTTGGTCAACCTTTTGGTCAGCCTACAAATCAGTCCAGACCGAACTTTATACCACCTCAACCCCCTCCACCACCTATGCGTGTTCCTGCTAATGTAGGATACCGACGATCAGGCAGTCCAATCAGGAGATGGAACCTGACATATAACGGGAATAACTTGGACCTCTCTGTCGACGAGTTCATCTTCAGAGTCGAAGCGCTCACGCACTCCGCTCTTGAAGGAGATTTTGGATTACTAGTCAGAAATATGCTTACGCTATTGACAGGACCAGCGAAGGACTGGTATTGGTCAGTACTAAGGCAAAATCCATTTCCAACTTGGGACGTCATCAAGATGGGATTGTATAACGAATGGGGGACGCCTAAAGATGATCTGAAGACTAGACTCCAACTGATGTCTAGAAAACAAAAGCCTGGTGAACTGTTCGCAATGTACCACCACCATTTGGGGTTGCTGCGCGATCAGCTACAGAATGCTATGCCAGACCAAGAATTTCTGGAGATTGTCAAATCGAATCTCTTGCCGGAGATTCAAGAAAAAATATGTCTGCATCCTACTGATACGATAGGACAGCTGAGATCGCTGGTCACGCGTATTCAAGCTACGCAGACACGTATCGCAACAGCTGGTAGTTGGAACTTTCACCGGAACCAACGGGTGCACGAAGTTGACAATTTTCCAACCTTAGATCCGGAACTGGCAGCAGCAATAGGCAGTGACAACAGCCTAGGTGAGCTATCGAGTATGTCACACAAAAATGCTATTGTATGCTGGAATTGTGACCAGTCGGGTCACTTTTATCAAGAGTGTAGACAAGAAAGACAAGTTGTGTTCTGCTATGGATGCGGACGCAAGAATGTCTTCAAGCCTGATTGCCGCTATTGCAGACAGGAAAACGAGAGACGGGTCGGGAATACCACCACCTTTTTCCGACCAGCGTCGACGTCGCAAGCAGCAACGACAACGAACCCTCCAGTGCAAGCCTCGAGCAAGGAGGAAAGTCCGCTCCATTAGCAGACACTGACGAAAAACCTCTGATATCATTCAGTGATTCTGGTGATATTGGCGGGACACCGGATGGTACAAGTGCTTCATTATTAGGGGCGGAGAACTTAGTAGACTTCTCCGCAGATCTTCAAGCTCCCATTTCCATTTCTGGGGAGCCCATGACAATACTAGACACTTCCTTAGAAGAGTCTTTACTCTTCGATGTCCCGTTGACACCTATAGCACGTGTAGCTGACAAGGTTACTGAGCAGGAGATTTGGCCTCCTGTTACTTCTGTATTGAAACGGCCACCAAACTCTGTTATGACGAGCGGGCGTAAGCCAGTTTTACATCCGCTGACGCCGTATCATACGCGTCTGCAGAGATATAACACAGCAAAAGACCGAATTTTCTCCTCAGTAGCGGAGTTAGCGGAGATTATGTTTCCCGACCGGGATATGAGACCGAAAAGGAAAAGATCAACCGTTCGTTGGCGAGAATACTGTCGACGAATGAAACTGGAAAGGAAAAAACTAGCACAGATTTCCGTGTCGATGCCAGACGACATTCGACCGTACGCAGAAGTAAAGCTGCTCGGGCGAACTGAGACTGGATTACTTGATAGTGGTGCCACTGTCAGTATTCTAGGCCAGGGAGCTCTCGAGAAGCTTGCTGAAGCAGAGGTTGAATGGAAGAAATATCGGACACAGGTCCAAGTAGCTAATGGTGCCATGACGACTGTTCATGGTCATGTGAACTTGGACGTCACTTTCCGTGATAAGACCCAAAACGTGCGTTTTTACGTGGTTCCTGGGCTCACACAGGCACTATATCTGGGAATAGACTTCTGGCGCCTCTTTGGGTTAGCTCCGGATGTCCTAGGTATAGTCGCAGAAGTGAATCCAAGTGGAATAGCTACCTCTGACACCGATGGGCATATCCTTTCTAGTTTAGAACACCAACGCTTAGAGAGCACAAAACAGCTTTTCCCCTCTTTCGCCTCTTTAGGCCTGGGAAAAACATCATTGGTCACTCACAAGATTGATACGAATGACGCCGCCCCGATAAAACAGCGCTTTTATCCGATTTCCCCGGCAGTGCAAAGTTTGATGGATGCAGAATTAGAGCGAATGCTATCGCTGGGTGTGATAGAGGAGAGCCAGAGTCCTTGGAGCTCTCCAGTCGTTCTGGTAAGGAAGCCTGGAAAGGTCCGGCTTTGTTTTGACGCCAGGAAGGTCAACTCGGTTACGAAGAAGGACGCCTATCCGCTACCGCAGATAGACGCACTTCTGAGTCGACTTCCTCCGGCAAACTACATAACGAGCCTGGACCTGAAAGATGCATTCTGGCAGATCCCACTGGACACTGATTCCAGAGAGAAGACCGCTTTCACAGTACCTGGTCATCCTCTCTATCAGTACACAGTGATGCCATTCGGCCTATGCAACGCTCCCCAAACGATGTGCCGCCTCATGGATAAAGTCATTCCTTTCGATCTGCGTGAGAACGTTCTCGTCTATTTAGACGATTTATTAATTCTATCATCTGACTTTGACACTCATCTCATGCTGCTAGCCAGGGTAGCGGATTGTTTGAGGAAAGCTGGCCTTACTATAAACGTCGAGAAGAGCAAGTTTTGTATCAAGGAGACTAAATACCTGGGATTCATTGTAGGAAGGGGAGGTATGAGAACTGACCCTGACAAAATATCAGCCATAGTTGACTATCCGTCACCTAAAACTGTTCGGCAAGCCCGACGCCTACTAGGTATGGCAGGATGGTACAGACGGTTTATTCCGAACTATGCTGATTTGACTGCATCCATTACAGACACTTTGAAAAACCCGAGTCAGTTCAAATGGACATCTGAAGCCCAGACGTCTCTTGATCTACTCAAACAAAAACTTACTTCGGCTCCGTTGCTAGTGAGTCCAGACTTCACCAAACCGTTCGTCATTCAGTGCGATGCGAGCCAACAAGGTATTGGAGGAGTGTTGCTTCAGCTAGATGACGATGGCCACGAGAAGCCAATAGCCTACGTCTCGAAAAAGTTGAACTCCGCTCAACGAAATTACACCGTCACAGAGCAAGAATGCCTAGCTGCAGTCTTGAGCGTACAGAAGTTCCGGCCCTTCATAGAGCTTATGCCGTTCAAGATAGTGACGGATCACGCGAGCTTGAAATGGCTGATGTCTCAAAAGGACCTCAGCGGAAGACTTGCTCGGTGGAGTTTGAAGCTTCAGGGCTTCGACTTCACTATTGAACACAGGAAAGGAAGCCTGAACGTAGTCCCTGATGCGCTGTCACGCATTCATTGTGACAGCATGAACACAAACGAAGATCCTGGCCCGGAAGTTGACCTTAGTTCGCCATATTTCAATTCGTTGGAATATGAAGAACTGAGGCATAAGGTTAAAACGACTTCTGGCAAACTACCAGATCTTTGCGTCAGGGATGGCTTCGTTTATATTCGGACTGTTCCGAGAACAGGCGATCCGATCCAGGAGGAAGAAGCGTGGAAGCTTTGGATTCCACGTGGGCTTGTCACCGACGTCATTTCGAGAGCGCATGATCCGCCGCTAGCTTCACACGGAGGAATAGGGAAAACCCTAGAACGTCTGCGAAGACATCTGTACTGGCCACGAATGACAGTTGATGTCAGAAATTACGTAGCCGCCTGTGACGTGTGTAAAGAAACGAAGGCTCCTAATACTATTTTGCGACCACCGATGAAAGTCCAGTCTGTGATAGAACGACCATGGCAAAAGCTGTACGTCGATTTCTTAGGTCCATATCCTCGGTCAGTTAAAGGAAACGCCTGCATTCTGATAGTTCTTGACCACTTTTCTAAATTCCCACTTCTCAAACCTATGAGAAAAGCGTCTACGCTCAATGTATGCCAATTCATTGAGACTGAAGTGTTTCACGTGTTCGGAGTTCCGGAGACCATAGTCTCTGACAATGGAGTCCAGTTTTGCTCGGCTCAGTTCGCCAGACTACTGGAAAAGTATGGGGCAAAGCATATGCGAACGGCAGCTTACTCGCCGCAAGCAAACGCCTCAGAGCGAGTAAACCGGTCTCTGTTGTCAGGGATTAGGGCCTATATCCAGAAGGAACACACCAGATGGGATGAGAAACTGAGCCAAATAGCTAGTTCCCTCCGGAGCTCTTTCCATCAAGCTACTGGTTTCTCTCCCTATCGAACACTCTTTGGTCAACAAATGATAGAACATGGCAGCTCCTATTCCATCTTGAGGAGCATTGGAACTCTTAATGAGCCACTGAGAGTGGACGCAGAAGATAAAATGAGATTGATCCGTGCGAGAGTGCAGGAAAATTTACAACACGCATTCGAACAGGGTTCAAAAGCCTACAATCTCAGGGCAAAACCCGTCGAGTTCAAAGTTGGTCAGGAGGTATTTAGAAGGACTTTTGCCCAAAGCAATTTCCAACAGCAGACTAGTGCTAAACTGGGACGAAAATTTGTTAAATGTCGGGTTAGAGCCAAGAAAGGAAACTCACTATACGAACTTGAAGATCTGCGGGGAAAACTGTTAGGTGTCTATCACGCTAAAGACATCAAGCAGTGATCATCAGTATGAAAACATCGTCGATACTTATTGTCGTTTATTCCTGGTAGCCCTAAGAAGGCATCCAGCCAGCTTAACTGGTAAACTATAGGATATCACGAAGCCCTCCTATTGCCCCGTCAATGGTGGGTGATATACCTGTTGAAAGTCAATCTCATTATAGCACCCCTACCGCTTGTGAGTAGATAACCTTTTATAGTCCCTTCCGGATCGGCCTCATTAGGAGGAAAATTTTTCCTTGTCTGTCCAGCTGCAACGTTTCGTTAATCGTCGGACATAGTAGTACTAGATCTATACCTGGTAGCCCTAAGAAGGCATCCAGCCAGCTTAACTGGTAAACTATAGGATATCACGAAGCCCTCCTATTGCCCCGTCAATGGTGGGTGATATACCTGTTGGAATCCATTCCCATATTCGGCTGTCAACATGTCACTACTTCGACGACGCCTTGGAGACACACCCTTGAACAATCGCAGTCTGAGATCAGGGTGAGAGGTTGCGCCGGGAAAGCTTAGCGATCAGTTCTTTAGGTTACTGATCGCGGGGCTTCCTCAGCATCTCGGTGAAGGAAGGCAGAGAGGCATCGACCGGCTGGATTTTTTGGGTTACCAGCTTGTCGATGTAGCTTTGGCTTCCCCACACGGAGAAGGATGTCGAAGTCTGATCGAAGACTGACGAGACTTCAAGGATGTGTCCTCGACGTGTCATCGGAAGTAGAGTCTGAGGATGAGGAAAGCATAGGGTCGTGGGTCGTGACACACATTGAGCGCCCGCAGTGATGAGGCCTATGTGTAAGACCGGCTAGCTCAGTCGACCATTTTTCAGCGTCGTCTGAACCACGGGTGGCGCAGACCACTCTGCCCTGTTATGGTCGTAGCATATTGCATATAGCAATATGCCACCACGGACTGAAGCGTGTATGCCCGGCTTGTTGTCGACTACAGCATGAAACCAAAACGCGCCCCGACCGAGAGAAATGCTTTCTCAAGCTCGGTGTCATGTTCAGTGACAGAAAGAAGAAGAAGACCATCGATATCGGTCTGTCATAGTTTGCTAGCAGGAAAGTAAGGTCGTTAAGATTAAAATCCCGCAAGATCAAATATTTCTCGCCGCAATCCGACGAAGAAAAAAAAACCCTCACGTAAGTTCGAAGAATACTTATAGTTATTAATAAATTTACATCCCCACCTGGTACATTATTCGCACAGTAACCAAAGATTAATCCGCCAACGGCACCCCATAAAACTTGGCGTCTCCCTCCGGAGCCCCATTTATGAAATAAAGAAAAGGGATCTGTTGGAATTCGAATCTGGTGTGGCGTACGTCAGGAAAAACCTCGAAAAGGTAGTTAAAAGAACTAATTTATATTTCGTTTTGTGTTAAATAATATCTCTTATTAGAGAGACGTATGAAAAGCAAATGTTTGAGGGATATTTTCATAATAAGGCATATTATTTCCACTTGCTGGGCAAGTTCTAATTTGATAAAGTTTTGAGCTTGGTACCGGACCTGGTGCATTTACATTTTCTAAAAGAGGGAAAAGAAGTAGGAGGGCACATTCCTCCCATATTGGAGGCCCCCGAACTCGAGCTAACCTTCAACCCGCGCAGCAGGAGATTCATTCCTACGGCACGCAGAAAAAGCGGGGAAAATTTTATTGAAACAATATTAACTTCACCAGGATCCATCTGATCACCGAGAAATATGTTTTAGTATAAGGAAAAAAATTTTTCATATAACAAGCGACATAACCCTAGTACCATCCCCCAAAAAGTGTTCTGGCGATAGAGCAGGGTAATCAAATTATTAAAATTCCAGTTAATTCTTATCCAGGAGGCAATGCTGAAGCGCTTCATCGTGCCGAGGATTCACATGTGAGTAATTTTGAAATATTACACTTTGTTTTTTAACATACATATGTATTACACTTCGGTTCCGGCAGTGACTTGCACTGCAGAACCTTTTTGATATGGTTAGTTAATTTTTGCACGTTTTATATATATCTATCTTAAACTTAAGATTATAAGTACATACATATACGTATAGCATTGCAGAACCTTTTTGATATGTTCAAGTTTTGTGCGTTTTATATATATATATCTTGAACTTAAACTTATAATTACATACATATACGTCTAACTTCATGGGTACGCCTAGCTACTTATGTAATTTGGAATCCTGACTTGATTTTGTTAATTAGATTTAGGAGCATAGTTTTGAACTGTAAGATATGCATGTGCCTAGTAGATATGACCGACAAGTGCACTAACAATCCTCGATCTCGAAATTATCGCCAAGTAAGGCTGTCAGAGGAAAGTATTTATGGATTAAGTGTCAAATACTATGATTATTGTAGGATATAAGCCCGTATCTTAAGCATTCGAATTCTCCAACTTTCGGGAGACCTAAAATGCGCTTGTTCCGTAAAGGTGTCCTTCCTAGTCACGCCTTTAAGAGTACCTTCTGAAGACTGTTTTATTATTTCTATTCAAACTTATCAGCGCCACGAAAAGTCAAGTTCAATGTGTAGTGCCATTGAATTTTTGTCGTTAGGATCTTTTTTTAAAAATGTGACTTGGATATAGTGTCTGTAGTAAATAGACATGTAAGAAATCAATGCATCATAAACAATGATTTAGAATTATGTAACGACTGAAGCAGTCGGTTAAAGTATTCTTTTATTTTTCTATTCGGGGTTTGTCGCAACGTTCAAGTGTAGTAATAAATTCTTCTCATAATACTTTGAATTATAACAAAAAAAAAAAAAAAAACAAAAAAAAAAAAAAAAAAAAAAAGAAAGAAAAACGGCAGTAAAGCTTTTAAAAACATTTATTTTCGGCAATGCAGGTATAAATATTATTATATAAAGAAAGAACAACCATTGAAAAACCCGCGCATCTCCTTTGAGATGGCTCGCGTACATATATCAATACCATTTCATATACAAAACGAAAAGTAAGCCATAACTGAAGAGAAAAGAAAACATTATTTATATATTATATACTATTAATACCTCGGGATATATATCAGTGAGCGTAGTAAGCCATACGGTGCATAAAAGGTTGTGTCCATAAAATCTACTATGTACATAAGGTCAGAAAATTTTTGTGAATTTAGAAAAGAAATAATCAAGTACGCTGTGGACGATCACTTTAGTAACCCAAAGTATGTACTTATGGAATTGAATTAATAATAGAGAATGTATCTATTTGTAGGTTGATAACAATGTTTATATATGAGCCTATTTTGATCATTATAACGTAAATATGGATTGAATATTTTCTTTCTTCCTTCACATCCTGGAGCCTTTTCAATTCGGGGTCGCATAGGTCCGCTCTAATTTCTTCCACAGGTCAGCCAAAGGGACTTTGCAGATCGTGCCGAGCAGAGTCATAGGGAGGATGGGGCAAGGCCATGAAGGCAGAACATCTGCGCCTTCCACAGTAAGTAGGTAAGTGACGTAAGGGTCCCTTCAGGACCGAGTGTGTGTCGGCTCTTTTGTATGCAGGCATGAAATTTTTTTGATTATGGATGATGACAGCGGCAGGTATTTTCGGGAACTCCCCCACACTCTCCGCCACCCTTAGCCGAGGTGCTAGCATGCCGCCCTGTGCTATCGTTGTCATCAGGCGATCTGTCAGCCCATGCTGGCAGTTTGGACTTAACGTCCTGGTCAAGTCGCCTTCAACATACTTCCATAACAAATGTCACTAGACATTGATTTTATATACGCACTTGAGCCTAAACTACTATCCATACAGAAATATGATGTTCCAGCGATATTAAGCTAGGCTCCTTACCTTCCCAAATGCTACACTTTCATACTATATACCTTACTTAACAAAATAACAAAATAGTTTTGATCAAAGAGTAACCTTACCATTTTACGCTCAATAACTCTCAGCTGAGTAATTGTTGCAATAGTGTATGTGCGGCCGTAGTCCAAATCGATTTGAATTCATCGGAACACGGCACATTCAAATATGCAATTATTACTCAGTTGAGAGTATTTGTTTGTTAAGATAAATTTTTTAAATAGTTTTGTTATTAAAATTTAATTTAAAAATTTGATTACGGTTGGGTAAGAACGAGGAGTTTTCAAATCAAACTTTGTTCAGTTTTACATATAAGAACACTTTAAACATTTTAGAATGTTAGGATTATCCCTGCAAACAATTGGACGAAATTTCGCCGTAGTGAAATGAATTCCAGATATAGAGGAAATGCTCGTAGCTCGAAATCTGTTCGATTTTTGTTAATTTAAACGAAGTTTTAGCAGCATGCACTAATTTCCGAAAATTCGAAATAGATGAATCGCTTGTGGTTCGAAATCTCTTCGATTTTATTAGCACAAGCGGCGTTTTCAAACATGTCGAAATTTCATAGAATTCGAAACAGATGCATCGCTCGTAGCTTGAAATTTCTTCGATTTGTTTGCTATAGATATGAAGTTACGATATGACTCATGTCAATTTCCGAGGAATTCGTTAAAGCAAATATTTTCTATTCATGAAATTATTCTTCGCAGGCATTTTAAGTTGAGATTTTATTGAGTGAAGTGCAAAGTGAAGTTTTACTACGGTGATTATTTATTATATATTTATTCGATATCGTATTTACTTGGTATTTTCAAAACGCCTTGCAAGAGAAATCGATACCAGATTGTACTGTTAAAAAAAAATCGAATCCAAAACGAACTACCAACCCATACAAGAGCTTCGAAAGTAAATTGAGCTAGCGAAACACTGTCGGGTCGCCAATACGATTCGATAACGTGTTCCGATTTTTTTTCCTGCAATTCGCAAGCACGTCGCAAGCGAATTCGATTTCAAAGCTTAAATTCACCTAGTCGAATTGATTTACTTTGAATTCGATTCGATTTTGAACCGCAATGTTTGCAGGGATGTTAGGGCTAGGTAGTATTCTGTTTCATGGCTTGTGAAGTATTTCTCAAGGGTTTTGGTTGAATACACGGTGACGTAGTTATGTATTGGCGAAGTTTCTTTTTCTGCCTTTCACTTATAATGGTCGACTAGGTTCGAACCTTCGACAGTTTCATCTCTTTATAGGCGATGTCATGGAAGGCTGAGGAAGGCACAGCGAGGATCGGTAACATCAGATCATCACGAAAATCTCTACGGTAAGTTATGTTAGGTTCCGCCAGGACTCAATTTGTGTGTTTTTATTTTTCGTTTATGGTGCGTAGTGGCCCAGCCAGGTCTTTCTTTTGCACCTGCTCTACACTGTCCGCATCAATCTGCCGACGTACTAGCAAGCTTGCCTGACGGTAGAACTACAACGGTGTGAACTATCAGCTTCCATTAGTAATCACCCATCTATTAGTTTCATAACATAGTGTTGATAAGCTAGCAAGCGTAATTCAGATTTGAAAGGTTTTCGAATGCCGTCAGAATTGTTGTTCATATAATAGCAATGATGAGAATTGAAACAACAAGAGCAAACATCTTGTCTAAGTTCAATCTTCAAAATTGTGTAGATTCTTTAAACCTCGATTATATTGTAGAAAAGAGGGCGTTTTCGTAAAGATTTCCAAAAATATACCTATTAGAAACCAAGTCGAATTCCTTCTACTTGCCAGGTTTTTCCCTCCCCTCGACCTGGCTAAAAATAATAACTTTTCACTTCAACTTTCAAATTTTCTCTCCACCATATACTTTATTTATTCATTTCTACTAAAAATCCAAATCTCTTTATAGAAACTTGAAGAAAATTTTCTTTTGTTATTACATATTTTACCTAGTACCTACATGTACATATGTAATGTATACCCCAGATCTATTTATATATTGCCTTATTACATATTATTATTATTATAAAGCCAGACTCAATTAACGAGCTATACCCAGCAGACTTGTTGTTATGTTTTGTTGCACAACCATTCACTCCTTGATTTATACCGAATCCTGATATTCGCACTCTCATTCCTCGGCTGGCAAACTGGCAGCCTAATCGTAATTTTCCAGAAGCCTTTCGACAAGATCTCTTATCTTGAAATGCTATTAAATTACCTATGTTTTGTGTACGTTGACGGGACCGGCACATGGCCTAAACAACAAGAGTCGTGTCGCGACTTAAATAATTGTCCTACAG
The DNA here is from genome assembly GCA_963924295.1 of Dioctria rufipes. Classification (NCBI taxonomy): domain Eukaryota; kingdom Metazoa; phylum Arthropoda; class Insecta; order Diptera; family Asilidae; genus Dioctria; species Dioctria rufipes. The sequence continues at coordinate 27,971,979 of OZ002740.1, forward strand.
TAGAAAGGGGTGGGGGGGGGGGTATATTATACCTATATAGGTAGGTATAGTAAAAAAAAAAGGTAAAAAAAATAATAATCAAAAATATGTGTCCACTCTTTAGACGCATTCCTTGCATACACACGCGCTCTACCCGAACATATTTTAAATATTTTGACATCGAAGCAACAAATCAAATTCATTTGCGTTCCCTACGTGGTTTCGTTCTTCTTCGTCGTTCTACTATCGGTGCACCTACCAGCGCTGCTGTTTTGCGGCTTCTGCTGCTGCTGCTGCTGCTGCTGCTGCTGATGTCCGTTGCTGCTGATTTTCCATATCGCTGGCACTGTACCTGATCAGGTAAATTGACTACACACATATATTTTACAGAATTCGTTGTTTTCGTTTTATGCTGCCATAGTCGTCGACGCGCTAACTTGGACGACTAACGTAGTTCATATACAAAATACACCGCGCGATATTCTTTCGATGACAAAAAGTTAAAAGCCGACCGGGTAGACTTTAGACTGGGGCAAATGTAGCCTCTCTTTTGAGTTTTATTCAAGGAGGAACTAGTCCAAGCTGAATGCATCTTGTCTGCCTTTCTTGGGTTTCTGATGCAAAAACAAAAAAAATAAAAACAAAAAATAACAAAACCAACAAAAAAACCTCATCTGAAAACGAAGAATCACACAAGAAATGTAGACACACACTTCAAGGCGGTTAGAATTTTACCGCGCGGCCGCCCTGTGAACCCACTTCGCCGCATGGTTCAAATTCTAGGATCTTTTCGGCAAGTAACTACATGTTATCTGAGTTGTCAGGGCTACTGACACGAATGTTAGTTTCTGCCCTGGTCTCCTCTAGTAGGTACATAGTTGGTCTCAGCCTCAGCTTCCAGAATGTGTTTGTAAGAAGAGAAATTCAGTAAATTTATAGATTCGAACTGTCTGCGGGCTCATTTCAAAAGGCAACAGAAATGCCAGTTCTTTCTGTATATTCACCTTCGTCGTATCGGAGAGCGACCAAACATATCTACCTAACTATATAGGACAATAAACAAAACTATATCACAGTGAAATTTTACATAAAAGCATATAAAATGATGCTTTTATTTAAATTTTACTTTTAGTATTGTGACAGTTCGGCTACGTTTGACGATAATTTTTATGCTTGAAAGAAGCCTTTGGAGAGTATACCTGGTACAAAAGTTTTATTAATTGCCTACTCTACACAATAAAGACATGACTTTTACCTCACCAAATAATATTTTTAACAATTGTGAGATGTTTTTTTTTTGTTTTTTTCTTAAATTTAAACGTGAGAGTAAATATAATTTTTATTAAATTTATTAGGATTAACCTTGGATACAGATAGAATTTTTCGGAGATATAAGATTAATTGCGGACTGGCCAATCAAATTGTCAAACATATAATAATATACATAATTCCCATATTTGAGTACGAACTGGACGCTTGGCAAGTTCAACAGAAGACTTTTCGGGCTATTAGTGATGACAAAACAAGTGCAACTACCGATTCTTCCTGGATCACCAGCGTAACGTCGGATGTGTATCTATATTTTACAACTACTTTTTTTTTTATATAATGTTGCCAAAGCTTAGAGGATACCCCATGATTTCGTAGCACAGCCTTGGCAGAAAAGGAAGGAGGGGTACGAAATTGAGCATTATTGGAGGTATACACACAGTCACCTTCAACATTTGTGGCTTATAACTGGCGGGGAAAACAGAGAATGGTAAACCGTTCCACATTCATAGCAGAACGGAATTTCATGGTATACGGCCGAACTTGACATCAAGAATAGAGGGATGAGCTCGGCTTACAGCTCGGTCGTACGATAGGGAGAATCGTACAAGAGATCAGGATAGAGATTTAGTCAGAGCAAGAACCTGACACCCTAGTAGAATTTTCTTTGCGTACCACACTCGCTGTAACTCGAGCTCACGGTCACCCGTTGAAGTAAAATTCAGTCCTGCTATGATTTTTGGCGAATCCTCCATAAAGAGAACTGTACGAATGTGGATCAGTTTATCATAATCTATTTTCCCCGCCAGTTATGAGTCGTCTTAATTCATTCCAATAATCTTCAATTCTATACCCCTTCTTCCTTTTCCAAAAGGGCTGTGCTATGGAGGGCTACGCTATAGGGTATCCTAAAAAAATAGAAGAAGAAGAAGGCATTTTTTTTTTGATTCTCCGGTATATAGTAAAAGCTAAAATTTTTAACCCATTTGATTTTGGGTGACAAATTTCAAGACTTGGTTTTGACTTATCAACAGGTCCGAAATAGCGAAGTTGAGTGACTTGAAAAACAAATGAAATTCGTTTCGAATGAGTCTGATTTTTAAATTTTTTTAATAAACATTTTTTTCTATTTACTAAAATTTTTTGGTCTTTTTCATTTTTTCATTTCTTTCAAGTTACTCAATTTCGCTATTTGGGACCCGCTGATGAGTCAAAACCATGACTTGAAACTTGTCACCCAAAATTAAATGGGTTGTGTGATGAAATAACAAATAAATTTTTTTTTAGCTTTTGCTATATACCGGAGAATACAAAAAAATGCCTTCTTGAATAAATATAAGTTTGCCCCGGTAAAAAATGTGAAAGAATAATCTCTAATTTTGTTTAACATATAAAGAGAACAGGAATTATTTAAGCCAAATTTAGCATCATCAAATTCTGGTTGCATTAGAAGCTGTTCCAGCTATAGTGAAAGCTCAGTGCAGGCGTATAGTATGAACAAGAAAATATTGCGCTTGCTCCCACCGAAAATGCTCTTAGTCGCTGTCACTACACCAAGAATCTCAAGGAGTTACTCAGTGGTTTCAAACGTAAACAAATCAAGTAGCTGAACATATTTACATTTTTCAAAAGATATCTCTTTCTTCAATATATTCTGTCCTACTTCAAGAACCTCTAAGAAAACCCACGCTCATGTAAGGTATCTACACTTCCGGTTCTCTCTATATTCTAAGTAAGATATCCCCTGAGCTTTGGCAATATCATAAAAGAAAAACTGTGCTTTTCTTTTTCAGACCTACATTATACAGGGTGTCCTAGACTAATATGACTATATTATGTCAAATGATTTCTCTTATTAAGACAATTAAAAAATTGTATGGCAGGGAGAGGGGCAAATATCAACCCACCAGTTACAGGGTGGTTAGTAAAATGTGTCCTGTTTTCATTAAACACCTTATATAGTATCTTCAAAAGTGCAGGGTATACGGTATATTTTAAGACGGCATTGTATGCACAATGTTAGGGTCTTTCCTATGAATGGTCAACCACCGCCGTACCCTTGCTCACTCCAGAGGTATGACGCTTCAAATTCAAAATTTCGTTTATTTTTTTTTTCATTTTCCCCTTTTTTTTAAATAACCCCGCTAACATATGTATCTCCTATTTAATTATGTTATGTTGTATGTGCGATGGTTAAAGAGGTATTAGCTCCTAATCTATTCAGGTCACAGATAATTTGTTCCCTTAGTAACTGAAAACACATCATTTAAAAAAAATTATCGTCTAATTTCGGTATGACCTGAACAGGTTAAGAGCTAATAACTGTGTTAACGGCTACAGGTAGCACATAAGGTGTAAGGTGAACTCAACTCTCTTAAAAATCCGAAATGAAATTTTACAACAATGTTCTAAGAATAGAAGTATTCTTAGGTACAGGTGAGTCATGGAAGTTTTTTCTTCTGAGACGCAGGCAATTTATGAAAGGTTTCAGTACTACACTGAGTAGTGAATTTTTTTCCAAAGCACTTCCTTAGGAAGTTTAAAGAATATGTCGGCGCAGATTTCTTTGCTTCCAGATACTATCTATAGAAAACCCTAACCATTTTTCCCCACTAGGATATTTGCGGAGTTCTAGGTAAGTATAAATCGTTATTAACCTCTTTGGAAGAGAAGTAAAACTCTCTTAATTATTATTAATTTATCTACGACTTTCAAAAATATTCGCGAAACAAATTGGGCAAAATTCTTCGAGGTGTGGTCAGTGACAGCCTGGGTGATCGGATTAACATTGAACATGGATGGCTACGTGTTTTGTGAAGTTTTTCTGCTAGACTAGCAGAGCTAATAGTAAGGCCAGACAATAATAGTAGAATGGAGAATTGAGCAAGCTAAAGGGAAAGTCGCGCAAGCTCTCTTCAATAGGCAATAGGACTACGTCCATATATGAGGACATATATTTAAAAAAAAATGTTAAGATTGGCAAAGAAAAGCCCTTGAATAGAGTTTTGCAGGTCTATAGAATTAAATTCAGAACCATCAAAGTTCCGTCGGCTATTTTCAAAGACACCGGTTATTTTGACCAAATGTCAGATGAGTTAATGACATCTGAACAATCACGGTTGAAAAATTGTTAAACATGCCATGGAGGAGCGTTGTTGAGGTAGCCCAATTAGGATATTCGGCCAACTCGTGGCAATGAAAGCTTTATAGCTGTCTAAAGGGGCCGGCGATGGTGATCTCATTATAGGGTTATAGTTAACGACAGTATACAGTAGCTTGAGCAGTCAATTTTTCAAATCCCAATTCATACTTCAAAAACGTAGCTAATATATATAGGTTTGGATATATTTCAACAGACTCAAGGGAAGTAAGGCGTTGTATACGAGCCATATGATCGCAAGGGATTACAATTATATTAGCTTGTCGTTTTTCATGCTCAAGGCATCACAGAGGCTATTATTTATAGGTGTAAGGCAGAGGATTATAGTATAGGTGTGTGATTGAAAGCCAGCATGCTTACTTACACCAGATGAAAATTCGTCGAGATGATACTATTTGCACGAGTGTCGGTTGTTGGGTGACTCCTGGAATACAAAAAGTATATTTTGGCAACCTTTTTTGAAAACCGAGGATGCATTCAAACCGGTTGAGGAGAATTGGAATTGTAAGTGGATGAATGAATGCGGCAGACGTCGCGTCGCTTTGACATTTCAATAGCACATACGCGTTTATGTTCGTACTGGCCAAATGGCTGCCACGCTTGCCGATTTCGATGCGAAAGTAGAGCAATGTTCTACTTCTAACGCGCGGCAGAGGCTTTGACAGTTATTTTGATTGATTTGAAACTATTTATGTGCTTGGTAAGCTGAATAACCTGATAACCTCTAGCATTGGCGATGAAAATAGTTGTGAGAAAAGCTGTATGATGAGGTATACCATAGGGAGAAGTGTTGTCACCACTGCTGTACTTACTAGGAATAGATAAAATCCTAGATATATTAGATGGGGAAAAATCGAAGGTAGGTAGCTGGTAGCTGTGTATACAGATTATCTAGCAATTTTTGGTACCAATTTTTGTCCACTGTGAAAGGCTCGAATATACGCTGACGAAGCTGGATATTTGGTCCCCAAACAGTAGGCTAAGCATAAATCCTTTAAATAAAGAATTGATACTCTGGAACCTCTGGAACTAGAAGGAGATGCTCATAATGGAGGGAAAATATCTTGTCCTTTCCTGTTAAGTTAAAATTCCTAGGCGTAATTTATTTATTTATTTCGCTAAATGCTAGCTACAATGGTCCCAGGACACAATACTTAAATTAAAGCTAAAGTATAGAACAATTATTGAGGATTTTTCTTAATTGAGTCTTATAAATATTAAAATCTATCGAATGGAAATTCAAATTAAAAGTACAGCGCATTCTAGTTATATAAATAAAGTCATTAGATCGCAAGCGTCGAGATCGTGAATTGAAATTAATTTGCTCAAGCATCAAAGGCATGTCGATGTCACCCTTCACAAGTTGAAATACAAAGCTTATATCACAAATTTTTCTATGAGCCTCAAGAGCAGGAAGGTGTATTAAATTTAATCTTTCGTTATAAAGAGGAAGATGAAGTCTATACCTCCATTCAAGAGCAAAAAGTAAGAATGTCCTTTGCACGCTCTCAATGCGATCGAGTGATTTTTGTAAGCAGAAGACCAGACAGGACTAGCATATTCAAAAATGGGTTTAACAAGAGTGTTAAAAAGAAATTTTAGTAATATAGATATCATCTAATTTTTTTGTCCAGCTCTTTACAAAGCCTAAAATTGAGTTTGCCCTATTAATGATGCGATCTATGTGTGAGTTTCGAGTCAAACAATATCCCCAAGTCACATATTTTATCAACTTTCGAAAGTAATAACCAATTCATAGCATAGACCACATTCCAAGGGACTCACTTACGAGAGAAAATGGTTACCTTACATTTATTAACGTTGAAAATGAGAAAACTCTTTTCACACCATTCAACGAGTCTGCCCAGGTCATCCTAAAATTTGAGACAGTCGCAACGCGAGTCGATAAATTTATATATTTTTAGATCATCAGCGTATATTAGCAAATCAGATTTGGTAACTACATAGGAAACAGAATTTATGAATAATATGTAGAGAAGTGGCCATAAGTGATTACCCTGCGGAACACCAGAGTAAGCCGTTATTTCTTCAGACAGAGCAGAACAGAACTGAATCCAGATTTTGCGATCCTTAAGGTAGGATGATGATCAGTTCAACAACCAAATTGGTAAACCTAAAGATCTCAGTTTAAATAACAAAACAGAATGAGGAAGCTTTTCAAAAGCCTTGCTGAAGTCGGTATAAATACAGTGAGTTTCGCAACCATGCTCATATAATTTGATACAGGTAGATGTAAACTGGAGCAAATTTGTTGTTGTTGACCTTCCCTTCATAAAACCATGGTGATGAGGATTAAGAGCTCCACTACAATGAAAATACAAGAATTCCAAACAGTTTGGGAATACAAGATAATTCAACAATAGGACGATAGTTGGTAACAAGCTCCCTTTTACCGGACTTAAAGATTGGGAAATTTACCAAGCCGCAGTGATATTTTAAACAAAAATGTTAACGGGTAAGAAAACGTTTCACTGCAGTTCTTTAAGACAATAGGGGGTATCCCATCAGGCCCAGGGTCCAGCTTGAACATGGAGTCCTCAATAGATTTCTGATCAATAGTGAAGCATGGGATTACAACTTTAGGAAGTGTCATTAAGTAATTAAATAAGCCAAATCTATTTGAGTGTCATATGCTAAAAATGATTCACTCAATGGTAGACTTTAAGCTTAACATGGAGGAGCAATAATGAAGAACGCATAAGAAAAGTGTGAGTGTAGGAAACCTTTTGGAATTAAATTGGTATCTAAAATCTAAGGTGGTGCATTGTTAGTTAATTAGTTACAGGCTAAAATGGGATCTTTGTTTACCATGCCAACTGAGGCACTAGAGGTCATACTTAACCTGTTGCCATTAGAACAACTCGAACCACTTATTTCATGCGAAATTTAGTCGAAGTCTTACACGGGCATGAACTAATTATGTTTTTGTTTTAATATAACCTCTACAAGACAGGCTTCTACTTACTATAAAACATGTCTACATTACTGAAGATAGTAACATGTTTTTTTTTTTTTATACGGAAAATTGGTTATTTATTTCTTAAATTTAGTTCTGACGAATGGTAGGTTAAAAATAATGAATTTATGAGACTGGCGAGATGCAACATTAAAACCGAACTTCGATATTAATTCTGGACAGTTCACCACATCAATTAAGTTCGGACCGCCATTTCATGGTAGAAAAGTTTTGAACACGTCAAAATTTAGTGCTTAATTAGGGCTAATTTAATGCCGTTTCCCCGAAAATAATGTCCTAGTACATTTTAAAAAAAATCAATGGATAATCCAACTTTATTAAAAGTTAAGACCACCACTACTGAGAATTACTATACCAATACGAAGTAAGGGAGTACAAATGTAACAAAGCATATGCATCGCCGTGTTTAAATGTGAATAAAGTTTTTACCGTGGAAGAAAAAATTGTAAACCGCTTGTTTTCCAACGATGTTTGCAACTTTAAAATGGAAAACGTTTTTTAAAACCCCAAAAATCATAGGCTTTAATGGCTATCTGCAACAAATCAACGGCCAACCATGGTTAGAATTTTAAACTCTTACAATGCACGGTAATTTAGGACAAACAAATTTAGTTTGCAGTGACCACTGTGTAAAGCTACAATAAATAGAATAAATGTAAATAGTATCTCCACATAAATTTAACGTAAATTCTTTTGCAATTTGACAAATAGCGAAAAGAGTTTATCAGGGTTCAAAAATTAATTTTCCTCATGATTTACATTATGAAACTCAGCAGCACAATGGAGTATAGTATACTCGTAGAGAAAACAGGATGTGTGGTAACCCAAATTTAGCGTAGTGAAATTCTATTTGTGTTCAAGGCATTAAATGTCAATTTCTAAACTGGGCACCAATTTAACATCTACATTTAGCTGTTGCACTTAGCAATACGCGACCTTAAAATGACAAGGTTTTAACTGATAGTTAGTTAGTTTTGCGTAAGAAGGATTTAAAGTTTTCATTGCTGATAACTTATGCTGTAAGTCATTGTAACTTTCCATAACACTATCTTCATCTCAGAAGAACTTAAGATTATCTTCAAATCCATTGAATCCTATCAAGTTTAAGAATTAAATCACTTCCGGTTTTACAGTTAGAACCATAGTCGTCGACTGAATACGACACAATAATTAACTGAAATGGTTCTAAGCGCCAATAGAACTATTTCAGAATGATTCGTTTAGAAATTTTGGAACTTTTAATGAAATTAATGTGAAGCAATTTAGCAAAATTGACGAACAAACAACAGCAAGAGAAGGGAAAAGCACGAACAAACTTTAAGATTAAATAACTGAAAAATAATATCTTTATTTTAAATATAGCAATATTCTTTCAAAATATAAGAAAAACGTGAGCAAATTATTTTCATAAAGATATTATATAATTAAATTCATGATATAATCTTTTACACTCTCTAAATTTTTAATGTCGTTTTATAATATTGCTGATCTTACGGCGGCATGAAATTTTAACATCTGCGTCAGATCTTTTTTCTGTAGAAATCGTCAGGCGCGGATCTAGCATTGAAAGTAGGGGGGGCTCATTTTACAAATTAAATCATCGCGCAAAAAAAAAAAACAAACAAAACGTCCAACGCCGGATGGCCACCGCAGTACCTACTGCAGTACTTGGAACTAGGAAATCCGCATTAAGCGGTGCGGATGATGTGTCTTTTTTAGTATAATGTTTTTTTTACAAAAACTTATTTTTTTAATAGAATAGGGTGCAAACTGCAGGAGTCATTCTTCAAACCCAACTTTTCTCAGTTTTACACACTGGTATATGGACTGCTCGATATGCTATTTCATGCGGGTACAATTTTTGTGTCAAAAATAGTTCATACGTCGGTGCCAACATTGAAAAATCCATTGGCGGAAAGTTGAAAAGTGAAACCTCTCGAATTTCTATTAACCCAAATAATTAATTTAAAAACATTTATTTCGACAAACCCACTTATTTATTTATTGTTTACAGGCCTTTCTCAGTTCGCACGTTACATAGGAAACTGACCCACTCAAAAAATGCAACTTTTCAGGGGAGCGAAAAAACGAAAAGCTGTACATACATACGTAGTAATTGTTTGCTAAAAATAGTCTGAACTCTTAAATTTGTTAGTAAATATATTTCTGAAGATTTATATAAAAGAAATTTTAAGATTTTGTTACCGCAGTTGGTGAGGTTAGCTGTTAAACCCGGATCCTCTTAAGTTGTGTCGCTTTTCTTTGTTGCGAAATAAATATTTTTACAAGTTTTTTTAAGTGGCACAACTCAAAATACGATTTTTAAGAATTAAATTCCGTACTTTGAACTTTGTGGAAAAATGTCATAACTCATAATATAATTTGTAAGAAATAATTGCTGTTTTGTGGAAAAGTGACACAATTTAAAATAATACTGTTAAAATGTCGAAAACATATTTACGTTTGTTATAAAGACCGTCACAAGTCAAAAAGTGACACTGACACACTGTTCTATGAAGAATATCTCTGTTCTTAAGTAACAGAAAAGTGATACTATCGCTATCTAGCGGCAAAAACAATCAGATAGAAATATGCCAATTTCATGGTGTAATTAACTCAAAAACGACAAATTTTGAATTAGGTCACATTTCTATGTGACGCGCGAATTAGTAGTTGGTGCTTAGACCGAAAGAGATCGCCATATAGAAATGGGCCCACTTTCTGCAGTGTATTTCTATGGACATAGTAAGTCCATATTTTAAATGTCAGTGGTTTTACATAAGAACGCTGCAAATATTTTAGAATGTTAGGAGTGTTAGAGTGTGTGAAATTGCCATCAGCAATTGATTCAAATTCCTCATTTAAAAACAAAAAGTATTTCCCATAGAACGACTTGGGACAAATAAAAGTTTTAAATTTCAACCCAAGTTGTTTCAATAGAAAAAAGCCCCACGACAAATCTTACCTTCAGTAAGATTTGTCGAAAATAAAAATACGACATGTACGTACATATATACCTACATACATTCACCAAAAAGCCTCCTTTCAGCAAATTGTCGCGAGCGGAATACATTCTGGGTGCAACAATGTATGCACGATAGCAAGACGATGGTTTGATATTTATGAAAATATCAAATTTCATTTCAACCATCGTCCGCCGCGGTATGCTGAACACTAATTGTAAACAGGTAAAGAAAATAGAAGTTGCGATAAGAAAAAAAAAAACGTTTTGTGAAAATAACCATAAGAGGAAGTTTGTGAAAGAAAAAGTTTGTGAACAAAGCAAAAGTAAAAAAAAAATATATATAAATAAAATAAAAGTGTGCGAGTTGTCTTAATCATAGCTTCCTGAAACGGCGTAGAGTGATTGCCTTCGACTAAGCTAAGCCCCGAAATATAACAGGAGTTAGGACTAAGTTAAGTTAGGGCTCTGATGTGGTAGCGAGGGAGTTTGTTTCGTGGCTTGGAAAGTGTTTCTCTGAGGTCCGAAACCCAAATTCCGAGAAAAACCTATACACATTCATTGAAATAAATTTTTATTTTTTTAAGTTTCGGAATAAAGTTTTTTTTAAGTTGAATTATATAAATAAAAAAAGTATAAAATAAAAAAAAATTATTTTTTCAAATAACTCAATTAATTAAATATTTTTTCTCAAATTTAGGGGGGGGGGGGGTCATGACCCCCCCCCCCCCCTGGATCCGCCACTGGAAATCGTAGGCTTTTTGCGAATAACCTTTGGTCTTACTTCCGATAGAATTCTTTCCTTGCTCTACTTGTGAGCTGCACCGTTGAGGACGCTCTGAATGTCTGATGTTAATGGTTTTAAATTCACTTTCAGAATGGCTTAGTTTGTATTGTACTTCGAGGAACATTCTAGTAAATTTCAAAACAGCAACTTTTGAAAATGGAACATTCTTATAATTAAATAATTTGTCATAAAAATCCGATTCCATCATTTGTAAGATTCTATATGGCCTTTTTCTATTCACCAATTTTAAGAGTTTTATGAGTCCAAGTGGAGAATAGATTTCAGTTCGTCGTAACAGTTTTTCTATGTTAGAATGAATATTGTCTATCTCTTGAATGGAAGAGTGGCCTGGAACTGAAAACTTCATTGTTATGGAGCTTAAATTTGTATTTTCACGAATTAAATCCATCATGCAGTTTGACATTAACGAATTTCGATCTTGTGGTACACAAGAGTCGCACCATGTTATTAAATCGGAAATTTCATTTTCTTCAATTATGCGTTCCATTATTTTTTTCATCGCGCTAGCCAAATCATTGCCAGATCTTCCCGATAAAATCTCTGTCCATAGTGCACAATAGACAGTTTTGCTAGTTGAAAGTTGTGCTGTCAAATTGTAGACGTTAATTTTTCTGCTGTAAAAAAATGAACTTATTACGGCTCTAGGGCAAGAAATTACATTTTGTAAATCGAGAGACAAAACTGGTATGCTACCTCCCTTGTTCATCTGTCTTTCTCACCTCATATTTTCTTTGGCAGTTATATGATTTTCGTACTGGAGTCTTTGGTCCAATGTGATCAAGTCATATTTTTCTGCATTTTTGCAAAGTGAATTGCCTTCTGGATGGTAAGGCCGTTTGCACATCGCAAAACGAAAACGAAAACATTAAACCGAATAACACAAATTTTGTCCTAAACTAACAGAAATTTTACGCAATACATGTAGTAAAATATCGGATATTTATTCTAATTGCAGTTTCAATAAAAAAAATATCCATATTGAAAGGTTTAATTCAATTAAAACGCATTCTTATGTTTATTCGTACGAGAAACAAATTTTCGTTCCGAACTGTCAAGTCTATTTTCGTTCCATACTATGTTCCACACACGAACGAATATTCTTTTCGTTCTGACATAACCTCATTTTCGTTTATTTACATTTGATACAAACCGAAACCAACTTTTATTCGTTCGTTTTTGATATGTAAGCATAAACGAATTTTCGGTGTGGAACTGTTTATTCGTTCGTTTTCTTTTTTCGATGTGTAAGCGGCCTAAGGATGACTTAGTTCCACGCACTGTTCAAATACGATCCGAATTTTGTAACATATTAGGTTTGAAAAATGGATTTTCGCTCTTCTTCTGTGATGTGAGAAGTGCACTTAAACTTGCATGTCTGGCAGCCAGGAACGTTCACAATTTTTCTTTCAGGGACTGATTTTCCGCGACGGCTTATATACTCCTTTCCGGACTGGCATAGTTTTTTCCTCATATTTTCTTTCCACTGGTTGGGTCTGGCAACTCTTTTGCGAACTTTTTTTCTTTCTTTTACGCCTTGGATTTCTAAAGGATTTACAATGTCCCTCTCTACATGAATTTGATCCGGTACAAATTCTTCGCTCGAATCGCTAAACTCGGATACTGGGATATACGTACCGCTGCAAGCCTTGAATAAGCTTGGCTCTGACTCACTGCTGAACGGTGAATGACGTGCAAGTGACGGATTATTCGTGTCTTTAAATTATGAATAAACGATATTAAAGTCAGGTTTATCTCAATAGCAAAATTTTAATTATTTACCACATGTAGCTTGCTTTATACCCGGCTCATGAGATCTATCATATTTACGTTTTAGTAATTGTCCAACAGAGACCTCGCTTACATCATGATTGCCTTAAAATGAGTCAGACGTTGCTTCGTGAACTTAATTAAAATAAATAATACTTACCAGATAACTCCTCCAATATTTGAATTTCCTTTAATGCCATTTTTCACTACAGTTTTTAAAATATTACTGAACAACCGCTTTTTACAAGGTTAGATCAAGCACTGATAACAAAAGTTCTAACTACAAGAACACAGCTATTATTCTGATAGAAAGGGCAGAAAGATTTTGTTCATATAATTTAGAGGACAAAGTTCTATCTGAAAAGTTTGTCTGACACGGGTGTAAGTGATACAGTTAGAACTGTTGCACATAATTTCAGCTGCATTACGTGAAAAATAGAACTACGTCATTGTCATAGAAACCCATTTCTACAGATATTAGGGCTGCCAGAGAATATTTTTCTGATTGGTATCATCAAATAAAACTATGTCAGACCAAAAAGTCGATTTCTCAAAATTGTTGGTTAGGACCGTGTCATTTTAAAGTCGCTGATTTAACCGCTGATTCATGGTTTCTTAGTTGGTTTGTTGGAGATTAGGCATAATAAATACTATAGAAAAACAGTAAAATAAATTATATTTTCTCTACGTTTCTGTGGATAACGCCTTACTAACCTTCATCAGTTCGAAAAAGATTAGAGTATTCAACTCATTTCCAGTATTATTTGTTGACCACAGATTTAATCCGACTGAAAAACACAGTATTATTAAAATTTTGGTAGCGTGTAGGTTAACATATAGATGGAGCATTTTGTTTTTTAAACTTTTACTTTTATGGTTTCTTGGGCTCAATTGATATCTTACTTTCGGAGAAGAGGAATTAAATTGGCCCTAATTAAGTCCTAAAATATTATGCAGTGCATACTATTGTAATAATACTATTTAACCTATTCGTGGTGGTCCTAACTTTTAATAAAGTTGGATTTTCCATGGATTTTTTTTAAAAGTACTATAGCATTAAATTCGGGGAAGTGGCATTAAATTAGTCCTATTTGAGCCCTAAATTTTGATGTATTCAAAACTTTTCTACCGTGAAATGGCGGTCCCAACTTAATTGACGTCAGTTCACCAGGTTGCTAGTGATCTTATAAAAAAAAAAAAAACAATTGCATCTATAATCTCAGGTTTTGTAAAAAAATCATTGAAAAACTATTTAGACTCTGAGGGTATTCAAATTGAGTTCCGTTCAGTTTATATTGAAAATATCGTGTGAAACGCCTTAACGGCAGCTCTACTTCACTTATATATAGTATGTGGAATAAAAAGGATTCCATACTGTTGAGGCATATTTCATCTTACATTTTCCATCTTACAAGAAAGTTAAAGATATTTATATGCGCATGCGCAGATTTGAGTGATTTACATGATTTAAATAAAAATCCTAAGACTTTGATAGCTTTAGACATTATATAATTAACTATATAAAACTAATTAAAGTAAACTAATTATATAAAACTTATAATTTATCATAAAAAAAAAAAAACTTCAAAATCTTTAATATCATGCACCAAAGACAACACGGCATCAATTTTTTGAATATTTAAATTGAAGTCTTTCCTATATTCTACAAAAGAATATAAATTTGCATTTACTAATATTAAGTAAAATAAAAAGATTACTCTTTTTGGACTTTTTACCGGGTTAAACTTAGTTTTGTTCAAGAAAGAATTTTTTGGGATATCTCCGGTATATAGCAAAAGCTAAAAAATGTTCCAATTTATTATTTCATCACACAACCCATTAATTTTTTGGTGACAAGTTTCAAGTCTTGGTTTGACTCATCAACAGGTCCCAAATAGCGAAATTGGGTCTGCAGCAGGCAGAAAACCAAGCTGCACCGATGAGTGTAAGGTTTTCTGCTGACACGAAACGCTTCTTCTTCTTCTTCCTTTTCTTCTTTATTTTTCAGCCCACTGCGTGGCGTATACAGGTTCGATTCGTTTCGAATGAATCTGTTTCTTTAAAATTTTTTAAATTTTTTTAATAAATAAAAAAATTGTTTTTTTCTATTTTTCTCAAACTTTTCATTTCTTTCTTCTTTTTTCATTTTTTCATTTGTTTTTCAAATCACCCAATTTCGCTATTTGGGACCTGTTGATGAGTCAAACCAAGACTTGAAACTTGTCACCGAAAATTAATGGGTTGTGTGATGAAATAACAAATTAGAACATTTTTTAGCTTTTGCTATATACCGGAGATATCCCAAAAAATTCTTTCTTGAACAAAACTAATATTAAGGGATAGAAAGTTTTCATCGCACCAGTTTTTCAATTTATTCAGATTATAGGGCAATATTAAACAATATTCATCACACTGAAAATTTTCGCATCATCCATATAAAGAAGGCATTGCGATTCAATATTTTCAAGCAATTCATTAATATTTATTGTAAATATGAACGGACCAAGAACTGTACCCTGAGGTACTCTTGAGGAAAATAATAGATCGAAAGCCATTCAACACTACGATACTGTCACTTTCACTGAGGTAGAAAAACCTCAATTTAATAACATTCTCGTGAAATCCCAAGGATCACATTTTTACTAATATCCTTAATGTTGAACTTCATCAAATGCTTTACTAAAGTCAGTGTGTATAGAATCAACTTGTCTACAGTTATTCTACTATTGACCTACTCTTACAATATTACACTCGCCATCAAAAGAAATATCAACAAGTAGTTGTATGAATTGCATAAGGCTTAATAAAGATCTCTTCTTAAAGTCCATTCCGTTTAATTACAGCCACCGCTTGTCTTAATTTTTTTTTTTTCAAATTTTCGTTCAAAACAACACCATTTTTTTTTTACTCTTAACTGCAAGTTGTCACGGGTGATTACCATTGTTCTAAATGCACTTTTCGCGCCCGTAAAAAATTATTATTCAGTCGTCGTGTGAATTGGAAAGACTTAATGACGACCCCCTACTACCACCAGTAGCAGCTACACAATAGGGCTCTGTGTTAGCAGCTTGGTGGAAATGGGAACTATGTGCAATGATGAAATTTCCAGTTAGAACCGCATAAAGGTCACATCTGTATGGCTCTGCTGTTGTAGTCTAGCTAAACCTAATTTTTGTAAATTTCACAACTATGCACATTTACGCTTTCAAATGACACGGCATTAACTTAAGCTTAATAAGTACTCTGCGCATGTTTCCATGGATTTGATGAAAAGCGATCATGCGGTGGTGGCGAAATGTCAACCCTCTTATGTCCCGCAAGAGTTTCATTTATTATCATTTTATTTTTTCTTCTTATAATTCAGCAAGAAAAATCTTAAGACGGCCTGCCAGAGAGATGCTATCTGATTTCCGGCATAGAAATACGAAATTACGTTGACGAATACATTGCCAACTTGGAAACTTGGGAGTTTTTACTTTGGTGAGGAGACGCATCGCGTTCGCGTATAGCAGTTATACTACCGCAATAGTATGACCAAGAGACTGCGGCAGTATATATGCGCAGGGCAACCGGTTGACTTTAAGGTAAAGGTAAATAAATATACGAAAACGAAGAAGATAAAAGTCTCGAGTTTTTAAGGAAGGGAGAAAAGAAAAATAGTCCATGGAAATTATTCACACATAAAAATGGTCTTGCAGTACTACTTTGGGTGATGGAGTGGGTCTTCTGCCCGGCTTGAGTGGGTGACTGCTTGACTGATTTTGGAGGAACTCCCCGCGCTTGATTGTTTCGTCGCTGTTGCAAGTTCTTGTAAAAATTTTAACTTCGTATACCTAGGTATAGTTAGATGATGAGACCCTAGTGGACTTTGACGATCGTTTTGTTGCTGTTGTTGTTATTATTGTTTCTGCTGCTGTTATACTGTTCCTCAGCTGTAGTGCCGTAAGTCGTCAATTCATGCAACAGCGGCGTTTCCGGTCGACAGAGCACGTTAACGAAATGATTAATTCTCGGAGAAAATTGACGAGTAGAAAGGAGCACCAAAACCAACACAACACAATCCATTCTGATTCTTACGTCAGGGTCGGGCGAGGTGATTGCAATTTGCTTAATTTATTTAAAATAACAACGAAACAGTTTCAAAAACTTTAGGTGACTTATGGATCAGTTTCAGTTAGACAGGTTCAGTTCACCTTTCGAATTTTTCATGAATTGCTCAATTTTATTGGCATTAAAGCGAAATGTAGTGTATGGTCTAAACTGAACTCAAGGATTTTATGGAAGGTTGAGGCAATTCCATTTTGTGGCAAGTTGTGTACTGAAATTTTGATATGTTTAGAAAGGCAATCTTCTAATCTTCCAATAAAAGAACAGATAAAATAAAAATAAATATCCGTCCTAGATCACATAGGCAAGAAAGAGATTCTGGACTATCTAGAACTCTCAGATTGGCAAGGATGAAATTTGTAGTTAAGAATATTGCCAATTTTAACAGATTATTATTTGACATTGGCTTCATATTTTACCGTTCGGTCCTTTTTTGTTGGAAACTTATACATATCTCTTCTGTTTAAAGAAATCATTGTAAGCTTAAAAATATATTAAAAACTTTTTCAAAAATTAATTCTGTTGAAAATGGAACGGTCGGAAATTCGAACTATTATGGAGTATGAGTTCTTACGTGGAACTATGGCATCGCAGACCGCGCGAAACGTTAATTTGGCTCTAGTATTTGGTTCGCCAAATTTCGAACAGGTAACTTTGACCTCACAAATGAGCCATGCGGTTGCCCAGAATCAAAATCAATAATGACGTACTACTAAACGTAGCCATTGAGTCTGGCCATTGAATAAATAACTAATAAGGAAGTGGGGTACCGTGCGAATACAGTGTACGTGTTTAAGCAATTCAATGAGAGTATTGCTGCGTTCCTTTTCTCGTTCTAAATGAATTTTTTCAATCCATGTCGTTCTTTTTCTTGGGCCGAACGATTTAATTTCAATGTGTCATCGGACTCCGAATCATTCTGAGTTTTTCCCGGATTCAAGCAGAACGATTTTAATTTGTATTCGTGAATGTGTTGTTTACAATTTGTACGAGGTAGTAATAGTTGAGTTTAAGTTTCTTTTGTTGGAAAATGGCTTAATTTTTCATAAACAACAATTTTTACGAATGTTTACTTGCTTTTATCAAATAGAAGAAATGACAAACACTTGAAATGGTTCTGTTTCGTTCCTTTTCTATGAGCACAGAATTAAATTATGACTTCGTTCTGTGTCGATTCATACAGATTCATTTAGAACGAGAAAAGGAATGCAGCATAAAATCTATGATCGGTGGAGGGGGGGGGGGGCAGTCATAC
The DNA here is from genome assembly GCA_963924295.1 of Dioctria rufipes. Lineage (NCBI taxonomy): Eukaryota > Metazoa > Arthropoda > Insecta > Diptera > Asilidae > Dioctria > Dioctria rufipes. The sequence continues at coordinate 27,990,284 of OZ002740.1, forward strand.
AAAGGCAACGCTAAGAAATATTTTACATAGCAATTTGGATTATAAAAATGTCTCCCTTCAAAATATCAGGATTTCAGTACTACCATGACGAAACGAATACAAACACATCACACTAAAACATTTCGCCAAGTGGCTTAGGTTTTCCTCGATATGCTGTTTCCTTATTAGTTATTTATTGAATGAATCTGACCCATCTCAGGGTGCCTATGAATTGTCCTTGAAGTTTGGTGTGTTAGCAAACAAACAATATTAACCCATTTAGCACAAATCTGTAAAATGGACAAGTTGGATAAGTCGGTTCCACGTGATCTGAATGAAAAACAGAAACAAAAGCGTTTGGAAACTTGCTTGATGTTGCTTTCTTGTTTGTAATCTGATCCATTTTTGAATCGAATTGTCATTTGTTATGAGAAATGGATCCAATATGGCAATCGCAAACGTTTAGCATGGCAATGGTTGGACAATAATCAATCACAAAAACACACTCCAAAGAGCAATATTCATGAAAAAAAAGTTGATGGTAAACGTCTGGTGGTCTAGCGCAGGTGTGTTTCATTATGATTTCATGAAACCTAGCTTATCGATCACAACTGAAATATACTGAAATCAATCGGACCAAATGATACAAAAACTTAAAGAAAAAAAGCCTAGATTGGTCAAGAGATCGACTCCTATCTTATTGCATGATTATTCTATAAATTTCATCCTTAACGATGTAATAGTATATTGCATTGTAAGAGTTGCTGATCTCGATATTTGACGTCTGAGCTTTCCTAAATCAAGCAAGTGTTAATATTGGAAGGGGAGATATGATAGAGCCGTAAAATAGACAGACTGAGATAATTGATAATACATAACAAGTAAATTTTTCACAGTACTTCAAAATATCAGCAAAAAACTGATGCCTTCCTTGTTTGACACTTTTGGCTCAATTTCCATCAAGGTTTATATTCAGAAACTATTCAAAATAACTTATAAAAACAACTATGGAAAACGAACTGTTTCTGGGATTTTATAATCATTTACATCAATGTATTCGTTGTATTCCTCAAGCAAACTGCATAATATAAAAAGCAATAAAGATAGAGATTACTCTATAGGATTTTTTACCGAGTTAACTTATATTTGTTCAAGAAGGAACTTTTTTTCGGATTCTCCGGTATATAGCAAAAGTAAAAAATGTTTTTAATTTATTATTTCACCACACAATCCATTATATTTTTGGTGACAAGCTTCAAGTCTTGGTTTTGACTCATCAGCAGGTCCCAAATAGCGAAATTGAGTGACTTGAAAAACAAATGAAAAAATCGAACAAAGAAAAGAAATGAAAAAATGAAAAAATTGAGAAAAATAGAAAAAAAAATTTAAAATTTATTTTAAAAAACCAAATTCATTCGAGACGGATCGAACCTGTATTCGCCCGCAGTGGGCTGAAAAAGAAAAAACAAAAAGGAAGAAGAAGAAGCGTTTCCTTTCATATAACCATCAGCTTTATCCAGGGAATCAACAACCACTTCATCATTATTATGTAGTGAAGCTATAAAGGAATTGGTGAAGTTGTTCTTGATGGTGTCGACCAGGGACCAGAGCCTTTGCTATCCTTGATTCCAACATTTTTAGTCTAACATTTCTGTTAAAAATGAATTTTTCTTACCAGATAATCGACTTGGAGATGTTCTGTGCCGTCTTGTCGACTTGTTTAAATTCTGGACATGTATGCAATTGATACGCGCGAAAAGCAGACTCGTTCGCTTTTATTACTTGGTTGAACTTATCGTTAAAACAAGAGCGAATTTGCTGTTGCTGAGCTCTGTTGTAGGAATAAGGAATGTATTCATGCATGCCAATACATCTCTGGAAGCAAAACAGACCGACCAATTAATTTCTCTTAGATACTGATTCAAAGTTTCCCAATCAGCATTTATATTTTCTTTTTATTTAACGTATTAGCTAAGTATTCTAGTAGAACTATTGGATTTTACGAGATAAAAAAAATATGTGTTCCAAAATAAATCGTTTTCTTTAAATGTAATAACTCACTACACCAATATATAATGATTTGTTTCCCGTTGTGTAGTTACGCTGAATTTCTCCAATAATTAAGTGTTGTAATTGTTTTACACCGAAGACTCATCAATTAGTAGCTGTTTTCAATTAAAACAAACCTTCCATCGCTTTTATCCGAATAAACTCTGTCCTGCTTCAAACACCCCGAGAAAGGCCACGCTCATGTAGCTAGGATGTCCCAAAAAAAATAAAGTGATTTTTCTTTAACGCATACCCTCTTATTTTCTTTGTCTTGTCAAAACCATTGAATAAATAAAATTATGTGACGTTTGCACAACGGGAACCTGTGCCGACTTGCTTCGACATACATATGTCAGTACTTGCATACATGTGAGCGTGCGCTTTCATGTCAATGAGCACATTAGATCGAGTTGAATCGTTAATAAACGTATTATTTTTGGCTTATTAATATGTCGGGAGAATTGCATAGTTCTAAAAAGATTATTTTTTAGTAGGAGAAACAAAACATCAAATAACACGGTCAAAACTTCCCTCCAATGAACGAATCCTCGCTGTTTTGTTTTATAATATCAGAGAAGTAAAGTTAACAGTGAATGAAAGTGCAAATCTTGCTATTCGCGAGTGTATAATTTTCTGGGAAAAGGCACGGATTCCTACTAAATCTTTACCTAATTTCGTAAAGAAACGTGTTGACTTGTACCAGGTTTGGAGAGACTTGTAAAAAAATGCAAAGAAAACACAAGATGTATTTAAACGGCGCCAACAAGAGTTTTCAAACAATTTGGACAATTTGTTTAATATTTCACACGCCGCCGATACCCTCCAATTGATAAAGATAGAAGAAGATAGAAATTTCTTGTTACGACAGAGAGAGCAAAGTCGGCCCGACTACTTAGCTGGGGTAGATAAAAAACTGGCTGATAAAGAGGAAAGGGCGCGAATTAGGGCGATTGAAGAAGAAAACCGGCTGGTCAAATATATTTCTTCTTCATCTTCGTATGAACATTTGCAGGACGATTTATCTTTAGTTCCGGAGAAAATATGGACCCACAAGATAATTTTTCAACTGTGATCCAGAGCACACAACCTGGGACTAGTAGAACAATGATGAGAAACAATTTCATTACTCCTAAATTAGTGGCTGCATTAGATCGGTGTCAGTATAAGAGACTCTGTTTTCATTCTTGAAGCTACTATCGAGGCACTTGGTCATAATGTTGACGAATTTGCGATAAGTAAGTCTTCTATCCAACGAATCCGCATAGAAAAACGAAAGGAACGTACAAAAGCCATAAAAATGGATTTCCAAAAGGAGGTACCAGACGTAGTTACTGTTCACTGGGATGGTAAACTGTTGCCTGCTTTAGATGCTCGAAAATCTAAAGAGGGACGCCTTCCTATAGTGATTTCATTTGGTGAGAAAGAACAGCTCATTGGTGACCAAAAAATTAGATAATTCTACTGGCAAAGAACAGGTCAAGGCTGTATGGAATGCCATCGTAGACTGGGATCTTACCGATAAAGTGCAGATTCTCTGTTTTGATACTACGGCTTCGAATACAGGTCGATCAATGGTGCTTGTGTGCTCCTAGAGCAAACACTTGACAGAGAAGTGCTTTGTTTTCCTTGCCGTCACCACGTTTACGAACTGGTATTGAAAGGTGTATTTGAATCGAAAATCAGCCAAGTGACAACAAGCCCCGATATTCCAATGTTTACAAAGTTCAAATATAACTGGAAAAAAGTCGACCCTGTAAATATCCAATGTTATAGGGAAAAGATAGAAACGTTCCTAACGGTCTCTGAGTTAGAAGATCTACTTAAATTTTATAGAACTGAATTGACCAAAAAAATAGTCAGAGATGACTATCGAGAGTTGATTGAGCTCTCTATCATATTCTTAGGAGGAGACACAGAAAAGAAGTTCAAGATTAGACCTCCAGGTGCCCTGCACCAAGCTCGTTGGATGAATTTTAAATTACCAACAAAGGCAAGGCATTACTACTAGATGTCTGTATCTTTATTGTGACATGCTATGTTAAGCCATGATTTCAATGCATTTTGGCAGTGAAATCACCTCACCAAGATTTGTGCTTCCTAAGGTCAATGAAGGCTTACGAAAAAGTTGACAAAAGTATCTCGAAAGCAGGTCTGCAAGAAGTTTAGTCAGCATTTATGGTATTTGACGGACGAAGTAGCTATTCTGTCGCTATTTGACGACAAGGTGGATTTAGCAACTAAAGTTAAAATGGTGGCAAATTTAAACAAAGAAAAGTCTTAACTCATGAGAATCGGTACATTCCATCGAAGGAGAAACTTAGTGGTTCTTTGTATGATTAGTATATTAATTTTTATTTAAATTTTTCTGCTTATACTTATGATCAAGCTAACTATTATTATTTTTTTGTTTCAGATATAGAGGATTTCATATGGGCCAAAAGCAAGTTTTTGCTCTCTCGTCTCAAAATTGATGACAGTTTTCTCCAAGAAAGTCTTTCTTCATGGGATACTTCGACTTCGTTTCTAGAAGCCAAAAAGATTATTTCATCGCTCAGAGTAGTAAATGACACAGCCGAAAAAGCGGTAAAGTTAATGTAAGACTTTCATGGTTTAATTACAGTTGAAGAGGAACAAAAACAATTTCTGTTACGTTGTGTACAAGAACCCAGAAAGATATATCCGGATTGCAAGAAGAATACTTTGAAAAGAAAAAAATATGCAGAATAACGCCTTTATGGTGGAATAAATAAAGATTAGTGATAAATAAAGGTTTTGATTAGTTTGAGTTTTTGTTTTTTCACGAATGCTGAAATCATTGAATATGGACTCAGTACGAATTGCTAAGTTCTAAGTTTGTCATCAAGTCAGCACGGCTTCTTGTTATCCTATCGCAATAGAATTTCATATTCAAGTAGTCAGACCAAAATAGAAAAAAAGTGGACGGTATGCGTATCTAATTTCGCAAAATAAAAATACCCCTTATGACTTGGGACACCCTGTACATTGTACATACATGAATTTTACAGATATCAGCACTTCCTGTTTCCTCTATAGGATTTAATATCCACGACTTAGAGTTGAGCGCGCGCTGAGCTGCTATAGCCATATGGACTGCGTTCTTATCAAATTGAACGCTTTCAACAATTTTTAATATTTTTACCAAAAATGTCAGTAGAATAGATTTTGTTAGGAAAACTTCAGAAGATCAATTGCATTTTTTCTAGTGGTCTTCAGGGCGGGGCGCACGCCCCCCGCGACCCCTAGCTGGATCCGCCAGTGTACTAAGCATATTGGCTTTTATAGGCTGCTGGAAAAACTGCGAAAAGAAATTTCTTTTATTACAGCAGAAATCGGTAAATTTCAATACGGCGGACCACCTGTAGTAAAAAGAAGGAAGTATTTTCAAAAAGATTTAAAAATTCAAAGAATTATGACAAGAAAAAATTGCCTATAAAGAAATAGAACTGCTATTTGCGATAGCACAAAACTTAAGTTTGAAATAAATTGTTTGGATTTACTTTATTTATTTATTATTCGTTTACGTTTCAAAGCAACATAGCTAAGAAAAAATACAGTTTACAAAAATAAATCTAAATGCCCATTATTGTTTTGCTAAATGTATTTTTGTTAAGTGTCTGTTTGCCAAATGTCCTTTTTGCGAATCGCTTTTTTTTGCTAATTTAGGTTTTTGATAAAAACTATTTTTTGGTAAGTTGCTTTAGGCCATAGGTTCCCAAACTGGAGGCGCCAAGCAATATTAAGGGCGGGGGGGGGGGGGGGGGCGCAAGAGCCCTGATGTATTAATGAAAAGTATTACCTTTAAAATAACAAAAAATCATATTTGACCAATTCATAAAAAATAGGAAAATATTAAGGATCCGGCAACAACGCCTAGCCACGCCATTGGTCAAAGACATTCGTTCCGAGGTCGGATTATGGAAACGGTGTTAATAGATAGCATGTCATTCATTCAAAGCAGATGTTTACCTACGCTCCTCCCTAGCTTTAACTAGCTGGAGAGACAGAGACAGAAACATCATGCTATCTCTTGACACCGTTTCCATAATCCGACCACTGCATTCGCTCCCAGCCAGGGTCTGCGCCGGTCGCGAGCACAGTAATTAGACGTCGTTCACCGTTTCGATCGTCAGAGCTACGGGACGTTACGCCTTTGCCTTAATTAAAAATTTGGTTCGATTACGTTGATATCTTTTACTTGTTACTCGTATTATAATCTTATATTGTTTGACCCAAGTTTAATTAATAATAAATGTAAGTATTTATCCTTAAGCATGTCTTTTACAAGTATTGCTTTTTACAAGAAAAACTGTTTTTTAAATTTATTTCGAAAGGATGTATTTCTGGTAGTCAGCACGTTTTTAGCCATTTTCAATGGGTAAATTTTTTTTTTCTTTTTTTTTTTTTTTATTGTGGACTCTGCTAAATCCAGTAGCACTAAAAAAAGAAAGTACATGGAAGAGTATATTAGGTACAGGTTTGCAGTTATGGTAAAGGATGGAATGGATTGTCCACAATGTGTTTTATGTTATGACGTTCTTAGTAACGACGCTATGAGACCTACTACACGCCTTCAACGACATTTATCTACAAAACATGGTGCACTAAAAGAAAAACCTAAAGAGTTTTTTAAAGCTAAAGTTCAAAATTTAAAACGTATGAAGTTGGACAGTACTGGTGAATTTTCTTAAGCAAATCAAAAAGTTGTGGAAGCCTCATATGAACTTGCGCTGCTTATTGCAAAAGAAAAAAAGCCTCATACTATTGGTGTAAAGCTCATTAAACCTTGCCTTTTAAAAGCTGCTGATGTTCTTCTTGATTCCGGAAGCAAAACAAAGCTATCGCAAATTTCACTTTCGAATAATACAGTTAAACGTCGTATTGATGAAATGGCAAAAGATATCAAACTTCAAACGGTGGAAACTGTCAGAAAATCGCCTTTTTTTTTGCAATTCTGTGTAATGAAAGTACCGATATAGCGCAATGTTGTCAGCTAATGGTATATGTGCGCTTTATTTATTATGGTGCTATAACCGAAGAGATCCTGTTCTCACAGGAACTGAAAACGATTTCAAAAGCTACTGATGTTATGAATGCAATTTCTGAATTTTTTGAAAAATATAATATTTCATGGGAAAAACTTGTTGGTGTGTGCACAGATGGTGCTCCTTCGATGCTAGGATCGCGTTCTGGATTTGTTACATTATTAAAAAATAAAAATCCCAAGATAACAGGAATTCACTGTGTTATACATCGACAAGCTCTGGCGGCTAAAACGCTTTCAAACAGCTTTAACGAAGCATTAAATGTAGCTATTAAAGTTGTTAATTTTATAAAAAATAGTGCCTTAAACACCAGGCTTTTCGAAACTCTTTGTTCTGATTTGGGTTCAGAACATAAAAAGCTTCTATTCCATACGGAGGTACGCTGGCTTTCCAAGGGAAATATGTTATCCAGACTATTTGACTTAAGGACGGAAGTACAGCAATTCCTTAGACAACAAAAAAAGATGCCATTCAAGCCTAGAAAAGCTGATATTATGGAAACGTCTCTGCAAGCTGGGACACCAAATTTTTCTTCGTTTTCAAGATTAGCTTCATTAATGGACAATACTAAGAATGAAGAGATCATAACTAATATTATATCTCATTTAGAAAGTCTTTTCGATGAATTTCAATGATATTTTCCCAATTTAAACGACAATGACGAACATAAATTTGCACGAAGTCCTTTTAATTTTGATTTAAATATCCTTGCAGAGCACTTGCAAGAACAAGCAATCGACTTAAAATACGATTCAGTAGCGAAAAATGACTTTGAAAATTTGGAAATTACTTCATTTTGGATAAAATATTTTTCCAACTATCCTTTAATCGCGGAAATGGCTTTGAAAATTTATATACCATTTTCGACGACCTACTTGTGCGAGAAAAGATTTTCAGTTTTAGTGGAAATTAAGACAAAACAACGAAACCAGCTTGATGTTGCTAGTGACCTGCGCTGCACACTTTCAAAGATGTCGTCAAGAATTTCACACCTTGTTAAGGAAATGCAGCACCACCCTTCGCATTAGATTAGTTATTCTAAATGTTATTTTTTTAAATAAATAAGTTTTAATCTAGCGAACGTATAGTTTCTATTATCTATTTATATAATCCGGGTCAGGGGGGCGTGACCTCTTTATGGTATTAAAAAGGGGGCGCCAAAGAAAAAAGTTTGGGAACCACTGCTTTAGGCGAAGTGTCTTTTTGATAAATACATACCCATGAGGAACTACTAAAAACTATCAAAAGGAAGAAATTGCGAACTATCCCTTCCGGTTCCGCCCTATAATTCTCAAAGGAGAAAATAAGTAGTAAGTAAGTAGAAATAGTTACCTACCACAAAATAAATCTAAAACCTTTTCGTGTAAGTATCTCATTCTCCTCATAGTTATTCAACGAAAACCGAACTTTCTCGTTTCATGTATGTTACCTATACCTACCTATCTACATACATACATACATTCGCCACCGCATAATTAAATTCTCAACGTTTTCGGGTTCATAGTGTATACATAAATTGTCGTAAAGTAAAATTACGTCTAATTAGCAAATTGCATGTTAGAAATGAATCTGATTAGTCCTCTCTGCACCTGTGTACGTGTGTTTTTCTGTTTTGAGACAGACAATGGCCCGACTGCCGTTCGGATTACCCCCATTCCCACGATTTTTACACAAATTAAGTCATACTACGTCAGATTTCTTCTTAATTTAAAGGCATTTTCAATGGCTGCTATTCCTGTTCGGCACGAATATAACTGTGCATTTCTTGCATAAATTGCTTTTAGTCATAGATTATGCCTGGAGATTTATGTGTTATTATAACGTCGCGGGTCATGCATGAACATATCTGAGGAGAGGTGAGTAGAGTTTCGAAATTTTCTTTAATTTTTTTTTTTTTTTTTTTTTTGAAGATCGCTGAATTTTATTTTGAAATTTCTTTTGAGGTGGTAGTCGAAATTGTGACATAAATGACATTGCAAAGCTGCAGAAGCACCTAAGACGTCCTCTGGAAATTTTTGAGTATATATAAAAAAATATTGAGAATTCTTTGCATGATCGGCATGCCCTGATTTATTTCCGCAGAATTAAATATGACGGCTGCCCTTGGTTTACAAATGAGATAAGATTTCTTATTGCTGAACGTTAATTTTTATATAGGAGGTATCTGCAGTTAAAAACTGCTGATAGCCGTAGTCATTACAAGTTGATTCGCAATAGAGCTAATACCAAAATCCGCTCTGCAAAAAAGTGCTTCAATGCAGTGAAGTTTGCTCCCAACCTACCCTCGAAAAAATTATGGTCTAATCTTAAGAGGTCAGGTGTTTTTGACAGAGATGAGCCTGAATGTGATCTAAATCTTGACTTATTAAACTCTCATTTTGCATCAGTGAACTCTGGTATTGTATTTGACTCTCGCTCTTCATCCGACTTTGACCACCAGTTATCTGATAATCGGCCTTTTAGTTTCAGATGCATTGATGAGTTTGAGCTCATTAGTGGCGATATACTCTATTAAATCGGGGGCTACTGGAACTGATGGGATTTCCCAACAGTTTATTAAGATTTTGATGCCTTGGTTAATCAAGCCACTCTTACATATTTATAAAAGCTGTCTCACGTTTTCACAATTTCCTTTCCAGTGGAAGGTGGCAATGGTTTTGCCAGCACCGAAAGTGAAAAGGGCGAACGATCCTGGTGACTATCGACTAATTATTTTGTTTTGTTACTTAGGAAAAGTACTCGAAAAATTAATGTCGCGACAAATAACATATTACTTGAATGAACATAGTCTATTGAGTCCTTTTCAGTCCGGCTTCCGGAAGTTCCATAGTTGTGAGACTGCTCTTATTGACGTCACGGCACATATTCGGAAATCCCTCGATATGAATTACGTATGTATTCTAACTCTGCTTGACTTTTCAAAAGCGTTCCACTCAGTTAATCATTCTAATTTGCTCTCGAAGCTGGGATCATAATTCAACTTCATACCTTTTTCTATTGCACTTATTGGTAGTTTCTTATCAAGGCCGTCATCAATGTGTCTTGCAACTTGACTGCGGTGTGCCCCAGGGCTCAATCCTCGGTCCACTGCTATTCAGCTTGTACATAAATGATTTGCCCGATATTGTAGAGAATTGTAATGTACACCTATATGCTGAAGACGTACAGCTCTATCTTAGTCGACGTATTGGCCTGTCTGAGGACTGAATCGATCGTATGAACTCAGACTTAGAGAGGGTCTCATTATGGGCTAATTTGAACTGTTTGAGTTTGAATCCTCACAAGTCTCAGTGTATTCGTTTTTATCGAAATGATCTTACTGGCTTGGATCTCCCTCCTATTACACTTCTTGGGGTCCCAATCTCTTCTTGTGAGCGTGTGAAAAACTTAGGTGTATATATGAAGACTAAGATGAAGTGCTGCGATCATATAGGATATATAATTGGTAAAATATATGGTACCTTACGTTTCCTTTGGATTTCGGCTAATCTCCTGTCAACAAACACCCGAATGCTTTTGGTTCGATTACTTCTTCTTCCTCATTTCTTTAATGGTAGATTGTTGTTCCCTCATTTGGACTCGGTTTGCTCAAGAACGCTAAATGTGGAGTTCAATGACTGTATTAGATTTATCTAAAGACTTAGAGAGGGGTGTTCCATCACTGAGTTCTTTCATCGTCGATTACTCATATCTCTCCACAAAATTTTTTATTCTGGTAAACCGGCGTACCTTTTTACCCAACTTAGATTTCCAAATTCTCTGCGTCATAATAATTTAATAATTCCTAGATTTCAATATTCAGTTCAAGAAGAGTCTTACTTCGTCCGTGCTATTCGCGCGTGGAATCACTTACCAATAAATATCCAGCGCATTGGTTCGGCGGTCAGATTTAAGGCACTCCTAATGTCCCTTAATGATTAACATATATTTAAATGGTTGATTTAATCTGAATCGTTTGAGTTAGTTATGGATTCGGGTCTTTCGATAGGTTGATCAATTTAAATTATATCTTATCTTATAGGCTGTAAATTTGTAAATTTAATATGTAATCTGCATTTTCTGATTTTCTGAAACTTTCTTTCCCTCACAATTATAAATTTTGATTCTCTTCTTAAATAATAGAATATTAACCGCATTTTAAGTAAATACTACAAAAGAATTTATTTTGATTGATTCTTGTGTACATACTAATGGAATTAAAGGCTTTATTAAACCTTCAACCTGTGCGTCTGAAAGTGAAACACGTGCAACTAGACTGAAATCGAACTCCATTAGTAGACCCCACCTGCTTGGTCATCTAAGGATCTTAAACTAGATACGCTAAAAGTAGATAGCTAAAATCTGTGATATACTAACATCTAAGCTGGGTTTTGTAAGACCATTCAATATGATACTAAGAGATCAATGACAATGATGATATATCGAATTGTACTTTCAACAAGAATCATCAATGGTATGTGGTCTATAAACTATAATGTTCCCAAAAGATGAATTTTAAAAATCCTAGTCTCTACATAGATACATAGGTTAGGTTATTTTGTTATTTTAGAGTGGCGGCCATAGTAAAAACATGTACGACAAGCCACACTTAGACCATCTATATGGTCGGTCCATTGTGATGTCAGTTTATTAAGACCCAACCTGGAAAAGATACCTAAGATCTAGAGTGGTGCGTTGAGCCAGCCACAAGAGTTAATGAACCTTTCCAAATCCAGCAACTCTTTATTTTTTATTTATTAATTCCTCCAATTTGCAGAAAAGTAGCTACTAAGCGTATTCCTCCTACGTTTATCAAGGTTAGGGCATAGAAGGTGCTGAACGCGCTCAACCTACTCCTCGTCTATATAGATTCTGCAGAAGTCGTTGGATAGAGCTTGCATGAGCTCTGCATGCTTGCCAGAGAGGCAGTATCCCATGATAACTACAGTGAGATTACGCACGTCATTTTGCGATTCCTCCTCAACAGAGATTCAGTCTTCCCAGTACATATCTTGGGCGAGACTAGTCTGAAAATCGCGCATTTGGTCAGTTATCAACATCTGTGATTTGCCAGCTTACAGGCTTGTGCATCTAGAATCCTCTTCACTGATTCTAAGTAGGGCGCATCTATGGGTTCCTCTGCTAGGTAGATATTCATACCGAGACCCTTTCTGGCCAGCGCCTCGCACTAGGTGCGATCTCATTGTACTCGAGTCTAGTGCTTTGATTGCAGATTGGCTATCAATCCTAATTCTGATAACTTGGTCGTTATAGTTACCTTATAAGATGTAGCCAGCAGCCTTGCTGCTTTGCAAATAGCTAGAACCTCCGTTAGGAACACATTACAGTAGTCCAGAGGGTGGTATGATTCTTGTATTTGAGGAAATGCTGAGTACTCCCCGGCTCCCACTCTAATATCCATTATCGAACCGTCCGTAAAGACGCATATATCAGAATCATTTGCCAATCGAGTATCATCCCATTCCTCTCTACTAGGAATGCTAGTTGAGAACGCTTTCTCAAAGTGTAGTCTCAGGACAATGTATTCCGTAGCTCCCCGCATAAAGCCTACAGAATAGATCTTCAGTATTCTTTTATGCCCCCCAAGGACTGCTGTTATTCAGCAGCCCGACTCTTTAAGTCTGCACTTTTTACAGCTATACATTTCCCATGGATGTCAAGCGACAACAACCAGAGGATATACTCCATTTTTGCCGTTGGTGCTGAACCGAGAGCACCTGCAATACCAAGACAGGCAGCCCTCTGTATTTTAGTAAGACTTTTCCGGTGTGTCGTTTTCTCTAGAACAGTTCACTACACCAAGATCTCATGTGTAAGGATGAAGTTTCTTCAAAGTCGGCAGGCTTTACGAACTATGAGCCAAAGGCCTGAAATTTACATGTGCAATGGCATCGCATTCTTACAGGACTTGCTCCGATGTTCCATCTTCTACGAGACATAGCCTACAAACATCATTAGGTGATATGCCTATCCGATGTATGTATTTGTTTAGTTTGCAGTATCCGGTTAGGACTCCTGCAATCATTCTGAGTTGATTCCTAGACAACCTTATAAGTTCCAGACTCTTCTTTGGTGAAGATCCTTTCTTTGATGAATCTTTTGCCTTATCTGGAGCCTATCATTGAAATCCATCTCTGGTCCATTTGGATCCAGTTTTCGATGATAAAACTCACACTGCTATAAGAAATACCGCAAAATTGTTCTGGTCCTATGAGGGGCATGAATGCTCCGTTTTTGGTCAGTAAATCTGCATTATCATTCATATCAATTTCCGACTATCCTGGCATTGAAGTATTATAGGTAGTTCTGTGTAACAAGGCTGATTAATGCTTGAATATATTCTCACATTAACTTCGTTTTGACCTTAGATGATGATATGGCTTTCAGTATCGCTTGGCTATCTGTATAGATATTTATATTTTTGTTAATACAGGATCGACGAAGGTTTTGGTATGCACATCTAATGATGGTATATACTTCTGCCTGGAATAGTGAGGTTTATTTTCCTAGACTTTGATAAATATGAGATCTTAGGCTTTACACCATATATTCGTGCTGCTGCTCCTTTCTCAGGTTTAGAACCGTCGTTTTACCAGATTAGAGCTTAATTTTTTTTATTTATATCTTTTTCCTCTCTATTTAATACTCTTATTTTGAGAGGCAGACGAGTTTGTGTTTCACCATTCTATCAGATATCATATCTACTATTGGATTTGCTTCTATTCGTTGGGTTATAGTGTGTAGACTTTTCGAGACCCATTCACCATAACCTTCTGTCCGGGTTCTGCACACCATTTGTCCAGCCTCTTTTTCAAGAACGTTGCTGAGTCGCAGTAGGTTCAATAGTGTTTCTAGAGCATTACACCTAGACAGGCCATCCTTTGGAGCTTATTTAACTTACTGCTGATTGTCTTTTTCACACATTTGTTCCACCATGTTGCTGCAGCATATGTGTAAAGGGTCTGACTACTGATTTGTATAGCCAAATCATTATGTTTGGCTTGAGTCCCCAAATTGCACCAGCCAATTTTCTACAGTTCTACATCATTTGTGCACTTTTCTGGACTGTCTTGTCGATATGTTTCTTCAAATTGAGCTTATCATTGAGAGTTATCCTAAGGTACAAATTTAGCATTTTTGGACATTGGGATCTCCTTATCAAAGAGGATACTAGTTATGTTTCTTATTACTTTTCTTCTGGTAAAGGATATAATTGTTGTTTTGCTGCCGTTGACTGATAACTTGTGTACAGCATGTTATGTCACTAAACGCCATCTAAATCTTCAGATGGAATACTGAGTCAACTCAAGGAGACTTAGCTTATGGCCGGTTTCACAGTCCAGGCTTAAGCCAGAGCTTAGTTAAGCCATGGGTGTGTCTTAAGCCCAGAACTTAAGCCTACTCGGCTTCACAGTACTCAGTAAGCTGAGGCTTAGTTAAGCCGCGGATGAAAATTTGTAAGTTGTCAGCACTGCGGTAATTGTGCATTTTTTTAAAGGAAAACTGCCATTGTGGATTAAAAACAAGCGAAAAGAAGAAGAACTTTTTATTTATCAGTTGGTTGTGGTTTTTATCTGGAAGGATATCAAATCCAAAATCATTGTTGCAGAATGTTTCGGCAACGTAAACCATCAAAGCCGAATGTTTCTACAGCCGGAACCGAGAATAAAAGTCAACGTCATCCCATTTCTCGAAATGTTGCGGGCGCCTTTTTATAATTTTTTCACGGATCACACCTTGCGATATTATATTATACATTTCTTGGTCTCTTATGTCCTCTGCATCAGATAAATAACTCATTTTTGTCCTAAACTGTTTGGTTTCTTCTTAAAACGTCAAATGGAATGCTGACACTAGCTGCCAGACAGTACTCAAAACTTCTAATTAGATAACTATTTTTCGCTTGGAAAATTTCAATTTAGTTTTAAAATATAACTTTTGAAATATGTACGTCCGTTTAATAACAAAAATTATAACATTTAGGCAGAGTATATATTTAGCAATAATTTCTTATGTGTTCACAGCAAAATCTGAGGCTTAAGCCTTCGAGATGACGGGCTTAAGTTAAGCCTGCCTTAAGCCAGTGATTTCACTTAAGCCTTGACTGTGAAACCGAAATATTTATTAAGCCCTGGCTTAAGCCATCTCCGTGGCTTAAGCCCGGACTGTGAAAGCGGCCATTAATGTACATAATTGTAAGGTCTGCGATGACGTTTGCCAATGGCGACTCACTTCCTCTTAGGCATGGAGCCGACACATAGCAAAAGCTTCTCTTAAATCTTTACATAATTAGTTTAAGGATTAGAAATAAAGATATTAATTACTGGACTAGAAGAAGTAATCTTTTATTTAAGACTATACGTAGAAGCAGGGGCTGGAGACATAATACAGCACACCAGTTTTGAACAAAACTTAGTCCTTCTTGAAGCTTTTTGATAACAAAGTCATCAGCATAACCTTGCGATTCAATACCTTATTTGCTTAGTTGAGCTAAGAGGTCGTCAACTACAATGGAGCTCAGCAGTGGAGACAAAGCTTCCCCTTGAAATCAAAATCTGGTATTGCGAGCCTCCAGTGCCTGATCAAAAAGCTGCACTTTCCTGTATGTGATACCGAGATACTAAAGAACCGAGCGAAAATAATAAAAACAAGTGTATAGCTTTAGACTTGAATTGAAACATATCAGAAGAGTAATTTTATCTGTGATAAGTTTCTTGTACTAACACGAATTAATACTCTAGAATTATTGAAGCACAATATTAGTGTGCTTAAAGATAAATTATTTTTACTTGCTTGACTCACTTCGCTAAGACTACCACAATTTTAAAGTGGCTGGTCCAGTATTTGAATATTAAAGGCATATGTATATAAAAAATATAAAAAAAACGATATCAACGATTTTCAAAACAAACACCATGACAGAAAAAATTTAAAAATTTCCATTCGTGAGTAGTAAGAGAGCACTGCTGGGCATTATTCGAATAATTTTTCAATCAAATAATGATTTTTTTAAAAAATCAAATAAAAAATTATTCAGATAAATTTGTATTTGAGTATCAATTTATTTTTAGTTATTCGCAAATATTATTTTTTATTTGGTGCAAATTATTTGAGTTTCAAATTATTATTTTTTATTCGATCGTGTGTTATTTGAAAATCAAATAATTTCATTATTTGATAATTTGTGATTTCTTATTATTGTGAAGGTCATTATTTGAATTACAAACAATTATTTGTCATTCGATTATGGATAATGTTTTCTGGTGTCCATTTGTTCCAATTTCAAATAATTAATTCTTGGCACAAGCATTTATTTCCGCAAGATGTCTCGTTGCTTAATTTAATTTAAAGTTTAAGAGGAATTTAATAATTTTGTTCAATTAAGTATTTGTGAAGCTTTAGAAGTAAATTAATTGGGTTTGATTACTCAGAATAATCTTAGAGTCAATTAAATAAAAAACAAGTCAGTTTATGCTTAAGACAATACGAATGAAGTGAAAACTTTACTTCAAGTCAGACCTACTAATTATTTAATACTTGAGTTGTGATGTCACGACATCACAACGCATATGAAGAATTCAGAAAAATTATTTGGTAACAGTGTTGGCAAATTACAATAGATAATATTATAGTAAAAAATATCAATATTTTTGAAAATTTATGATGATCTGGCAGCCAAATGCTCTTCGCAAGCCACAATATTAAGCGGGACTAAATGTGGCTCTTTAACTGATGAGCATTTTGAAGAGCGGATTTTATTAAAAGCAAACGCATATTATTAGTGCATATCAAAATTTAGTTAAAATGTATTATAATCAAAAATAAAAAAAATTATCATCGTCTGAAGAGGTTTCTTTTCAAAATTCCTACATATGAACTGAAATCTATGTCTACTCAAGGGTCATTAGGATATAGGCGTAAAATAACTGAATGACAAATAATTGTTTGAAATTCAAATAATGACCATCACAAAAGCGAAAGAGTCTGCTTTTCGCGCCTATCAATTGCATCCATGTCCGGAAATGAAACAAGTCTACAAGACTGCACGGAACACCTGCAAGTCCATTATCCAGAGAGAAAAATTTCTTTTTGACCAGAATATAAGACAAAGAATCTGGGCAAGCCGCAAAGGTAGCAAAGGTTTCTGGTCCCTGGTCAAAACCATCAGAAACAACTTCACCATTTCCTCTATACATTCACTACTTAATGATGGTGAAGCGATTGTTGACTACCTGGCTAAAGCTAATATTTTAGCTGCTAGATTCGCTTCAAATTCTTGTCTTCCACCCACTTCACAAACACCTGTTCTACATCGCCCGTGTGAATTTGTACAAGAGCCAATACACGTTCGTACGAGGGATGTGTTCAGGGTTCTTAAGAGGATGAACTTCTCCAAAGCCGCAGGTCCTGATGGTTTTTCGCCCCTGTTAATTAAAAGCTGTGGCTCATCCTTGGCTAAACTTCTGCGCAAACTATTCTACTTGTCTTATTCGACAGGAAAATTTCCAACTGCTTGGAAACTAGCTCACATTCAACATATTTGAAAAAAAGGATAGGATAGCGATCCCTCAAATTATCGACCAATTGCAATCATTTCGATTCTTTCAAAGGTTTTTGAATCTATCATTAACTCTAAATTAATGAAGTATCTAGAAACTAATCATCTCATCAACGATCGCCAATATGGATTTCGAGCTGGACGCTCATCTGGAGACTTGCTGACCTTTCTTACGGAACGTTGGAACCGTAGTCTTCACAATTTTGGTGAGTCTAAAATCGTTGCGCTAGATATTTCAAAGGCCTTTGATAGAGTCTGGCATCCAGCCCTTTTAGCCAAACTTAAAGCACTTGGTCTCTCTCCTCCTCTTCTATTATGGATTGAAAGTTTCCTATCTAGTCGCCAAATACGTGTTGTATTAGATGGCGTTACATCTGAACCGCATCCCATAAATGCCGGTGTGCCTCAAGGCTCTGTTATCTCTCCAACTCTCTTTATAATTTTCATTAATGATCTGCTTTCCCTTACTTTCAATCCCATTCATAGTTTCGCAGATGACAGTACTCTCAATTTCGCTTACTCCTTTGACACTCTGGCGGACTCCAGGGTGAATGCCGCATGTGTTAAAAGAGATTGCATGATTAGATCATTGAATAACGATCTTAACAATATCCTCGCTTGGGGCAAAGCGAATTCAATGCATCTAAGACCCAAAGCTGTCTCATTTCATTAAAACAAGATCATAACTAAACCACACCCGTTTTTTTTTATGGAGCATTAATTTTTGATTCACCGTCACTAAGCATTCTTGGCATTAATATTTCCAGTAAGTTAAACTGGACAGATCACATCTTCTCTGTTGCCAAAGAAGCATCGAAATGTCTTGGATTTCTGAAAAGGTGTAAGAAATATTTCAGCCCGTCAAATCTAGCACTCCTCTACAAGTCCTACATTAGACCTAGAATGGAATACAACTCCCATATATGGGCCGGGGCTGGTCGCACAGCCTTAGCTTCATTGGATATTGTCCAAAAGAAAGCCTTCAAGCTCATTGGGGATTTGGCAATAACTTGTCATATCGACTCACTCGAGCACCGCCGCAATGTTGGATGCCTTTCGCTCCTTTATCGCTATATGCATGGTCAATGTTCTGATGAAATATCTAGTCTAATCCCTTCTAAAATGATTCCGACACGCAATACTCGCGCTGCAAACCGCGCACAGCCTGTAACCCTTTAAATTACTTTCGGCCGTACAGTAAAATTTCGTGATCCTTTTTTATCCCGAACAGTGCGAATGTGGAACAGCTTACCATCTTCTGTTTTTCCCCCGGCATACAATCTGCAGAAGTTTAAGGGCGACATACATCGGCACCTCCACCACTCTCCTCAGATCCCCTAATCCTTTCCCTATCTCCTTCCTGCCATGCTGTGCTGTGCATCATAGGGTATCCCCTGAGCTTGGCTTAATAATAAAAAAAAAAAAAAAAAAAATAAGATATCACAAATAATTCATCAAATAACGCACGATCGAATAAAAAATGAAAATAATTATTTGCGAATAATTCACCAAATAACGAATAATATTTGTAATCAAATAAATTTTTATTCGATTTTTCATTTTATTCGGTTTTTTATCTTTTATTTTTATTCGAATAAAAAATGCCCATCTCTGTAAGAGAGATTAGCTCGATTTAAATTTCGATAAGATTCTCAAAACTTTTAAACAAATAATAAAATTAATAATTCATCAAAGACATACCGAAATATACTTTACACCACCAGGAATAAATTAATCAACGAACAACCGAAAGAATAATTTACAAATCAAATAATAAATGTCTTCATCTTCACAACACAACACAATGGTCATGTCTTAGAGCCATCTTCTAACAAAAATCCAAGCACTTAATATTGTCTGGGTCTGGGCCTTCGATTTTAATATGAAGAAAATGCGCAAACATTTTTATTAACGGCAATATACAAAACAGAACTAAAAAACAACATTTCTATCCTCTCCGTTGTTGGCTTGGCCCGGTGAATATAAAATTTATCATTTGCCAAGTAATGTGAACAAGCCTTTTACATGTGCTCATCGCTTAAGGATATTTTTCGAATATCCAAGGTGTTATCGAGTGCGCATTTCTTAGTCTTGCCGCGCATACATCCAATCTCTTAGTGGTAATCGGGCGTGTACATCTCAACATTTATCAATATGAATGTCCATATTAGACCTCCCAAAACCGCCCTCGCAAACTCAATAAAAAATAAAAAAAACAAAAAAACGAAAAAAAATATAAATAAACAGAAAAAAAAGAAACAATTTTGAATTATTCAAGTTGCCCCAGCTTTGTAAAATCAAAACGTGCGCCTTAATAATTTTGTTCCTCTTGGCAAATTGATAGGTTCAGGGAAACCCACGAATAATTTAGTGCTGGAATTGTGCGCAGTGACAAATTGTTAACAGGCGTGGTACGTTTGTGGTTTTTATGTGCGTTTTGTTTTTTTATTTTTCTGTGGCATCTATATGGAGATTTTAAGGCTCCAGGACTTTTAGAATTAAGATTTATTTACCTAGGTATAATAAGGACTAGTATATAATTTGTTGCTTTATCTCATAGTCTAAATAGGACTTAAGGGTGATGGTGTGATGATAGCAACATTATTGTCACCTTGTGTTTTTCGAACCAATGTGATTAGATTATATAGGATGTATGGAGGGGTATGCAGGCGGTAAGCTCGAATTCAGTGCGCCCTGAAAGGTCTATTGCCATTCCCCATTCAGTTAACTCCTTTTCTAGGCTTAGATTGTTAATAAAGTCTAGAATCTTAGTTTGATGGAGAAAAGCGTATTCGAGGTAGATTAATCTCTGTCTGGCCAATGCTTCACAGTTGCAGAGCAGGTTCTCCGAGGTTTCATTAGCATTTTAACAGAAGCGGCAGGATGAAATCTCAGCTAACCGAATCCTGTATTTATATGATACCTCAATGGGTAATAGCCTGAGAAGAGCTCTGGGGCCGGATTCTATAACTCGGAGAGTTTGGGAGATGAGAACTTTCGTTTTGCCCGATTGAAACTCCCTAACTCTCCATTCGAGATTCTCTAACATACTTGAGGAGTTAAAGAAAACGTGAGAAGTATCGAAATATTAAAAGACGGCTAACTCTGTGTAGGAGGGTAGTAGAGCGTTGGGGTTTTTTTTCTATGGATTTAGGATCTAGAGTACAAAGATAAAGGTGAACCATCATTGGCGTAACTAGGTAGGAGCCAGGGTGGGCCCGGCCCCCCTAGATTGCGGACTGGACCCCCGCAGGAAATTATGAAAATTCCCAAAAAACATTCGATAACTCGTACAATCTTAGAAAACCTATTAAAATGTTTTTAGAATTTTTAAAAACTATTCTGAAATTGCTCTGATTCCACTGAATTTTGACAAAGGCGTGATCCGTAGAAGGAATCATGCAGAACTATTTTGGCAATTTTAATTAATAAACTTTGATATCAATGAAATTTTGAAGATTTCATGAAACTTTGAAGATTTCATGAAACTTTGTTTAATTTCCCGGAATAAAACATATTTAAGCTCTTTCAATGCTAATCCCAATGGATTCAGTAATAATGCTGATTATCTTTATAAGGAAGAAATATTTACTGCGGAATTAAAATATTCAATAATATTCTTATTACGTTACATTATGGAATAAAACTATATTAACACTCTAGACAATAAATATTTCGGTAAACCAAGAAATTCACAGAAAAATATGTAATTTGTCTAAAACCTACTAGATTCTCGAAAAAAAAGGCAACCGGAAAGAGCAAAAGACTTCGTTATAGAGTAAACTCTAGGTAAAAGGAATTTAGTCGATTTGCGATCAAACATAAGGTCTGCCGAATATTGAAGAAGACACATATTTACAGCCAAGTCATGGACACACTAACATCAACAACAGGTGTGAAAATCTACCTTTGGCACAGTCAGTTGACTCGTTTATAAAGTTGGAACTCAAACATGGAGAGGCATTTGTAGAAAATTATAAAAATGTTTACAATGTATATACATTTCCATCTTACAGGCTGAAACAAAAATAATAAATAAAATGTTCCAAAACAAGAGTATCGTAGAAAATTTGGAAAGACTGAAAACAGAAATGAAAAAAGACTTCTGCCTAAATTTATACTATTTGCTGCAAGCAGCTCTGGGTCTCTCGGTCAGCTCGGCCGGCTGTAAACGGAGCTTTTCCATCGACTTAAATCTTGGTTGAAAACAACTGCTTCAGGAGAGGTTTTCGAACATGGCACTCATAAACAGTGAAAATAAGATAATTAAAAACAAACAGACAGCGCAACAGGTGCTAAATAAGTTTGCAGAAAAAAATTGTAAACTAAACTACTACTTCACTACTTCAATAATTGATCCAAAATGTGTATCTAATTTCAGACCTGTAAAGTACTTAACTACATTGATACTTAAATCCCGGTATTGGTACTCAAAAAACTCTCATGAACAACTCCCGATACTGGTACTTAACGCACTTATTACAAATACCGCCATAACGCGAAGCACTTCAGCTCTTGTAAATTATTTAAATATGCCTTCTAATAATAGAGGTTATCTACATCTCGACAGTGCCTCAAGAAATTTTACCAACTTCAGTCAAATAGAAAGAAAATTAGCACAATATATGAGTAACCGTAGGACAGAAATTGACATGCTGAATCGATATCTTTTGTTGAGAAGGTTGGCAATCAAGTGCCACAATCTCTCTCTTCCTCCGCACAACGTTGCAGCTCTTGTAAATGCTACACAAAGGCAATCATTATCTAATGTGACATTTGTTTTGCTAAAGGCAAACACAAATGTTGTATGAACAACATCCAAAATTATGTAGAAATTAAAACAGCAAAAGCTTATACGACATTTTATGATATTTCGTGAATGAAAACCTCATCCAGTTATTTAACTGACTATAGATTTTTCAAATTTTTTGATTTGAGTTTTCGAAACCTCTTAACCTTTATAAGCACCAGTACCAGTACCTGGACTTGTACTTGAAAAGTTTTAGGTACCAGTACCGGAAGTTGTACTTATACTTAAATGATTTTAAGTATGGGTCCTAGTACTGTTTCTTGTCTGGAACTTGAGAGTGCTGAATTATATTCCTTAATTCGTGAGAAAATCAATGGAGGAGATGCGGAAAATAAGAGCCTCTGTTAATTAAACGACACCACTTTCTCTTATTTTTCTTTTAAAATCGTGCAAATTTTATTTTATTTTTTATATAAACACTACTTCCTATGATTTAAAAAAAATTTAAATCGCGTTGGATGTTTGGAGTGGATTATACGAAATAGATGAGTGTCGCTTGGGTTCATTGGGATTTAAGAAAAGAATGCACTTTCAGTTAATTCGCCAATTACATTATGAACTAATCTATTTTCACCATAATTTACATGTTCGACTAAAACTACAACTCGATAAGCAATAATTATTGGCCGATCGCTGAATGTTGACTGACTAGTTATCCAAAAATTGATTGAATGCTGATGACTTATACTAACTTATAAGCGATGTAACCATGGTTTTCTCTCTTCGGGTAGTCAATAACATTCAACGAGAATTATAATAAAGAATGGGAAACAATTGAAAACTTTCGTTGTTCTTCTGACCTTAATATCGCAACCTTGACAAAGACTTATGTATTTATGAATTTTATGAGAATTATTTTATTTTTTGTGTGCAGCGGAAAATATGTTCTAGAATTTAGATTATAGCAGAACGAAAGATACACAAAAGAACGCCTCATACATTTTCATCGAAAATTTATAACTGAAGAGAACAGAACAAATAGTTCGCTTTAATCGACAGAACAATTTGTTCTCTCCAGTATATGGGAGTTCTAGAACACATAGACTTGCTCTACTCTCTGTAACTTTAGAAACTTTATGGTTTTTTTTTAATCTATGCAATTTCATTGGTTCAATATCTTGTAAATGCTCAGAGCAATGCATAAAAAATGTCGGTCAAAATCTGGAAATACTCATGAGCTGGTATACTTGGCAAACAAAACGTTTGTTAAAACCTATGTCCGAAAGATGAGGGGACCTGGCCCACCCCAGAAAAAGGTCCTAGTTACGCCAATGTGAACCATTTCTGGGGGAGGGTCTTTTCGTGCCATCCCCAATTGGGGGTTGTCCAAAATACATCATGTTTG
This sequence comes from Dioctria rufipes, assembly GCA_963924295.1. Classification (NCBI taxonomy): domain Eukaryota; kingdom Metazoa; phylum Arthropoda; class Insecta; order Diptera; family Asilidae; genus Dioctria; species Dioctria rufipes. The sequence continues at coordinate 28,014,088 of OZ002740.1, forward strand.
GTAACAAATTAAAGAGAGAGAAACCGGTAATCGAGTGGTGTAGTTTTTTTTTTGATAATTTTAACTTCATAACTGACTTTTTACGGCCAAAATACGGGTTTTATGCACTTGGGTCATATACACCCGTGTTCCTATATTTTGCATATATTTTTTCCGTTCTTTGTTTCACATCCATTAATACTCTGTTGTGAACGTTTTTCTCATGAAAAGTGAATTTCCATAACTTACCACTTCTTCATAATGATGAGTTGAAATATGTCCATTTTTGTACCAAAAAACGGTCATTTTTTCATCTTTAGAAGGACTGATTCATTTCTTTTGCAGTTATCTCTAAAACTTTTTACCGAACTCAAAAACTAATTACATATCTAATTAGGGGATGAAATGTAGATGCGATTTCATCCTAGTACAAGCTTTAATGTGCATATTTAAAATTTTTATAGCATCTCTTCTGTACTGGAAGGCGACCAAATTGACCAATTTCGCGTGAATTACAATTTTTAGCGGGTACCGTGAGACTCCAAAATCCTTGTTTGTCTGTAAGTATTTTATGAATTCCATAATTTCTTTTTGTAAACATAGCCAGGATATGCAGGGAATAAATAATTCAATTTCAAAATACTAGGTACACAGGTACCTCCACAAAGGACAATAAAACAGACAATACTGTCAGTTCAGAAATATTTTTCTTACTTCTCCACAACAAACACAGCCGAGAGTTTTGCCGAGTGGAATAGAGAGTTTGGTAATTCTCAATATAAATTCCCCGAGTTACAGAATTACGAGTGGAGAGTTAAGTGTCAAAAGAACTCTCATCTCCCCAACTCCACAACTCTTCGAGTTAGTGAATCCGGCCCCTCTTGCCATAAGGAGTGGGAGTTCTTTTCGTTTTCCTCAACAGGTGTCGATAAACTATTTCCCTGACAAGGTCCTTGTAGTTTTTCGGAATAAAGGGATTTTTATTTGTTCTCCCAGCTATTTAGGGTAATTCTGAGGTAATATTTTAAAGTGCCACAAAATGGCTCTGGTCTGACAAATGGAATTTCCGCTCCTCTTTTGGCTAGGCCGTCAGCAATTTCATTGCCTTTATGGCCCACATGCGCACTAACTTGTTTCTCCTTCATAAATTTTTAATGGGTTTGCAGACACTCCCAGACTATCCTTGACTTGATAGTGTAGGACTTTAAGGTCTTAAGAGCGGTTTGAATATTCGAGAAGATATTAATAGTTGAGCAATTTTAATGCAGGTATTGGGCGCATTCTTCTACGGCTAATATCTCCGTCTGAAATACGGTATAGGTAGATCCCAGGGACTTTGGTATATGGAATCTGGGGCCGTATACGGCTAGTCCGACTCCACTCTTCGTTTTGGAACCATCTATAAACCATCGATCCTTGTTGGATGGACGGTTTAGTGGAATGTTATTGTTGTCGGTCTCCCAAAACTACGACGACTGATCTTATGAAATCCGCCTTGTGTGTGATTATATCAAATATTGGCGTCATATGCTCGAAGAATATCTATTCGAATGTACTTTTAAAGATCAACCAGATCACCTGGCTTTAACTGTTGCTCCTTTTGCAATCTGATTCTTTTTCACCTGCAAATGCAGGGGTAGACGGTTTAATAAAACTTTTATGGCTGCTGTAGGACAGTCAAAATCATATATACCTAGATAAGGCTTGGAGAATAGAAATTGTTGGAGTACAGTAGCAGAAAAATGTTAAAGTGTTGCACTTACTTCGAGTAAAACTTAGAAAAAACTCGTTAATAAACAAATTTCGTGATCTGAAAGCAAATTTGTTACTTCATTGACGAATCTTAATGCCAAGATTGCAGAAAAAATAGTTTTGATATAATTTTTGAATAGAAGATTTTCATTTTTTGTGCGCTTAATCTTAGTCACTTCCAGAATATGGACTCTACATTGTTATTTGTCTCGAGCACCTACACTTCAATCGGTAACTTGCAGTAACCGTAGTTACCACATCACCCAGAGACACGTCAGGCTTTCTGCGAATCCAGGAAACTTCTCTGTAGATATTAATTATTAAACGATTCCAAGATACTTAAGTCTACCGAATTGAATTATAATGCTGTAGGCATCTAAAATCTCAGAGTTCATTGTTCATCGTGAAATGTAGGGGATTGTCGTCAGGGTTGGACATTGGACATCCTTTTTACTTTTGCCCATAACTTCTGTTTAAGGAAGCATTGGGTCAATAAAAGCACATCTATGGAAAGGTCTGGGAAAACGGAACACTTTTCCTAAACATTGTAGATTAATTCGGTGAAAAGTGAAAAAAATACAAGCATTTAAAAAAAAAAAAGTGAAATGCTGTCAAGGTTGGCCAGTCGACAAAAAATGTGCTGAAATGATTGAGAATGACCTGGAAAAATTAATTGAATAAAATAAAAAGCTGAATTTGTTGCATTTTTCTATTTTTTTTAGCAAAATTTTAATGGCACATTATTCGAAATCGCTTTTCCGGCAAATGTCGTTATATTAACTCACTTCAAATGCACTTCTCTGTTGGATTGTCCTAAGAGGGCTATCCTGATTATACAAAGTAGGCCAACCCTGACACCACAACCAAACATGTTACAGGGTTGAATTTTCCTCTTGATTTATTTTCAAGCATGGGTCACATAACACATTCACAGTGCTTACTTTGATGATTGCATATTTTCTCCTCACTTACTGACCGTATTCACTGCTGTTAAAAAAAAACTTTGTTTTTTTTTTATTTCAAACCTTAGGACATACTTTGCGTTCACGCTCCAAATCTGAAAGCAGTTTTTCCGCACTCGAACATTGGTGGCGCTAGTGGTCCCTCAAATTTTCTCATAGAGAGTACTATTCAGGACAAAATGACATCAATTTACTTCAAAGTATATGTTTTGCCAACCGATATAAAATTTCTGTGATATAAATTCAGAATTTTTACCACTTAAGTGTGGCTTATCTCAAGGTTCATTTTACGGTCCGTTATTATTTTATATATGTAATTATTAATAAATAACCGTTCAAAAATAGACAAGGATGGTAAAATATTTCTTTATAGTATAAACAACGTTAGTTTTGTGGAAAATAGTGTAATGATAATAAAATCCGACTTGGAAGGAGTGTAGAATTGGTTTGAAATTATAAATTCGATATGTATTTACTACTTGATACTATATAACACACAGTTTGTTAGCTCCGGGCTGTTCCGTATTCACTAAAATCTCGTTACTAAAATCTCTATCCACGTATTATAGTGTTTGCTTGCTTTTGGAACGGTTTGTTTGTGGAGTTAGAAAAAATATTCTCACACTTACTATGCGACGAAGATTTTACTCTATCGTACGGTTTTCTTCTCCCTGTCAATTTATTAGTTTGCTTTATTTTCTATTTTGTTTTTTTTTTATCGCGTTTGTGTTTTTTTTATTTACTTTTATTTTAGTTAGTATTCATGGAAGATGAAACCATGAGCTAAACATCATCAGGATATATTTGAATATAGACGTTAATTATAGTTCTTCTATCAAATCATCAATATAAAATGAGAATAGTAAAGGACCTAATACTTATCTTTGTGGTACACGTACACCTGAAAAAGTTGGTGAAGTGAGAGTAATTAATAAATACTTTTCGAAATACCGGCCGATGTTTCAAAATTGATAAAATTGAATTATATTTCATAATATAAGATGTTATGTAATCTTAAAATAGCTACTGTCAAAAGTCATCTTTAAAAAGTCTAGCATGACTAATAATAATTCAAGCCAATTTCAAACAATATGTAACTGCGAAGTCGTTGTACTGTTCTGCCTCCTCCGAAAACTAGGCTTACTCTATAATTTATTATTTGAGAACTATAAGTAGCTTTTCAGCTATTTGAGAATAAAGCGGTTTGCTTATAGAGTGATAATATTTTTTCCTAAAGAAGAATTTGATTTTTAACATCAATTTCATTAATGCCAATTACACTCGATATGATCGACACAAAAGCAAAAATGGCATTGAATTATTAAAAGAAAACCCAATAGAATGCATAAAACCAGCAAATACGAGTAACAAATATTCAAATACGAGGTGTGATCAAAAATACGGTGAATAGTTTTATTACAAACAAAGTAATAAGTTTACATCAAATTTGAATTAATCTCCTTCAAAGTACTCTCCCTGGCTAGCGATGCACTTATCCCAACGTTGATTCCATAATTGGAAGCTTTTCTGGAATGTTTCTTTCAGAAGAGCCTTTAGCTGCTCTGTCGTGACCGTCTCAATGTCGGAAATAATTTCAAAACGTATTCCTTTTAGCGCGATTTCCCTTTTTTTTTTCTTGAAAACCCAGAATTCGTGCTAAATCTGGAGAGTAAGGTGGATGTGAACAGACAGGATTTTTTTTTCGGCCACAACTCACAACTCAGAGGCGAGTTGTAGTACGGGTCGTTGTGGTGATGAAGGAGGAAGCCATTGACCTATTTTTTTGGCTTTGCACGCACGCATACGAGATATTCAGTTCTTCCGTAAGCTCTCGAATAGTCAATCGCCTGTTTGAATCAATCAGTTTTACCATATTTTTGTCTGCTTTTAAGTTCGAAAGACGTCGTCTTCAACCATTTTTCCATTTTTATATGGTTCATACCACTTGTAGAGAGTCTTTAGAGTCACCATATTATCGCCATACACTGATTTTAACAATTCATGAGCTTCTTTGACATTTTTTTCCAACTTAAAACAAAAGTTGATATTAACACCTTCTTCGAAATCCATAATGCGCGAGAGACACGATAAACATGACCTCACTCTTCCGAATCTGGAAGCCGACTGACAAGTTACAACTTATAGAGTTTTGGTATAAAATAAATTCATAGCAAATTTATTCAATATTAAACCGAATTTGCTGCCAAATCCACAGCTCGACAATTGAGTACAAGAAAACTCTTTTACAAACGACAAATCTTTAAAAACAAAACGAAATTTCTATGTAAAAGTAGGCGTTTCGTATCAGCAGGAACCATATACTCATCAGTACGGCTTGGTTCCTGCCTGCCGTATACGTCACGAACAAGAAACACCCAAGCTGACCACATATGCACTTAAAATTATTTTTAAGTGTGAAATATATAGCAAGATTAACCATACACGGGACTAGCATTTTATAGAGAGTTAAAACTTGTCCAAACTTAACACTGACTCTGTCAAAGAATCAGGCTATCAGACGAATTACTTCAAATAGGATAAGCTATTACTGGTATAAAAATTTGTTCACCGAATTTTTTTTATCACACCTCGTACATATGATTTCATTAGATGTGGGGATATAAGGTCATAATTAAGGTTGGTAATTTTTTATAATACTTAAAATAATCAAAAACTCATCAACGTTTTCAGATAATATTCCCCACAGAATCAGAATTAAGAATTTTAAGATTTAAGAAATTTATTTTCATTTCATTTAAATATACTTACTTTCATTAATGATTTTGAAAACAAACTTTTGAGTTTGAAAGAGCACAGGAAAAAAAATGAAAGTTCCTATGTAAAGTTGGGTTTACTATTAAATAATGAAAGTGAAATTTTTTAATTAAGCATTTCTAAATTAAAATATCAAAAAATTTATAATTTAAAAATGTTATAAAATTTTGAAAGAATTCAAATCTGTATTCAATTCAAAGATTGTATGGGCCGGAAGCACCAATCAGAATAATCCATATTCACGTGTAATACACAAACACCAACAACCAACGAAATTTAATCTATCGTATTACACCGGTGTAGTTTTTATCTAAGATTTTCCGGGGATATAATTTCTATTCAAGAATTATTCCAAATAGGTGACGGATAACCCAAATTTTAATTTAAGCGACAGTGACAGCTGACAACAGAGAATAGCACGTTTCCGTGCCAACAATATTTCGATTAGAGATGCACTGATTTTGATTTTTTTTTTCTTTATTATATAACAAAAGAAAGCTATAAATTAAATTAATTTTCTCCAATAGGGGAAAATGTTGTACCTTGGTCATTTCATTTTCCACACGGACTATACCTATACCACCTACATAACCGTACTTTTATCCGATTTTAATAAGCAACAGATGGCACTAAAGCTTTTCTGGGAATTAGTTTGTCGGACAAATGTGCAGTTATTGCGCTTTAAATGAAAATCGTAAAAAAAAATATATATTTTCCAGTGATAAAGAATTTGAAAGTGTTGGAGTTTTATTCTTCGCATATTTTTGGATCCCAGCTAAAGTAAAACTTGTTTATATTTACTATTATAAATCTTGCATGATGTGGTGAACTGTGCATCTTAAAATATTTCAAAGGCAGTTTAGTTTTTTTTTTACAAGTGGTATGTACCTTGTACACTTCAAACATTTGTACCACGAACTTGTCAAAAAAAACCACAGACCTTTAGATAAACAATAAATTAAATGTGTATGTCTATAGCAATTTGTTTGAAATATAAATTTTTAACTGCATTTTAGGTTATGGGTAAGACAATCTATAATTATCAGTTGCTTCAAATTTGTCTCATTAGTTTTGTAGAAAAAAAAAAGACAATTTCAAAAAAGGTCCAAGGTACATCACCTTCCCCTATATTCCTTATTCAACATTCATGTTTTTTTTTTTTTTAATAACACTATTTTATAACGACATATCGAAAATGTCCAAAAGTAATGTCACATCAACAAAAACACATAGTTTTGCACGAGTTGGTGTTTCTCGGATAGGAATAACTTTTACACAGGAAACAGCCCAAGTAACAATTTTTCCAATTTTTGGTGACTGAAGGTGATGGGTAGTTTTATAAGGGGTATGTAATGGTTACTCGGTTATATAAGAATTTGAGTGGTTATATAAGTGCTTTATAATATTATCAATTGGTGACGTAGTTATATTAGAGTTTTTTAAGGTTACTAATGGTTATCGCGGAAGTAAGTTACTACAGGGTTTTTAAGTTGGTGATAAAAATGTTTCAATTACCGGTTTATATAACTTATATAAGACAGTTTTATAATTGTTTTCATCACCTCGTTATATAACTTATTAGTAATAAGTGTTTATTGCGGTATCCGCGGTTATCCTTGTATAACTCGACAACATTCAGTAATTTGGGTGACCTTAATAAAAATTGAGAACTTTCGGTAATATGTACATATAACCACTATAAAATATCGTAAAATTTTTTGGTGGCGCTTTAGTAACTACGGTGATCGTTATAAAAACAAATAAGTTTTAGTGTCGAATGGAGCCATTATAAAACTGTTTTTATATATGTATTTCACACAATATAACCAAAAGGTATATAACGTCTCTTTTTTGTCACTATAAGATATATAACATTACAAATGGTAACACATCATGACTAAATGGTATATAAGGACCATTTTCGAGGCATGGTTGTTTCTTTAGTTTATATAATATTTCTAGAAGTTATATAAGAGTCAATCAGTTTATATAGAAGAGCCAGAGTTTATATAAAACTACTTGAAGTTTTATAATGGTAATTCGCTCATTTAAATACAAGACGCCATTTTTTCATCTGTGCATTGCAGATAAAAAAGAAAATGTAGGTTAAGCGAATTTTTCAAATGGCAGATATATGGCTTCCGTTTTATTTTTATATGAAGAAAAAACGTCATTTTAGGTATATAACATTTCTAAATTATGTAATGTTACTTTTATGAATTAATACCATCTAAGTGAAAATTTTAAATTTAGAAATATTTAATTAAAATTTTTAATTATTTCTTTTTTTTTGGAGGGCTCTGTATTTTTTAGAAGCATCTATGATGATATTCGCAGTAAAATTTTAATTGCAGCTGAATTTCACCACGTACATGCCGAAAAATTGTAATTCTAAAATATAAAAATATTCAATCCTTACATTATAAAAATTCAATACAAAAAAATATCGAAATTCTATGTCAAAGATAGGTTTGTAAATATTTGCATTATATTGTTTTATAAAGGTAACGAAAAGTAATTTCCCTAACATTTCAATTACCAAAAGTAATCAGTCTGAAAAAATTCCAAGCGTTGTGGAAACGTTACCATCACCATTATAAACAAAGTTTATAAAGGTAACCGAAACATTACCGCAACCACTGCTGTGACCAAAGTAAATTAATCGAGAGTTCCCCAGGTTATATAAGGGTTATATAAGAAGTTATATTAAGGTAACCAGAATATTTTTATTACTCATTTTATAAAACATTTAGTTATATAACGTTGCCTAAATCAAGTCACAATAACCTTTATTTAAGCTCTATAAGGGGTTTATAGTGGTTATAAAGAGGTTTCGAGTACTAGTCTATATATAAAAATTGTTCTTGGGAGGATTATCCTCGTTAGTGTCTACAGGCCTAAGTATCTCAGATCAAAAGAAGTCATAATTTGTAGTAGTTTTAAAACGACATTGCCCTTTTGTACTTCTTGTTCATTCATCAATAAAGTTTTATGCTAAATTTTGGATATAAATTTTGCAAATAAATTAAAACCATAAAATATTAACACTAAAGTATATTACTAAAACAAAATCCCACCGAAAAAAAATTTCATTTTTAAAAAATATTGTAGGCAGGTACCTATACCTACTAAAAAGTTTGAAGCCCTATAATTCCAGGGTACGATAGCGACTTGTCTTCATGCAATGGAAATTTCTATTTATTTGTCATCATTATTAGCTAAAATTATTCTGTCTAAAACAGCAATTATAATCCCTTTAATGAATAACTCATTTTTCTTTTTAATATCAACGAAAAAAAAGTGCCTCCATAATAATTCTTTACTTTACATCGAGAAAAATGTTCAATTTAACACCGATCGCCGCAATTTCATTTCATTACCTCTACACCATTTATGCGGAAATTTTAGACGAAATTATTTGCTTTACTCACCTTAATAAAAAAACAATACGTATACCTATATATTAGCAATATAAAATACACAATAACACAACCGACATAAATAATTTTTCTTAATACACTTTTATGCCATATTTATTCACAATTTTAATAATTTTATGATCCCAGAATTAGTTTAACTCAACTCACTTCATAGGTACCTACCATTAACCATCTGTCATTCTTATTTCGAGAATCGAAGTTGTTCTCTTCCAATTTCGATACTTATTTATTCGAAAAATAATTAAAAGCCTGATGTGATTGGTTGATAATAATCTCATGCTCATTTTACAACGAATAAGAAAAAATTTTTGTGTTTGTTCAATTCTCACCTGTTCCAATTTATGAAATTGTTGAAAATGAAAAATAGAAGAAATCTAAAAAGACATTCAAATTTTAATTTGAAAATTTAGAAATTAAAAAAGTAGAAAATACTTAGATATTTGAAATTATAATTGAAAAGAGAAATTAGCCATATAAAACGTAGACATTGGATTAATTTAAGTAAAACGGTATTTTTTTTTTTTAATAAAACAAACAAAATGAAATAATATTTCTCTACATTTATTATTTTACCAAATATATTGCTTTTGACTTGAAATTTATACATACATAAGGTAGGTAGGTAAATACATCTAAATAGGTACACAAAAAAAACATTTACAAAAACAAAAAAAAAGTTTTTTTTTACACTTATATAGTTGCGTATACTTTCCAAAGTAAATTGAAATTAAAAATGTTAATGTTTATGATCTAGGTGATTTTTTTTACTAAACAATCTCACTAAAACAATACTAATAACTAATGCGCTATTAATGGAGTAGCAATTAAACTAGAAAATCAGTTTTATAAGAATTTTTTTTTTTCTAAATATAAAAAATACGCTGTACAAATGCCTGTAACTACATACATACATACATATTACATTACATTACATTACATTACATTATACACATACAAGTAAACTCTTAATTAACAAGAATTGATAGATTTCTCTTAAGGTTAATTGCTTAACTAACAAGTGTACGATTTTTATATGAACATAATTGAATTCGTGATTTGGGAGGGGGGGGGGGGGGGGGGGGGAGTTATTATTTTGCATTATTTATTTATATTTTTGTGGTTGATTACATTTTTTTCATTAGTTAAGTTGCAAATGGGTAGGTGGTTGGTGATTTATGAGTGCTTTCCTATAAATCAATGAATCAATTGGAATCATTTAAATTTTATTTAAATTACAGTAATAATGGGAATTCCTTTGAAATTCCTTAAAAACTGAATTTCTTGTTCTTATTTTTATAAAATACCGCTGTACACTAAAGTTCTGGGCATTATAACAAAAACAAAAAATATATTCTAATTTAACAACATTAGAAAATTCTCATTAAACTTAGATTATAACCTGCCATAGATGATTCTGTTATTGTTCGTTTTGCTAGAAAGGATGACTACTGGAAAAACATCAATTAAATTTAGTGCACGTTTACTAGATTTTTCCTTGACAGGTCTAAGATGCAGTTAACAGATTTACTTTTTTTTATAGAGTTGTGTGGACGAAGTCATAACTACTGGACACATTACGTTTTACGCAAATTTTTCTAAGTTGTCAGTATCAATAATAATCCGGAATGTCCTGACTTATCTGGAAGAATTTGTTGAGGCAATTGAAAAGGATTTTTGTTTTTTTTTTAGATTTGCTCTTCTGGTTGAATATCAATAAAAGGATATATATAACACACTCCAAAACTAATGTGCTTTATCATAAGGGGAGAATTCCTCTAGTGAATTTTTAAATTTTTTTCATTTTTTTATTCACACGAAATTATTCCTACATTTTGCATCAATTTTATTAAGGAAAATTCGCAACAGTTTCATTATCTGAATTCATTTTAAGTTCTTTAAGTGAATTCATTTTACTATGTACAAAATGGATTTTTTATTTCTTTGTCGATCAGATTTCCTCGTCTTCATCAATTTAATTGACTCACTAGGAATAAGAAGATTTCTTCATCTTCTTCAATTTAATTGATTTACTAGGAATAGGAAAAGTAAAAGAAACGGACAATCTCTAGTTCATTCGTCAACCATCTTCACAATAACACAAAAAACAAAAAAAACAACGACTTTGTCATAAAATTGTTTTGCATGAATTAGTCTAATTTTAAAATTGGAACATGTGCGAAGAAAGTAGAATCCGCTCCTCAAACAATATATATCAACCACCAATATCCTTATGTTAATTGCTATAACAAGTCTTCCTTACACCAGCTAAAATATTACTAATCTCATCGTCTTTCATTGGTTCACTTGGATCATAACCAATTACAGTTGGATAAACTGAATTCATAGGTGCACCAATCATAGCATCCATTTTAGCTATAGCTGACTGAGCAGTAGACACAGCTCCACCAAGTGCTGAATTACTATGCTGATAATGTTGATAGTATTCCTGATGTGGATGATGACTATGATGTGCTGTAGATAAATGTAATCCTGCTGTTGAAGCTGCTGTCGAAATCATTGGTGATTGATGATATATATGATTGTTATGATGATATGTTTCATAATCATTGAAATTATGATTTGTATCAGGATACTTAAGATATTTGTCCAATTCTCTGGTATCCATTTCATCAACCATTGGTGGTGGTCCCATTATATGCGATTGATAGCTATTGTAATCCTTATATTGATATGGATATGTAGCGACTGGTGCAGATACTGTCGATAAACCATAATAGCTTTCCATAGAAATATCATTGTGTCCGTTCGAATTGTTATCCTTATTTAATGATTGATTTGCTACAGCTATACTTACATTATTTATTGAATTTGAATAGGTCAGTACTGAACCTGCACTGGAAGACGGTGGTAAACTCAAAGTAGTTCCTAAGTTTTGGTGATCTTGAGGTGTTGGCAACGGTGGATAATATGTTCCTCTAACTATATGTCCTTGATCTAGAATACCACGACTATTACAAGTGACGTACATACCTTTACCAGCCACTATAGTAGTAGCAGCAGCAGATGTTGTCGAAGGATTAAGGAAGTTTCTCTTCTCTGCAATACTATTACCATTATTATTACTAGCACAGCCATTCGAATCGTATGTGTACCTTTTGTCAGGACTTGTGAACTTATCACTGGACGATTCAAAAGAAGACGTGTTATATTCTCGCTTAATGCTATCATTGTCGGACTTGTAATTATTATTGGAATTGTACGAAGTCGGCGTCAGTTTTTCACCTTTAATCTGACTATAATCTATGCTATACTGCATTTGTTTCTTATCACCTGACACACTATAGTTATCCTTATCTAACTCTAAAGGACTCATTTCTGGAGTCGGCAAAGCAGCGACATCTTGTAGTTTGGAATTGATATCATTGCATTTTCTATTGTGTGGCTCTGGACTTTGTGTTGGACTTGAGTCGGGCGTATGCATTGAATTACTTGAACCATAATATGAGTTATACGTATATGGACTAATCCTATTCGAAGCTTCTGCATCATATCCTAATTCTGTACTAGAATTACTTGCCTGTTGAGTATTGGTCGCACTTGATTGATGCGATTTCTGATGTTGATGTTGTTGCTGTTGTTGTTGTTGCTGCTGCTGCTGTTGATGCTGCTGCTGCTGCTGCTGCTGTTGTTGTGTTTGCTGCTGCTGTTGCTGTTGCTGCTGAGGCGTAGGTGATTGTTGAACAGCTCCATTTGGCAGAGCTCTAGCTTTGGTATGCTTCCTTCTTCTAGGTCTATATTTGTAATTCGGATGCTCTGTCATATGTATTACACGTAAACGTTCCGCTTCCTCTACAAAAGGCCGTCTATCTTGAGGTGTTAAAGATCGCCACTTTTTTCCTGCAATAAAGAAACAGAAAAGAATACATACATTAAGGCGTGCTATAAGCATTATTCATATTAAGCAATTTCAAACAAGATATAAAAACAAATGTTTTCAAAACTAATTAATATTCTGAGGACACATCAATGAGTCTTCGATTGGAATTTAAAGTGTCCGCATAGCGCGAACACGTAATTGTTGAACGATCGATCGTTCCATCGATCGATGGTTGCAGCACCGCAGTAGGTACCGAACCGCAGTAACAGATCAAAAGCGGCGCGCGCAATGTTTTGGAAAAAAACGGGGCTGACTATGCTTGATTTGGTGTGGTGGTGCGGTTCATGGTTTTTGGCGTCACACTTACGCACGGGGGGAAATGACCTTTATGTTTCGGCAGAATTCAATTATAAAATATTCCGAAATTAAATAATTCAGAGAATATTACTCATATGTTTTTTATTTTATTTATTTATTTTTTTTTGTTCTGTAATTTTTTCATTTAACATTCCAAATAGGTTGTGGTGCATTAAAGTGAGCTCGTTATGAGGTTCTGAGTAAAAATTAGAATATCAATAAAGACGAAGGTCTTCTTTATTCTTTTGTGATAAGTATTTGCATATAAAAGTGTTGACATTAAGATGATTGGAGTTAGTGCATTAATTGATTTTTTTTTTTCATATGAAAATTTAATAATTACTTTTCACTTTATGTGCTTCGTAAAGAATTTTTTTTTTTTTTTAATATATAAAAATCATTTATTCCGGACGGGAATCGAACCCAGACTTGTTAGAATCGGTCAAAGATAGAGAATAGAAGAATTTGTAAGAACTTTTATTTTTAACGAAATCATTTGTCTCGTTAACTCAGTGGTAAGAACAATCGTACGGCAAGAAGAAGGTCCCTGTTTCAAACCCCGGACGAGGCGGTTATTTTTTTTTGGGGTATTTACGATTTGATTTAAAATCGTTAAAAATAAAAGTTCTTAAAATTCTTCTATTCTCCATTTCAAAATCAATTCCGACTATTCAAAGCAGATTATCAATATCAGTTTACCAACAAACGAAGAACAAAGATATCCATTGACCTCTAAATCGTCCTCTCAGACTTTTACGTAGATGACATGATGTCCCGCACAGAAATAGCTCAGGAAGGGGAGCAATTACCAAATAAATTAATTATCCGCAGGTGCATTTAAGCTGCGAAAGTGGGCTATTAACAAACAAAATTTGTTAAAGGGTATACCCGAGGATCTAAGAGAAAAGAATATCCTTGAAATAGAGGACGAAGGTAGCATCAATACCCTGGGTGTCCATTGGGATGCTCCAAAATTTGACACTTTCCACTTCAAGGCAAACTTACCAGATAGGCTATGAAAATTTTACTATCAGATAGGTATAGCCAAAGTTTACGATCCGTTGGGATAGCTTACATCAGTAACAGTATAGGCCAATCCATTTTTCTCCTTTAATGCATTTTGTCACAAGCCTATGTATCTTGAAATATTCGCTTAAACGACATTTCTAGTAGCCATCGATTAAAAGTTAGAAAACAATTAAACATGTGCGGAATGGTAAAGCCTCCGAAAGATACATATTTCCCAAATTATGAAGCAGGCGCTCTCACTCAATTTAGGGTTCGGCAAAAAGATCTGACGGTTTTCGCCGCCGTACTGTTGAGCAAGTTGGTGGTGGGGGCCCGGGGGGGGGGGTTGGTTGGGAATAGGCGTGTTCCAGAGCTCACAAATGGATATTTTTAGTGGCCATAGGGCAGTGTTCGGGTGAGCCCCATGCGTTTGTCGAGGCGTTTTTTAAAAGTAACAATTCCTGCGTTGTTGCTCAACGGCAGTTCCGTACGTGTTTTAATATGGATCCAAGAGGAAAAGTCCCAAATCGTAACACAATTCTGCAATGGGTGAGCAACTTCAAAACTGCCGGTTCAACGTTAAAACGGAAGTCGACAGACCGTACAAGGTCAGCCCGAATTCCAGAGAATATCGATCGAATAAAAGACGCTGTGAAAGCTAGTCTTCGGCTGCCGGCCCGTAAACAAGCTACTGCTTTGCACATGTCTGACCGCTCGGTAAGACGACTATGCAAATCGGAAAGCATTTGAAAAGCATATGATTGACTTTATGACTGATGACAAAATTTTCATGATAAGTGACGAGGTACATTACCATCTGGATGTTTATGTAAACAAACAGAACTTTCGATATTGGTCGTCTACAAATCCTGAAAAACTGCAGGAACGTCCTGTGCATAGTCCTAAGGTTACTGTGGTATACTGTAACGAACTTACCAACTTTATCTGTTGATGTTGAAAAGCTTCCTGGAGGGTGATTCTGATCTTTTGTCGTACTTGAATGTCAAAACATACGACTAAATGAAATGAACTTTTCTACTGATTTTTTCGTGTTTTTATTCAGGTCAGCAACCCTTGCATGACGTAGAGTGTACTGAAAATGTCACTTCACATTACCAATTCAAAATATTATTTCGAATTTAAGCACTTTTAATGCTCTAATTAGGTGTAGAATTTTTATTTACCAGTGCAAAATTTTTGTCACAACCTCTAGGAGCAGTTGACTAATTTGTCGTATATTTAGTCGTGTTGTTTGACGTTTGTTCACCGAAAGTTCATTATAGTTCATTTTGTGGTAGATAATAGTGAAGACACAAAATGAACTGTGTTGAAACAAAAAGTACGACTAAATATGTCAAAATTGACGACTAAATAGTACGACAAAAGATCAGAATCACCCTCCTGATCCCTGAACTTCAGAGAAATCATTTAATTCCAGCAGGATGAGGCAACTGCCCATACAGCCAATGAGTGATGGACTTTTTGAGAAGCAAGTTTTTTGGCCGAGTTATCTCGCGTTTTGGGGACATTTCATGGCCAGGTCGCTCCCCAGACCTTAGTATTAGTGATTTTTTCTTGTGGGGGTTCTTTAAAGCAAGATTTTCTAAAAAAAAAAAACCCCGCACACTGGACGAACTGAAAGAGACCATAAGCCAAGAAAAATCGTCAACCTGTCTCCTGCAATGTTAGAGAAGGTGCTCGCGACAGTTTCAGTGCAAAACTGAAAGAATGCTTGGTCAAAGAAGGACATAATTTAAAGCACGTCATCTTGAGATTTTAAATGGTTGTTCTGATGTTTTTTTCATTAATAAGCAATAAGGCAATTTGTATCACTTTTAATTTTTGTGTTGTTTTTATTTTAAAATCATCAGATCTTTTTGCCCCACCCTGTATAGTCCTACTATAGTCCTACTTGTAAGTTATATTTGTATACCTTGGCCCTTAGGTATGAGAAAAAAATGTAAACCAGTTAAAAAATCTGAAGCGTTGCTAAAAGATGGAACAAGTAAGAAATTTTTCTTTTCTTCTTGTTTTTGTAGAGTTATTACGAAGATTTTGTTCAGTAAGTTTTGCAAGTGAACATTTTTTAATTAAAATTGTAATTATTTTTCACAAATCTAATTTTAAATTATTAATTCTAATTAAAGTAGTTAATTACAAATTTGTTTCTTGGTTCTAAGTATATTGCAAATTTGAGACCACTGACGTCGCTTCCAGCCGTGTTGAAAATCATTGTCAGTTTTTTTTTGGTTTTTTAATAAAGAAAATTTTTTGGAAAAACAAATGTTGGAAAGGTGGAACAATATGCAAGAACCAGTGATTTTTGTAAATATTTTTAAAATGTAATAGAAAGAAGAAAGATTTTCAATTTTATACGACATATACGATATTTACGATCTTTAAAATATCCGCGCTTGGAACAAAGCGAATCGAATTTAACTGCATCTAAGACCCAAAGCTGTCTCATCTATTTAAAAGAAGATCATCACTTAACCACTCCAGTTTCTTTTGATGGAGAATTAATTTTCGATTCAATGTCACTAAGTATTATTGGCATTAATATTTCCAGTAAATTAAGCAGCTGGGTAGACCACATCTTTTCTGTTGCCAAAGAAACATTGAAATAACTGGGATTTGTGAAAATGTATTAGAAATTTTTCTATTCGTCAAATCTAACGATCCTCTATATGTCCTATATCAGACCTAGAATGAATGGAATGCAATTCTCACATCTGGGTCGGAGCTGGTCGTATAGCCTTAGCTTCATTGGATATTGTTCAAAGGAGAGCCTTCAAGTTCATTGACGATGAGACAATAACTTGTCGGACCGACTTACCCGAGCACCGCCCCAATATTGAATGCAATTTGCTCCTTTATCGTCACATATCAATGTTCTGATGAAATAACTATTTTGATCCCTTGTATAGATTAATTCCTGCACGCAATACTCGCAAAGCGCTGCAAACCGTGCACAACCTTTTACCCTTCCAATTACTTTCGGCCATACAGTAAAATTCCGTGGTGCTTTTTTATCCCAAACTGTGCAAATATGGAATAGTCTACCATCCTTTGACTTTGCTCCGTTTAAGGGCGACATACATCAACACGTCTGCTACTCTCCGAATGTCCTCTAATCCTTTCCCTATCTCCTTCCAGCCATGCTGTGCTTTGTATCATAGGGTATCCCCTGAGCTTGACTTAATAATATAAAAAAAAAAAAAAAAAAAAATAATACTTTGTGTATCCGCCCTTGTTTTTATTTTTTTTATTACAGCCTAATCTCCTTGTGCCTTGATATTAGTATCCACAAATTATGATAAGGTTTGGACGATTGTAAACAATGCTTTTGAAGATCACCCAAACCTTCTCAATTACGTTGAAGTTGGAGTAATTCCCAACTCATGGCAGTAACGGAAAATTTTGATGTTGCAACTAAGTTGTTGATAGAGTTCGCGCTATGATACGGCACATCATCATATATGTAGGTAATGAGATCTATATCTGTATAATACCTCTTCAAGAACAACTCTATACTGTCGCTGATGTATTACTCCCGCACTGTTAAACTGTGATCCAAGTCCTTCCGCAGTGAATTACGACCATAATATAGCTGCTGGGGAGTGTTTAACCATTTATTTTACGGATTCATCATAGTGCTCCGATGGATTTCTTTGAACGAGACTTTGCGTTTCAGTCTCCAGGCGGCACTCGTTGCTGATAATGAAGTACAATAAAATCAAAAGTAAATCATCAAGTCAGCGTTCATGAAGATAAATTTTTCTAGTTTTCAACTGTGAAGTTTGACCAATCCAACCATGCTCTTTTTTTCATGTTCATAGACAGTTTGGACTTTTTCAATGGTTTTTTTTTATCTTGCCCCATAGAGAGCTCGAACTCCGGTCATTAATGGAATTCCAACTATTTTTTAATGGTCTTCTGCATTTAACATTTTTTCTTTGTATAATCCTTAAATTTGTTACTGATATTTCATTCACATCGTCAGTCAGACTAAATTTTGAGTGATCTTGCTGATGTACTTTTGTTGCTCACAACAAGCAAATGTTAGCTATAGTCCTTCCTGTCTGTTCTTTCCATTGTCATCCACTATCGTCTAAAATTCGTTCCACGATTCAAGATGTTGGATGTAGCATTTTTGCAATTCGGCTAAAAGCTTGGTGAGAAATATACTTTTCCTCCTTTTCTCGTGAAAACGCTTTTTTTCTTATTTCAAAAGTCCTTTTTCCTTCCCAAGACTCTCAAAACGTTTAATCAAAAATGTTTGACAGTTTGAACTTACCGGTTACTAAACGGCATGTTTAGCAAATTTTGAAGGCAATGCCCAACGTGGTGTTCAAGAAACTGCAAAAACGTCCATTGCTGAAGCAACATTACAAAGAGGCCCGCCTGCAATTTGCCCGTACGCACATGCAATGGCTTGAAGAGTGGGGGATGAGAAAAAATTTAATCTTAATGGTCCTGACGGTTTCAGTTACTACTGGCACGACCTCACGAAAAATAACTCTCCCCGAATGAGCAGGCAATCTCAAGGTGGATGTGTGTGTTATGGTATGCTGAGCTTTCTCGTCTTATGGAAAACTCCTATAATGCTACCTTACCTCTAGAGGAAACTCAAAAAAATACACAGAGATGTTGGAGGATGTCTTAATTCTTTATTTGGAGGAAGTCGTCGGTGACCGAGAGTTCATTTTCCAAACAAAATAACGCGCCAATCCACGTCTCCTCTACTGCCAGGTAGTAGTTTAATAATAAATGCATCCCTACATTGAGGTGGTAGCCAGCCATAAGCCCCGATCTCAACCCCATTGAAAACTGGTGGGGGAATATGGTAAGGCTGGTTTATGAAGGTGGACCACATAAACCGCGACATTCTGGCATTGAAAACAGCCTTTTTAAGTGCGTGGAATACAATTACATCAATTGATATCAAAAATTTTTTAATAAACTCAGTGCCTAATTGGATTTTCGACACAATTAGAAATGGAGGAAGCCATACCAGGTATTAAAATAAATTTTTATTATCATTACACTTTTCTTGTTTTCATTCATTCTTTATAAAAAGGAAATGTGTGTATAATTGAATTTCGCACCTATTTTTTGTTAAAGTTTTCCAATTGATTGTTTGTAATTATGCGAAGAATGAAATATTTTACAATCAAGATATATTATTTTTCGCAATAAATTGCTAGAAGTGCAGGAGTCTAAGGTACATACTATGTATCTTCCAGAAACATATATGATATTATGCAAGATGAGTATATGGTGCACTACTTCCATTTCCCATTCTGTTGCCAGTTGAATATATGCATGATCTTGACTAGGTCCCACATTCACTTTTTTTCACAATAAATCAAAGGTCATATGTGTAATTATTCACAGCATAGAATCAGTTAATGAGACTTATTATCAAACGGTTTTGTTTTTTATTTATTTATTTTTTTACCTTTTGTTCTATTATAATTTATCATAAAGGCTGCTATAGGTATAGGAGGTCAAAGTATATTCCATACCTTTCTAATACACACTCGTAGTACTATTTCAGGATGAACCCATAATATATAACTCGCATTATACATTCTGTTGTCCATAGTGTATACGCATGATCTCGAACAGACCTCATAGCCTATTGAAGTGCCAGCAATCTAGCAGGTGATATGTATTATTATCTCGGGTACTCAACATATTAAGAGGAAGTTCTCTTTATTAGCCTTGTTACTAAAAGGATCATTAACTTTCTAGTGTAACGCGTTTTGTTAGATTTAATTAATGAATTTATCTGGAAACCGTTGGTTAGGCTCGTATATTTTTGTTTTTAGACTTCATTATTAATAATATCTGGCAAACTCTATCTGGAGTAGTGTACTTATTCGAAGATACACTTCTCTATTTTCTGAAAATTCCTCTCCACTGGAGTGACACTCAACAGCTTAACTTCCCAATGCATAGATTGGTTTGGAATGACTTATCTATATCTATTCGATCAGGAATTTCAATACTATGCTATAATCCCTATCATTCCTCCTAGATTAGTTGGATCCTGTTGAAGGTGTTATCTGAACTTTATTTTTCTGTTGAACTTACCCGTTTAATTATTTCAATAAAATGTCGCTATAGGTATAAGAGGCTAAATCATATTATCCGTCTCTGGTTGATATAATGTATGATTCCATGTAGGCTGAGTCTTTGGTGTTCAATATCATTTTCTTGTATTATTATGTTTTGAATGTTTGTATGATCTTTGATTAAGTTAATTTTTCTAGCGCACTATTAGTAAGTTACATTGTTATTTTTCGTAATAAATTGCTAGAGGTGTAGGAGTCTAAAACATATATTAAGTGTCTTCCAGAAAAATAGTTATGGTTTGGGAAGTGCAGGTGGCTAAAGCATAATCTATGCTACGTTTAATTATCAATATATATGATACCATGCGTGAGAATGGTGTACAATATTCTATCTTTGCATAAGGTTTTTTTCCCGGTAAGAAGTGGCAACGGTTGAACCATATCTATATTTAAAATATATCAAGTTTTTTCTAGTGAAGGGTTATCAAGTGTTCACATTATTATTGCGTCCCGTAAATAATTTGTTAGAGGTGTATGAGTTTTATTATTATTTCTCGCAAGAGATTGCTAGAGGTTCAGGATTCTAAAGCACATACTATGTATCTTCCAGAAAAATATATGATAATATGCAAGATGAGTATTATTATTTTATTATTTTTATTATTTATCGCAATAAATTGATAGAGGTTTAGGAGTCTAAAGCACATATTATGTATCTTCCAGAAACATATATGATAATTATTATTTTCCGCAATAATTGCTAGAGGTGAGGAGTGTAAAGTACATACTATGTATTTTACAGAAACGTATATGATAAAATGCAAGGTGAGCCTACATTTTCCGCAATGATTTGTAAGAGGTAATGAGTCTAAAGCACATACTATGTATCTTCCAGAAACATATATGATAATATGCATGATGAGTATTATTAATTTTTTGATTTTATTATTAGTATTTATATTATTTTTCGCAATAAATTGCTAGATCCTGAAATAGTACTACGAGTGTGTATTAGAAAGGTATGAAATATACTTTGACCTCCTATACCTATAGCAGTCTTTATGATAAATTATAATAGAACAAAAGGTAAAAAAATAAATAAATAAAAAACAAAACCGTTTGATAATAAGTCTCATTCACTGATTCTATGCTGTGAATGATTACACATATGACCTTTGATTTATTGTGAAAAAAAGTGAATGTGGGACCTAGTTAAGATCATGCATATATTCAACTGGCAACAGAATGGGAAATGGAAGTAGTGCACCATATACTCATCTTGCATAATATCAAATTTTTTTTTGGTATTTCATTATCATTTAATCTACTTTTTCTTTTTCCTATATTTCTTTTATTTTAATGCGCTGTTTTGTTTCTTTCTTTTCTTTCCTCATCTTAGTAGCATTTACTGGTAGAAATTTTAGAATGTGTACATGCTGAAAAGATTTATGTATCTTCTTGTGCATTATCCTTGAAATAAAATTAAAATTAAATTAAATTAAAATTAAACTAAAAAAAAACTGAATGAACTTAATGAAAATATTCATTTAATTCAGAAATTTCATGAAAAAAGCACTCCAAGATATTTTCTCCTGAAATGAAGTCTGAATTGAAGGGTTGTAAGTCTATAGGGTCTAAGTGCCAAAAAATTAAAAATCAAGATTTTTACAAAAATTCCATCTAAGTGCAAATCCTAATAATATCCAAATGGATTCAAATGCCTCTTTCTTTTAAAATTTGACCCACGCACAGGTAAAGTTGTGGCGGGATCTACTATTTGCCAACGAGTTTTCGCTCAAAAGGGTCTGTGCCTGTTTGCCTGCGGGATGAGCTCAAAGATAACCTAATAAGAAGATAGAAAGCAGCCGAGCAAAATTGAAAAGTTTTCGTGTTTTTAGAAAGAAACAAATAAGGTCATATATTTTCGTCTTTTGCACGAATGGAGGAAAAGAACTTGGCTATGCATTATTGTACTAAAATCCCTTCAGACTTTGCTAGAGAAAAAGAAGAATGGAAAAAAGCCGAGAAAATTTACTCTCGATGTAAAAAATCTTGTAATAGAACACATAAAATCATTCCCATATCAGGAAAGTCATTATACTGTCGGCATGATACTCAAAAGTTCTATCAGCCCTGACTTGAATATTAACCATTTATTCATGACATTTAAAGAAAAATACCCTGATTCTCCTGTAAACTACAGATATTACTATTCAACCTTCAAAGATAAGTTTCCTAATTTGAAGTTTGGACGTCTTAGAACAGACACTTGTCCAAAGTGCGATTTGTTGCACTCGGATGGAACACATAAAACGAAATATACTGTAGAGCTAGAAATACATCATCGTAAAGCTGAGAGTGCACAAGGAGCAGAGCTGGGCAAGTACCAAAGAAAAAGTACTTAAGTACAAGTACAAGTACCGGAGGCCTGAGTACTTCAGCGTAAGTACAAGTACCGCATGTATGAGAAGTACTTGTAACTAAGTACTAAGTCTATAAAAAGTACTGAGTACTTTTTGAAGTACTTTTTAAAGTACTTTTTTACGTTGTATGTTGGCAGTAATATAATAAAGTTTGTCGAGTTCAGTTAATAGATATTAATAAATAAATAACTTTTGAAAACTGTAATATGTATAGTAACCAGTGGCTACTATTTATAGTTTTTTATAGTTTTCGACGCTGCAGGTAGAGTAAAACTTTCACCTCTCATTGCTACACTCATAAAAACTATTAGAGGTCCGCCCACTGACTTATAACAATGGACTGAGCGATTTGCTATTTCATGTGGCACACAAAATATTGTGTTTCTGTATATCACCGATAGAGCACCCTTTAAAACGTTTACTACATAAAAATATGTAAAACTGAACCAATCAGATGAAATTTTACACCCGTAAATCGAATTAAATAAAAAAAAAATATTTTCTTTTGTCCAGTGATATTTTAATAGCTTATAAGCACTCTTATAAGAAATTTTACTAATTCCGACTTTAATTTTCAAAAGTTATTCTTAACTGAATCCTGCGTATGGGCAAGAGAGACGGCGCATAGTAAACACTATCTTTACCTTATTCTTTCTGCGGTGATTGCATCTGCAGCCAACATAAAAACATCAAATGGCATAAGTAAACATTCAGTAAGCAATATTTTGTGTTGGTAGCTCCAACTCTGCCATAGGGCGAAAGAGAGAACTGTAAAACTTGTGCCATTCTTTCCTATAGGAAAATGGCAATGCGCTCAGTCCATTGTTATAAGTCAGTGGGTCCGCCCAAGCACACCCATTATCGCCTCAATAATGCATAACAATTCTAAGAAAAAAATTTCCAGTAAATTTCTAAGAAAAAACTCAGGCCTGCCCTACATCAGGTCGAGGCATCTTTAATTTTATATTGGACCGAGCCATTGCTTGCTTACGCTTGATTATGTCCACTGACGTATATAATATGGACTGCTTACTTTTCTATTTTACGTGGGAGCAATTGCTTGTGTCAAAAAGAGCTCGTACGTCTGCGCCAACATTCAAAAAAATCATTGGCGGGAAGTTGAAAAAGTGTACACGCAGCTCGGAGGGTGATTTTAATAAAACATTTAAAATTTCTTCTGCTTATCTAATGAATATATTGTCTTTGGTAAAAGAGTTTTTATCAGTAATAACACTAAATGATTAATTTAAAATCATGTATTTCGACAAATCCACTATTTTATTTGTTTTCAGTTCTCTCTCAGTTGGTACTTGGTGCTTAGACCGAAAAAGTCAGCAATATAGAAGTAAGCTCACTCTCTGCAGTGTATTTCTATGAACGTGGTCAGTCCATATTATACATGTCAATGGTTATGTCATCAAGTCGAGGCATCGTCGATTTTATATTCGAGCGAGCCGTTACTGAATTTTGTTCTACTTGCTCAGTCTTGTTTGTATGTTATTAGTTTGTCTAAGGTTCTGCCTGGACGCATTAGTGCGGCACATACTTTGACAGTTCTTTGCGTGCTTTAAAACTCAACAAAAAAGGAGTTGTGTTTTGTGAGATTGTGTTTTCTTTTCTACGAAATACTTAAGTAAAAATCTGGGTACTTAAGTACAAAACTAAGTAAGTTCAAGTAAATAGACGCTAGTACTTATGTTCAAGTACTAAGTGGGGACATTTCAAAAGTATTGAGTAATAAGTCTAAAGTAACGAAAATGTACTTTAAGTAGTACTTAAGTCGTTTTTACTTAAGTATTGCCCAGCTCTGACAAGGAGCAATGAAAGCTGATTCAATAGAATCTCAGTGTCCTCTGGGATGAATCATATGCGGGAGGTCGGCTCTTCCATATTAAAGGTACTAAACAAGATGTCATCTAGAAATTAAAAAAAAACATGCAGTTATTTGGAGTGTTAACTGCATAGAATAGAACAAGAACAGAATGGTCCTCTTTGCCTTGGTTTATTTAGTAGCTAATGGCATATGTGATACTATTGATCATAAATATTTGTCAGTGGTCACTCTTTTATGCCCTGCAATCGAGATTTCGCTCAAATTGGAAAAAGAAAGAAAGTAGTGAAAATGTTTTGAACCAGAGGATGTGGAAAAATGATACGAGAATCTTGTCCCAAAAATCCATTTAAAGTGGTTAATTTTGACCAAAATGATTTTAAAGACCTCAATAAGACTTCCAAGGACTTTTAAATACTACAAAATTAAAAATATCAACTATTTCTTGGATCCGCATACACAAGGATAAGTTACCTCGTGCTGATTTAATGGAATCGCACAATGACTCAATACCGTGGGACAGTGTCAACATTTTCAAAAAAAGGCAAGTCTCCAAACCAATTAAAAAACTAACTATTATGCCAAAAGAAAAATTGAAAGATCCCAAGGACATGCTACCATATATACCCACCGAAAATAAGGCATTCTACGAACATTTGATTAATCAAACCGAAACCTGAGAACGTTTTTAATATCTGTTATAAAGGCACTTAGCCCATTTTTAATATTAATTCATAAGGCGCTTAAGATATTCTTAAATAATAAATATTTATTGTGTATTACTTCCTTGGATTCCTATTCTTTTAGATTTTTAACGACTTCCTGTATTTATAAGATATCTGCTTAATTGATTTAAGTAAAAATAAATAATTATTTCATTGAATTGTTTATTTTATTACGTTTTTTTTTGTTATATCTCTAAATAATAAAATTGGCACTTAGACCCTTTAGACTTTCAACCCTTCAATTTGAAGTAATATAAAATTATCTACAATCTTAGTAAACATTTAAATTAGTAAAAAAAAAAAAAACATTCAATTAATTACTATCAAAGCGATAACATATCATAACAAAAAAAAAAAAAAAACAATCCTGTCTCCTAAAACGCTGCGACCAATGTGCTAAAAGTTTTATTTTTTATAACTACTACCCAAGTAGCAATCTGTCACCGCGGTTACAAAATAACTAGGAGTTATTTAAAAAAAAATGGTTGCTTCTCAGTTATTTTGTTACTCATTCAATAAACGCAGCCAATTTTTGTGTCAGAAAAACCTCGTGATGTATGAAACCAGACATTGAGGTATCAATGTGCCTTAAAAATAACTGGTTTGGAATTTTTAGGTTCTTTATAACTCTAAAGCGACTGCAAGTGAAAAATGGGTCTCTTCGTTACTAGCTTGAAATGGTATTGCGAAATTCAGTCATATTTTTCCCATATTTACACCAAATTAAAAAAAAAATGAATCTTCAAAATTGAAAGAAGACCCTACTATCTCCAAGAAAACCTTCTGGTGCATTTGAAATTTTATAGTGACCTCAGAGCAACAACAAGTGACAAAAAAGTTTATTTTCCAAGGGAGAAATGGTTTCGCGGTACCCTAGAAAACACTGTTGGTGGGTTTTAAGTTTCACATAGTGACCTCAGAGCAACTGAACTTATGGAAAGATGCAAATGAAAGACGCATAATGTACTTAACTGCAAACGGTACCGGTAATGCTACATGTGCTCCGCGAATGAAAAATATCCTGAAATTTAGTTTTTCATATAATGTGGTAAATTAAATACAATTGTGAGAAAGTAAATATAATAGTGGTAAATTAATTAAAATAGTGGTAAAATGGTATAATATATAAAAAAAATAAACGGAAAAACGTTAAATCGACAAACATATAACAGACGTGTAGCTACAGACGTACACCTACATATATCTATTGAACAGGGAAAAAAAAACCTCTAACGTTTGGCGGAATAAATGCATGAGGTTGAACTGTTAGAGCAGTTATCGTGGACAGGTACAGCAACAAAACGCAGTTTTGTAGGATTTCAGGAAACGGTGCATTTACTTTTTGGAGTTGTTAGACATTTGCATAGCAAATTTACCGATAACGACGGGGCACTATTCTTCAAAGAATACTTAAAGCATTCTAAAACTAGGGTGGAAAGAAAAAGGTAAGCAGTTCTTGCCTGTTAATATTTCGCCAAACTTGTTTTATTCATATTTATTTCTATTATTAGGAAACGAGAATACATGGCCAAGCACATCCATTTCAAATCAACCATCTATTAACCCTACACCAAGCGTAAAAATTAATTTTGCTAATTATCTCATGGGTAACCTTAAAAGTTTTCTGTTTAAAATAATTAATACAAATAAAATACTTAGATTTTTATTATTAATTTTTTTTTATTGAACTATATATTTAGTATTCCATTGAAAATACTTAAATTTTACAATACTTGAATTTTTGCTGTATTGATTTAATTATATTATGTTAGCATATTAAGATCGCTTCTACAAAAGACTATTATATAAATCTCACTAATTTTAACCTCTTTCCCGTATCTTGTGCATTCCGGATTATACTTTAGATACCTCAGCGAAGTATTATGTGATGATGGATTCCAGGCTTTTTACTTAGATCACTTTAACCTCAGCTTAGTAATTGATTCCAGTGGTTAACTGTGGCCATCTTCATAAATGTATAATTGCGTAGGTTCAAATTTGTTCAGTAATTATCGTCGTGAAGTTGAATAAGCTGAGCTGCACGTAATCATGCATTTATGTCCATGCTGTAATCAAAGTCCAATGCAAACTTTTCAAACATCTTGCCAAAAAATATTCAGGTAACGTTTGAAAGAAATTATTTTATTTACAGTGTGGATTAAGTTACATTTACACCAAAGGATATAAAAAAACGTCACAGCAACCTTTATATCAACAGTTTCATTACCGTGGTAAATTGGTTATTATTTTACGTAAGTCACTGAAAAACGTCATAATAACATTAATACCACTAGCTTTTTTAACACGATTTATAGGTTACATTTTCATGGAAGTTATTAAAAAACCGTCCAAATACAGTTGAATACACGTCATCACATCGTAAATGACACGTTATCTACACGAATATCCAACTGTTGGGTGTATGCAACCGAAGTGATAAAACGGTTATATAACGGGGTTTTCACTTCAATTTGCTACTTGGGTACATACATATGCATATCCAAACTGCCCTGTAACATTTTTCATTTACACGCATCCATACAGAAATGAGAATATCATAAAAAACTAATTTTCCTTTAATTGAAATATATGAGACTTAACTAACGAGATATTGATAGTATTAATTAATGTCATGATAAATAACCGAAGTTCCCAATTTCCGAACATTTTGCAGACGCAATTCGCTATGCGCCATAAAATTTATGAATAATCTCATAAAAACCAACGGCAGCTATTATAGTGATCATCGCCGTATCCTTACCCGTGCATATGATGTATAACTATGTAGCGATCGCACAAAATGAAACGTGTCAAAACCAATTTGCGGTCATTAATTTAAACCTTTTAGTCCTGCGCACAGGTAACTCTCTCAGATTAAAGTCAAATCGTCGTTGTTCATCGGCACGCGACTTTAGTTATAACGCGCTAACGCGCACACTATCAAAAAGAGCAAAAGTCATCATGGAACATGGATGCTTGGCTTGTTCGTAAGCACTTTGTTAAAATATCAAGTTTCATCTTGTTTCGGTTGCCTTAATGCTTTGCTTTTGCCTTTTATAATGACCAATGACGCATGTTTAGACATTTCTGTGTGATTAAAAAAATAAATAAAATAAAAAAATAAATTTTTTGTAAGTTGCTATGGCTAAAAGAGATATCGATGTCCCATTATTATTAAACGATGTTCAACAGTCGTTGAATGCTGTCACATATAAATTTGACTGATGTTGTGTATTATATATTATATTTTTTATTATTATTATTATTATTGGTATGCATTTTCGGATATGAATTTGTGAAAATAGAATTATAAAGAATTTCCCTTGTGAGTTGGATGATTCTAGGTTCGAGTCCTGTCACCTATAGTCACTATTTAGTAATATTTGACTCGATGGTTCGGAGCCTATCTAAAACTTGTAGGTCAGATGAAAAAAAAAGTTTCAATAAAAATGATGATGAATACATCTGGAGATGTAAGTATTAGAAAAATTTTATATTGTTTTCAATCTTATATTTAGTGGGAAGTAGATAAGCTGTGACCTAAGGCCGACTGTGCAAACTTTTTTTTTTTTTTTATAAGCTCTTTGTACGGTCATAAAAAGTCATGCAAGAACTAAATATTACTTTTCTTTTACACCCAGCATATGAAGAGACTATTTGAATTGATTGAATTTTAAAATTTTTTGCGAATAAATGAAACAACTGACAAGATTTCTTGCGCCGCCGTATCAACGATCAAGCATACATACCTACATATATTTGCTCAAACTAAAGAGTTTTCCAATAAGAGGTGTTATTTTAATTAGCCCGCTATTTCGGTAGATGTCACTTTTGGAGCTGTCGTTCTTTGACATTTGACAAGTAGAAACTACGCCGTTAATAAAAATGGAACGATACACGATTCAACAACGCATTAAAATTATTAAAATTCACTATAAAAATGGTGAAAATGTGGCAGAGACGGTTCGTAAATTCGAACATTTTTGGGTCGTCGTGAAGCACCTTGTCGGACCGCAATACAGAAATGCACGTCGCTCAAGATCAGCCGACAATATTGCTGCTGTAGCCGAAAGTGTTGAAGAAAACCAAGGTTTGTCCATTCCTCGTCGTTTTTTGGAATTAGGCATTCCACAAACGTCATTACACCGTATTTTGCATAAAGATTTGGGTCTTAAGGCTTATAAAGTTCAGTTAACACAAGAACTCAAGCCGGCCGATCATCAACAACGTCGAGTCTTTGCTGATTGGGTCCTTGAAATGCATGAAAATGATCCGGAATTCCATCGAAAACTCATCTTGAGTGATGAGGCCCATTTCCACCTCGATGGCTTCGTCAACAAGCAAAATTGTCGGGGGCTCGGAAAACCCAAGAGGTATTATTGAAAAGCCTCTCTATCCTCAACGTGTGACTTTTTGGTGCGGTTTATGGTCCCGCGGGGTCATTGGAGTTTACTTTTTCGAAAATGAGGCTGGAGCAATAGTTACGGTGAATGGATTGCGCTATCGACAGATGATTAATGATTTTTTATGGCCGGAATTGGATGGTATTGATCTGGACAACGTTTACTTTCAACAAGACGGCGCTACGTGCCATACAAGCTACGAAACCATTGATCTTTTACGGGAAAAGTTTCCGGACCGTGTTATCTCTCGAAGAAGTGATCACAATTGGCCACCGAGATCTTGTGACTTAACACCTTGCGACTTCTTCCTTTGGGGCCACGTGAAAGAGAAGGTCTACGCCAACAGCCCAGCGTCGATTCAAGACCTCAAAGATGGAATTCGTGAGGCTATCGAGGACATAGGGCAGCGATTTGGTTATGGAAAATTTCATGAAAAGGATATGGTCCTGTAGGCGTGGTCGTGGTGGTCATTTGGCTGATGTTATTTTCCATTATTAATGGCATACCGATCATTTATCTCAAAAAATTTTTTTTTTAATATCAAAATAACACCTCTTATTGGAAAGCCCTTTATTTGGATTTAACGTTTTATCTCGACAGATTGTAATTTGACAAAAACACAGGTGTTGGAAAAATTGGGTGGGTTTCCACCTCCCACCCTAAAACTACCACCCGCCTGAAAAAATTTTCTTCAAGGAATTATAGCAATTAATAGGACAAAGCGAATAAAAAAGACCTTTTCCGATTGGACTTAACCTTACTGAGTTATTTCCATTTGAAAATTAGGTTATATAGTACTACACGTCGAATAGAAAACAGTGTAGTATTAAAGAAATTAGTATGCACATCGAAAGACCTTAATGTCTGACATATCCTGACGTTTTTTCAAAAAATTAGAAAATATACTACACCCCCTGCGGAGGGTCAAAATTTAATCCAGATCATTTTTAAAAATCTATTACTCGATCGGATAGCTGAATTTTTTCGAAGAAGTATAAGCACCCACATCCCTATACTCGGAGGTCAAACAGCTCAGGTACAATTAAAAGAATTTTGAGAGGATAATTTTTCCCTGTACTCCCCGGGCGGACAAAAAAGTATTCAATGGAATGCAGAACTTAATTATGTAATAGAAAAAAAAAATCCCGGAACAAAATCGGCCGGTAATATTCGGAGGAGATAGCGATTATGTGTTTCAATATGTATGGTGGTTTCCCCTCTGATATTTACGTTTTGCAACCATCTTTAACTTCCTCCCCTCTTGACGTACGAACTTGAAAATCAATCACCATACTCACCTAGGTGATATATTTCATTTAAGATCTTAACCAATTAGCTGCGGTACTTAGTTGAGAAAATATAGTCGCCTAATATTGAAACTTTGAAGCCCCGCCCTTCCCAAAGCTTACCCCTCCCGGAAAAATGTGGACTACCAAAAGATGCGTGATAAGTGGATCTACGTATATACCGAATTTGGTAAAAAAAAGTGTTTTTTCGAAATTACTCCCTGCATTTTCGAAATTCGAGTTCGAAAATATCTTTAAGAGATGACCAAATAAGTTTCGAATGCAATAAGCCTATATGCATATCTCTACTACTTACAGAGGAGATAGTTCCAGTAAAAGTCAAAGTCACATTTTACTTATACTGGAGAATTCGTCTACTACTCAATTCAATAGACTTTCGTCGTTCGCTCCTCCAGTAATTATCTCACCCTTCAGGCAATAAATCATGATAATTCCCGGAGCGTACTTTGACATTTCAATTCAGTTATGATAAATATATTAGCTTTAATGCAGGCTGTAAACGACAACAATTAATTGTAAATATACGACAAATTCAAGATTTGGAGCGATAAAAGAACAAATTGCGTTATTTTGCAATACGATCCTGGTTGAGGTGCAAAATGTATCGATATATGTGCTGTTTCAATTCACAATTTTGTGTGAAATGAAGAAAAGTGTGGTCGTAGGTTTGTTTAAAAATAACATAATTGTAATGGAATAATTTTTTAACTGAATTTTCCTTTCTTTTTTCATTTTTACTTCGATAATAAACGTTGTTTCCGCGGAGATTAATATTTTCCTTTTTTTTCACTATTTTTCGTGGGAAATGAACATTTTGCTCTTTTCGACTCTATGTTGAACAAAAAAAATTTTTGGTTCTTCTTCTTTTTCGCTTTCTTGAGAAAGGACAGAAACATTTTTGCTTAATTTGATACATTATCATATTATTATTATGACACACATATTGTATAAACGAGGTATTTCGAATATCTAGATATCGATACCCCACAAGAATTGCTTGTACAACCATTCTTAGAATCCTTCATCCACTTTAATACAGCCCTAAATGAAGGTGCAGATTCATTTAACATATTTTCAAGTCTTTCATGAATTTCAGTAGCCAATAAACCTACAAAATAAAAAAAAAAAATAAATTGCAGAATGACAATTTCAGGTTTGTCCATTTTACACAATTACGTACGGCGTTTATTGCCAACAACTGTTTGATTAATAATGGCCGGTTTCACAATCCAGGCTTAAGCCAGAGCTTAGCTAAGCCACGGGTGTAGCTTAAGCCGAGAACTTAAGCCTATTCGGTTTCACAATACTTGATAAGCAGAGGCTTAGTTAAACTGCAGCTGAAAATTTTTAAGTTGTCAGCACTGCTGTAATTGTGAATTTTTGTAAAGGAAAATTGCCATTGTGGATTAAAAACCAAGCGAAAAGAAGAAGAAGAACTTTTTATTTACCAGCCTGCTGTGGTTTTTACCTGAACTATGAAACCGAAATATTTATTAAGCCTTGGCTTAAGCCATCGCTGTGGCTTACTTGACTGTGAAACTAGCCATAAGACTGCGTTCATAGAAGAGAAGACTTTTCATTTCTCAACAGAACATATGACAAAAGTAGCAGTTCTGATACATCAAGATAGGTGTCATTTCGATAACTTTTGAAATAATCTTCGTATTTAAAGAAGGCATATTTTTTTTAAAAAGAATCAAAAATAGTCTACAGGGATATAAAAAGTTAAGAAATGTGCAATTGATTTTTCTTTTGGTTAAGTATTATTAAGCCAAGCTTAAGAGATACCCTCTGATTCAAAGCACAGCATGGCAGGAAACAGATAGGAAAAGGATTAGGGAATATAAGAAGTATAAAGGAGGTGCTGATGTATGTCGCCCTTAAACTTTCGTAGATTGTATGCCTCAGGAAAGACAGGATGGTAGACTGATCCACATTCACACAGTTCGGAAAAAAAAGCATCACGGAATTTTAAATTTAAAGGGTAAAAGGATGTTCGCCGTTTGCAGCGCGACCATTGTGTACGGGCATCATTCTACAAGGGATTAGAATAGATATTTCATCAGAACGTTCACCATGCATGTGACGATAAAGGAGCATAAGGCATCCCACATTGGGGCGGTGCTCGGTATATTAAATTTGTTATTCTGTTTGTAACGCACAGAAATAAACTGTCTGCCCGTCCTAAGTATAACTCGAAAACGTATTCACTTAGAGTGCTGCTAAAATTTTGTACACTGGCTTTAAGAAAAACAAAAAGTAAATTTAACTTCGAAAATGGGACAAATCGGGCAACTCCTTCGTAGAGTTGCCATACAAAAATTGCGATTTTCACTATATATTTAAGCACTGCCTAAAAACGCGTCTACGTAGAGAGATGAAATTTGGTATATGGTCTTTTCATAGCAATGCTAAATAAAATTTCAGAAGTGGACTATATCGGGCAACCCCTTCATTGTGTTGCCATACAAACCTTTGGGTTTTCACTATATATCTGGATACTGCCTAAGAACGCGTTTACGTGTAGAGCTCAAATTTTGGCATTTTCATAAAAATTGCAAATACAAATTCAAAAATTAATTAAATTGGGCAACCTCTTCTCGGTGTTGCCATACAAAACTTTTGGTTTTCACTTTATTTAAGTTTTTAGTTCATCTAGAGCAGTGGTTCCCAACCTGGGGACGATCGCCCCGAAGTGGGCGATTAGGGTTATCAGGGGGGCAATAAATAAGTGGTTGGCGATTTAGGGGCGATAAGTATTCAAATGGGGAAAAATTCAAATAGCACTGTACAGTATAAGTTGCCGGGTAGCACGAGTCAGTGGCTATTATCAGTCGCCGAATTCACTGCACTCACCCCTCTCCACAGTCCGCACTAGTTCTTGCTCAACGCGGCTGACTACAAGCGAGCAACCGATATTGACAAAAGTCCTCTCGCTTCTTACGAGGTTTCCTTGATCGCTAAATGTTGTAAGCCTCATGCAATTGGCGAAACTCTAGTTTTACCGGCAACCAAAAGCAATTGTTGAAATCATGCTAAGCAAGGGCTCTAGTAACAAGATAAGTCAATCGGTTCCTTTGAGCAACAATTCTGTTTCCAGCCGAATTGATGAAATCGGACGTTGAATTCAAACTCACCAATTTGTTGAAAAAAAAAAAAATGTAAATTTGCATTGCAGATTGATGAATCAACTATGAATGATAACAAAGCAATTTTATTAGCTTATGTGCTTTTTGCTAGACCTTTGATCACTGATACGAAGGGATCGTTGATTTTTAAAGTGGTGCAAGATTATTTTGAGGAAAAAGATATTCCCCTAACAAGCGTGAGCGCTTGCGCTACATACGGTGCTCCTGCCATATCAGGTCATTATGCTGAGTTTCTAGCCTATCTTACGAAAGAAATGCCGGAGGTCATCACTATTAACTGTGTCATTCATTGTCAACACGTAGCTACAACTGGTTATTACTGGTGTCAACAAGATCAAAGCTAATTCCCTCAATCACCGTCTGTTCCGATAACTTTGCCATGAAAATGATGAGAAATTCGAACACTTGCTTCTACATACGGCCGTGAGGTGGCTTTCTAAAGGAAACTATTTGCGCAGTTTCTTCGAATTATTTGACACGATTACCGAGTTTTTCGACACGTCTGATCATGTTTTAAGTGAGAATTTGAAGTAACGCAAGTTGGAACTTGCGTACTTTATAGATATTTTACAAAAAAATTCACGAAATCAATATAAGGCTTCAAAGAAACAAGATGAACCTTATCAAGGCTTATAAAGAGCTGATTCAGTTTCGATCCTTAAAAAGTGTTCAGTGTCAAATAACGAGACTCCTTAGCTCCCAGAAAACAAAATCATAATTTTTACTGATCACCTTGACCAGTTAAATATTGACATGGCAACAAGATTTGAATATTTGCACAAGTTACAAGTTCCGGATTGGATTATTTCACTTCTTTGTTCTTAACAAAAAAATCTGTAAAAAATGTACATTTTAAACTTTTTTTATTGTACTTGAGTAACCGAATAAAACTGGTTTTGTTGCTTGGTAATAGAACTGATTAAAATAAAAATGCTTTATTTTTACACTTTACTTCAAATAAAAATTGGGCATACAATGAGAAGGAAAAGGGGTCGATAGGTGTTAGTTAACCTCCAGAATGGGGAAATGGGCCACAAAAGGTTGGGAATCACTGATCTAGGGTATAATATTATATTTTTCTCTTGTTTTTTTTCTTTAATTTTAATTTCAAAATTTATTTTTCAGTAATTTGCTCTAATGGCCAGTTTCACAGTCTGAGTTTAAACCAAATATTTAGTTTAAACTCGACGAACGAGTTTCACAGTTTGGTTTAAACCCCGGTTTAAACTAGAGTTTAAACCATGCGATCCCTCGGTTTAAACTCAAGATAAAAGTGTGACATTTTATTTTGACAGGAGCATTGTTTCTTTGTATCAAGAAAACAATTTTATCATGGATTTAGATTTAGAAATTTCTAGCGATGAAGAAGTCTTTTTTCGATTAAGTTTATATCTCTGTGCACGACTGAAAGTAATTAGAAATTGGCCAAATCCTTTTAATGAGTGGGACGACGTTGATTTTTATGCTAGGTTCGGTTTAAGTAAAGAACTTTGCCACTTTGTCTTCGAAGCTATTCTTGTCCGTTTTCTCGCGCTCTATTATATATTATATATATATACCTCAACTTCACTTATGCTAAAATTTGCAGCCTTTTTGAATGTTGGGATATTTAAAATTAGCAAATATAGCTACATATTTTTTATTTTTTGCTTTCTGGTCTGTTTACTTTTCCGATTGACAGATTGATTGATAGAAAATTGCTTCACAATGGTGGCGATAACTAATTTAGTTCACAATTTAATCAGTACTACCAACGTTACTAACAGAATACACTGTGAAACCCGATTTGGTTTAAACTACGTTTAAACTTGGAGGATGGTTTAAACTCGACTGTGAAACCGGCCATAAGCCGACTTACTAGAAATATACCGCACCTAGGATCTGAGTTATTAGGAGTAGGTAAAACTAACAACTCAAACTCCACAAACAAATTTCATGATGTTAACTTTCTGTACAGTTCTACATACATATAACTGTAAGTTCCAAAATATAAAAAGGGAATTCAACTTACGGATATTGTTTGTAATACACCTAAAATAAAGACCAGAAGCAATTGACGCGATTCTTTCAACAGAAATCCAGCGCACATGGACCACCTGATGAGCAAAAGAACTTGAATCTATATAGGCATACGGCGCACATCAGGAGACATCAGATGAGATGAGATGAGTGTTGCCTCACCTTGTCTGCATCCCATCCTATAGAGCGGACAATATCGTCGTAGGTACCGATACCCGGGACGTTCTGAAACCTTTAATTTGAATTTGTTTTTTTTTCTTCTTTTCTTTTTTTTTTCTTACTGTTTGTCAGGTGGTCATGTACGTGATCCTAAGGTGTGACAACACTACACATATATACGTGAACCGTAACGTACATACATATTATAATATGAAGAGACCAATTGAAATGATTAATGGTCCGGCCAAAACCGATTAAGATTTATTATGAAGATAAGCTGACGTGATCTCTACAGGCGGTCATCGGAACCTGATCTTATTATGAAGTGTTCGAAAACGAGTGACAAGAAATCAATTTAGATTTTATGGGGGTGGTGGTTTATTGTAAGGTGAAAAGCCGCCGTATGTATACATATTACATAAATATACATGCACCGTTGGTATATATGCTCCGGATATTAATTGTAAGCGGTAAAATAACTGTGATCCAAAACTGTGACTTTATAAAGATGATAACGGTTTATCAGAGAAACAACTTCCTTCTGAGCATATATTGATAAGAATTTAGAGCTAACAGTGAACTTCAATCAAATGCCGCATTTAATGTGTGCGTGTGTGATAAGTAGATTCATGAAATTTCAGATAACATGAACCTGGTTGGAATTTTGTTAAATTTAAATTTCATTGAATTTCATTCATAAAATTTCATATCCAATGCATGTCGGTAGCAGACAAATTTAAATGGTATCTGGCAATTTTTGTCTGTTAACACCAACAATGAAGAACATGGAGACTCAATATTTGTCTCACTGAAATGGATTAGCTCTGTTGATCTGTAATCTAGAAGGATCACATTATAAAATTACAGCTCCAATAAGAATTCCTTCTTCATCTGACACATGTCTCATGAGAGATTTAAAAAGTTGAAGAAGGCGAAAATTGTGTAATTTTATTGTGTGTGTGTAAACAAATTGAGAAACATATGCGATCCTCCAAATTTTGACAAATATTTTTAAATAGTTTCACGCATGTGCCTTTTCGAATGTTTTCATGTCATCTGTATTTGATAATCAAAATTTCAAAAAACCTTAAAACGTTCGTCGAGCCATTCACTCAAGCAAATTATTCCAATAAGAAATCTATCAAAAGGAGCACATCACCAAAATATGTCGAATAATCTGAGACAGGATTACTTCTAAACTCGTACAAATCTTCTCATCTTTTAAAGCCCCGTCTCCAGACAGAATTTTTCCGGTCCTTTTTAAGGCAGAGAGCATAGTACTGGCTCCTTATATTGTTCCCATTTTCAGAGCATTTATCATATTTGGATATGTCCGTGAGGTAAGAAGCAAGGGGAGGGTTGTCTTTTTTCCGAAGCCTGGTAGGCCATCATATATGGACCCGAAGATTTTCCAAACCGTAAATCTCTTCTCATTTCCTTTGAAATGCTGGGGGAAGCTCGCGGATGAATATATCAAGGAAGGAAGTAACTTTAAACGCTTCTCCCTTAAACATCTCACAACACGATTACTGAAGAGAGAGGTCAATTGAAACAGCTCTCCATTCAATGGATATGGTCATTGAACTGAATCGTGGACTGTTTACCTTGAGAGTCTTTCTGTACATCGAGGGGGCCTTTGACAGGGACACAAGAATGACAAAACTTAACCGTGGATTTGGGTAGCCGAACCTCTCTCAGTGTGTTGGTGGAGAGAGTCTGTGGCGTGCTCTCCCCGGTATTCTGGTGTATGTTGGTGGACTCAATCGGCGCTGAAAAATGTGGGATTCTCATCTCTCTGCTCATTACCAGACATAGCATGTGCCATCATGCAACGAGGCCTCAATACTGTTGAGGACTAGTGCAAACATCATGATATGACAGTGAATGCTACGAAGACGCGTGGTGCTCTTCTCCAGAAAACAAAAATTGGGTACGGTTATTGCTGCCCCATGCAGATATCTTACTTAATCTACCACCCCTGGAACTTGTCAATCAGGCAAATATCAAAAGGGTTGTGCGTAGATTGCGTTCATGAAGATGTCAGGCGGACAGCTGGACTGGTTCTTCCCATTGATTTTTGGCATCTGGTCTGGAACAGGAAAAATCTCTGGCCCACAGCGCACTTGATACGATGGTTCCAGAGCTTCCGTTTAAACGTCGCTTCTCTGTGGGTTTACCTGAAAGAAAATCGTGGGGTAAGAGAAGTGCCTTATCGAGCTTTCCCCGGTCCGCTCTAAGAATTTTCACTGATGGCTGTTTCACTAATGAGGGAGCAGGTTCTGATGGTTACTTTTTTGAACCAAACATTGGAGTACTTAGTTGGAAGGCAAAGCACACCACTGTCTTCCAGGCTGAAATCTTCGCCATCACAATGGCAGCGCATATAGCCCTTGATATGGAAATCAAAGGAAATGTCATTGCTATCTTCTCAGATAGCAGGCTTCATGGCTTTGAGTTGCCCACGGATAACATCCAAGTTACTGGGAGACGTCTGTGGATAAGCTGTGTATTCACGACAAGCTGTCCCTTCAGTATGTTCCTGGGTACATGGGGATCATGAGTATGAAAGCGCTGAACTTCTAGTCAGGTCTGGCTTTGTTTCTCCCTTCCTTGGACCGAAACCCGCTGTAAGCGTTCGCACCTCGATGATCACGTCTTTCATCAAAACGGCGGTTCGCATGAAACATCAGCAGCAATGGCGAACCTTAATACTTGCAAATGTACAAAACTTTTTGTTGATGGGCCAAAAAGGAATTTCTCTAACTTTCTCTTGGGGCTCGGAAGGAAACAATGTAGAACTGTGATTGGCATCATCACTGCTTCCAGCTCGCTTCACGCTCATCTAACTAGGATGGAAATTGTGGACAGCCCTGAATGGCTGTCCTGTCTGAAAAGAGAGCCTGAGGCAACCGAACACTTTCTGTCCGGCCTTTGCTCGGAGTAGGCTAGATACACTTGGGTCTGTCTTCCTTTCTGTGGATGAGCTGAAAAACTTTACTCATCTAGACCTGATACGCTTTATTAAGAGGACAGGCAGATGTATAGCAGGTTAGTACAATGGTCCGACTTAGCCTCCATGCTTGGGTTCTCTTGTCCCCCTGCCTGCCTATAATAAAACAAAAAGCTCATACCAAAGCTGATGGTCGAGAATCAGATTCAGAAACGTTCAGATATGTGCATGGAGGTTGACAGACACTCAGAAAATAAGACAAACTGCCTTTCTATGATCGTTACGATCGTAACTGTTGATGAATGTTGACTTTATGGTTACAATCTCGATATAGTATGTATACTATAAAAAGGTGACACCTCTAAAGAAAACTTTTGGCTTTATTACAAATCTTAAATTTAATTCAGCTCTATAAGTTGAGATAAATATTATAAAATACTTAATAGGCCGCAATGATGATGAAGGCGAGAGCTTCACGAGTTATGGAATTGTTGGGATTAAAAAAAAATTAGGCTAAACAAACGGACTAGCAATGGCTTGAGATTGATTAGTTTTATAGTCTTAGTTTCATTCTCATAGTAAGACTAATAATAGTATATCTACTCTAGATGAAAATAAAAGTTAAGTAAAGTCATAACACTAAGTTTTGTATGGCAACATCAAGAAGGGGTTGCCCGATTTAGTTCATTTTTGACGTTTTATTTACAATTTTTATGAAAACTCCGCGTAGAAAATTTGACCTCTCCATGTCAACGAGTTCTCAGGCAGTTGAAACCAAAATTTTGTATGGCAACACCAAGAAGGGGCTGCCCGATTTAGTCTATTTTAGAAATTTTCCGGCCTATTAGCTACCGCCGTCAAGAATCTGGAACCTTGACGAGACTGGTGTTTTGACAGTTCAGAGGCCTAAAAAGGTGTTGGCTCAAAGGGGGATAAAACAAGTTGGAGCCATTACCTCTGCAGAAAGGGGAACCCTGGTCACTGTCGAAATGGCCATAAATGCTGTCGGCAACAGTATTCCACCAATGTTTGTGTTTCCACGTTTGAAATATAAAGCTTTGTTTATCAGAGATGGCCCCCCGGAATCAATAGGTGCAGGAAACAGTTCTGGTTGGATGACAGTGACTGAATTCTTGGTTTATATGGACCATTTTATTAAGTTCGTTAAGCCAACAATTTCTGAACCTATATTGCTATTGTTAGATAACCATTCGTCTCATATTGATATTAAGGTTATCGAAAAAGCAAAATCGAATGGAATAATCATGCTCTCATCTCCACCTCACTGCACCCACCGCTTACAACCACTTGATGTAGGCGTGTATGGACCGTTTAAGCACTATTGCTCCGTGACACAGGACAATTGGATGAGGAGCAATGCTGGAAAAACTATGTCTATATATGAACTGCCAGGGATTGTTAAATATGCGTGGCCACTGGCATCGATACCAAGGAACATTCAAAGCGGCTTCCAAAAGACTGGTATATATCCGTTCAATCAGAACATTTTTAATGACGAAGATTATGCACCTTCTCTTGTTACTGATCGACAACCCATACTTAGTGATACAGTACCAATTACCAACAATAATGAAGTCCTCAAAGAAAAGGAACTTGTATCAGAAACATCTCAAGTTGACAAAGCTGTTGCAGGCCTTTCAAATAGCAGGCACGCTGTTAATACGAGTATAACTATTGATTCATTACCTGATCCCCCCAGTGGCTTGATAGAAAAGACGACATTTAGCCCAGAATCTGTCAGACCTTTTCCTAAAGCACCACCGAGAGATGCAAAGAGGAAGCGTCAAGTTCGTAAGTCCGCTATTTTAACCGACACCCCTGAAAAAAACGTCTTAGCAGAAGAACAATCAAAAAGAGTGAAGAAATCTACTGGTTCAGTTCGCGCTAAAGGAGAAACTAAACGAAACTCTAAAGCAAAAGAAAACAAGAAAGTTACCGCAACAAAACGAAAAATTTTACAAGAAGAGAAGAGCGAAGAAAGTGAAGCTGATGCAGAATACTATTGTATCGTATGTCATGAGGCTTTTTCCAAGAGTAGGCCAGGAGAAGATTGGATACAATGTTTGCTGTGCAATGAATGGGCCCATGATCGATGTATAAATGAAACCAACAAAGCTTCATTTATTTGTCAAAATTGCATTACTGATGAATCGTTAATGTTGTCTTAATTTTAATTGCAACATAATTTTCTTTTTTTTTTTATTACTTTTATGAAGATTTATTTAATTTCCAAATAATGATATTAAAATCAATAGTTTTTTTTTGTGTCATGCTATTTATTTTTGTCATTGCAATTCAATTAAATATCATTATTACTTCGAGAAGAATTTAATTTTTGTTTTTTTAGTTAATTGACAAGACTGAATATATTATTCTTTGTGATTCTATGAGAAATAAATTTTTAAGTTCGTCAAGGAATGTGTTTCTTTCTCATGTAACAATTTGCCCCAGGTCTGTAACTTTTAGCCCCAAGCCGGGGCAAAAAGTGACACTCTGTGCTCCTAGGAAGAAATGTAAATAAAACACAATCTATTTACTCAACGTAATCAGAAGTTGCTTATAATAATCTCAGATATATTTTACAACAGAGTAATAAAAATTATAAAAATATTGATGGCATATCAGAAGTTATGAGCTTTCTTTCTAAAATTGTAACTTTTAGCCCCTTGCTCCCCATCAAAACACTATGTACAAAATTTCAGTTCTCTACGTTGACGCGTTCTCAGGCAGTGCCAAAATATAAAGTGAAAACAAAAAATTTTGTATGGCAACCCTACGAAGGTGTTGCCCGATTAGTCCCATTTTTCGAACTTGAATTTACTTGTTTTATTTTTTAAAGCCCGTGTGCAAAATGTCAGAACAACGCGTTTTCGAATTATCATGAGGACGGATAAACAACAGACAGATAGACAGATGGACGAACGCACAAACGGGCATGCAAAAATCAAAATAACATTTAATATTATGCATAGGTGTCCAACTCATTTTGATCCACTAGCATTATTGGTGTACATTACAAACGAAATAATAAACTTAGTATACCCTATGGTTTCATATATAAAAAGCGAACCAAACAGGACTTGCACGTATTCCAAGATAGAACCAGCAAGTGATGTAAGGGATGAGTCAGAATTCCTGTCCGAAACTCTGAACGTGTTGTTCATGGAAATGCACATTTGCGCATGGCTTGTTTTCTCATCAGTGTGCTCATTAGACTGTTAACTTTCAAACTGTGAAGACAAATATTAAGTGCGTTTAAAATGTAAACTGTAAACAATCAAATAAAAAGAAACTTAATAATCGAATTTTTCCTGACGCATGATCTGGATCGAGAATCTACCAGAAATCACTTTCTACAGCAGAAATTTAACATTAGATTTATCAAACGAACTCTAGAATAGTATTCTAAGACTGGCAGTATTGAATATAAGCAGTCGTGGTCGAATACCAGTTATCTGCACCACCAAGAATTCTAACACACTGAAGTGTAAGATGACAAAAAATCCAAGCTTATCAACTCGACAAGCCGGTGTTCAATTGAAGATCAGTCAATCAGGCATTGTCAGACTGAAACGAAAAGGTGGAATTGTGACAAGGGCAAAGGTTAGTGTTCCATTATATAAAAAAAAAATTAAATTCAGGATGAAGGGACAAAAATGGGTTATAAGAATATCTATAAACAATTGGTGAAATCGGGCTGTGGAAAATTTGTCATTATGGATGGCGAAACTTATGTCCCCTCTGATTACAGACAGCTTCCATGAAAACAAACAATCCGCCGAATGTGCCTCAGTGCAGGCATTGATTTTATACATATAAATATGCCATCGCCGCGCACAATATGTTGTTAACTCTTCTCACTGAGTCGCCACTGTAGTATTTTATCATCTGCTCACAAAATGGTCCGCCATCTGTTAGCAAAACTTGACGAATATGAGGATAATAAGTTGGTCTATGATAATAAATAGCGCCATATCACAGCAAAGAATCTAATGTAATTTTGTTTTTTCCGTCTTTCTTTATATAATGATGTATAGAAATGTGGAAAAAATCTCATAAAGAAATTTAAAGGCATATCTTGATTAGTATCAAGATGATTGAAGGGTTTGGCAAATATGTATGATACGTGATTTAAGTGAAAAGAATATCATACTTCGCTTTCGTAGCAGAAAATTGCAGAACAGACAAAACTCTTATCTAGGCACTGCGGGCTTCCCAAGAAATTTTTCCGTCGGATTTTCGATAGAATTTCTGCGATCTGCCTTTTCACATCTGGTTTTTGACAGGTACATTGATTTTTCGTGAATAGTTTGAAATATTTTCCACCAAGAAATCTAAAGGGTATACTAAGATTGTAATTCCGTTTGCAACAAATAGAAATAATGATGCTAGAGCAAAATGGATTGGACCCATGCATAAAATTAAAAGTTATTTTAATTTT
Source organism: Dioctria rufipes (assembly GCA_963924295.1). Lineage (NCBI taxonomy): Eukaryota > Metazoa > Arthropoda > Insecta > Diptera > Asilidae > Dioctria > Dioctria rufipes. Next base: position 28,057,707 of record OZ002740.1, read on the forward strand.
TGCATGTCCGTCTGTCTGTCTGTCCTCACGATAACTCGAGAACGCGTATACTTAGAAAGCTGAATTTTTGCACATGGGCTTTTAAACAAAAAAGCAAAATTATGTTTAAAAATGGGGCAAATCGGATAACTCCGTCGTACGGTTGCCATACAAAAATTTCATTTTTCACTACATATTTGGACATTGCCTGAGAAAATTTTGTGCATAGTGTTTTCATAAAACCAGTAAATACAATTTCATAAAAAAATTTAGGATTTTTACGTATCCTGTGAAAACGATCAGTCCTATACGGTTTTAATGAACTGGAAAGTTCTTCAGAATATGAAATCCTATAAAATTGGTTACAATCATTTTTGCTGTTCGACGAACCGTTCTAGAGATATATTCAAAAACCACTTCAAAACTCAAACTTGCGCAGATAGGCGACTATACGAAATTACAAACGAGCATGCATCTAGGGTATCATAAGAATTTGTTTCAGACCAATTCTAGCTTTTTTACTTATTTCTTATAAATTACTGGAAATTTTTCTTCAGAATACTTATGCATTATTGGTTGCCGAGACCGATCTAATAAAGTTGAATTGATTCGGGTGCTCGCAGCGCCTGAGCCTAGATAGAACATTATTGTGATTTACGGATGTCTTCAAAGCAAATGAGGGAGATGGGGCAGGAGCATATGGTTCAAGACCTAGGGTCGACATATACATATGTAATTGAGCTATAAATTAGGAAAAATATCAACCCACAGGAACAAAAATATCTATAATATTTTTCTAACTGCAGAGCTGCATTACTGGCTCTTCAATCAAATACATTCAACTCCAAACTGATTTGGGATTGCCTTCTGGAGTTAATTAAGTTAACACACTCCCAATTTATTTGCACAAATATGGGTGCCTTTACACTTCAATATCGCAGCCAACGGGATAGGGGTCCAATTAGCCAGGAAAGGATCCGAAATGGAATTCCTACAACCAATACCCTTCTATCACGCTGCCTGATGAGAGGGGTTGCGTTTACCTGTGCCCTTTCCGTTACACAGGTGAAAAAAGTAGTTTTTGAAATGATTTTATTTCGATTTTTTTTTTCATCTATTTGCATAAACATCGAACAATATAAATTAACTATTTGCAGACAGTTTTCTCATCACCGTTCTAGACGTTTTTTTTTCGTTAAAACCAATGTCTTGTCGGTCGTACTCTTACATATTAATTTCCTATCACACTCCAATCGATTTGGCTATTGACAATCAACCGAATTTCTGCCTGACAAATTAATTTCATGTTGTTCCTTCGATAACTAAACCAGCTCGTATAAAAATTACAGCCATAATAAAATAATTTGTTTTTTATTTATTGTTATCGAAAAAAAGCGTCTGGCACATACTAGCAGCAAAAAACTGTCTGGGAATAATAAAATTATATTATTCAATGTTTATATGTTTATAAATACTAATAAAAAAAACAATCGAGCTAAAATCATTTTGAAAACTGATTTGTTTACCTGTGGAAGGGAATGGACACAGGTAAACGCAACCCCTCTCACCAAACAGATGGTGGCGCTGCTAGCTCTCGTACTACATGTAAGAATTTTTAATGATCCGCAACTAGCTGCTGCGAAACGAAGCTGTTGACGCGTTGGCTGAAAGGAGGTATTGCAAAATTGATGCGATTTTGAAATTAGAATAAACAATTCCTAATTTGAAAATAATTTATTTATTTACCAAAGGTACCTATAATATATATAAGTTACTGAAATAATGTGTCAAATGAAATATGTATTAAATTACATATGCATTAATTTAAATAATAATTTCTTGTAGAACAGAAGGAATACAAAATTCAACAAAAAAAAATCTCTTACGAAGTACTTCTCTATATATATATATCTGATAAAAAGCAAATTTATTGAGAAAAAATCTGTAATTCCTTTGAATTCCTTTATTACATTTTTTCATCATTCCTAGAAGCAGAAAAACACATGTTATTGAAGATAACTTAATATCGTCATACTTTAAAAAAAAATCTAATAGATGGAGCCATCCGTAAACATAATTTCAGTCATTCGTAAAAAATTTCGGCTGTGTTTTCTAATTTGGTACATATAAGGCCATCTGTCGAGAAGAGGTAACAGATTTGGTGGCATATCTATATGTATAAAGTCAATGGTGCAGGCCAATTGAGAAATTTTGGGCACTTTGCAAAATGGAGTATTTTAAAAAATTAAAAAATCCCACCAATGTGGCTGCATTCAATTTCTAAAATGTTGGCTCTTAAACATGGGAAAAATTTGTTTAGACATTTCAAACAAAATCTTCGACTGGTTGATGATTGCGGCGTCAATGCACTGATTTAATCATTGTAAATTATATGTTAATAAATAATCCTTCAATCACAATAATTCGTTTTGCTTTTTTCGTTTTCCTTATATTCACGCTCGAAGTTTAGGACAGGAATTCTGACTCATCCCTTAGTTCTTTGCACCACGATTTTACAATATAAAAGTTCGCCTTATTTTGACCATACTATCAACTCTAAAAAGCATCTCCTCATAATTGAAGTAATCAACAATAGAACGACTACATTTACTGGAATATCTTCTGAATATCAATGTTGAAGAACCAATCATTTTTAGTGCATCGTATGTAACCAGTTTTTTTTTTAGAATCTGTAATTATAATCCGAAACAACAATAAGAACTTTTCTTCCAACAACAACTTCGCTTGATAGTCCTGAACATTACTGAAAAAGCTAAAAAAAAAAATCCCAATTAATAGATCAAAAGTAAACAATCAACCAAAGACCAGAAAATTTGCAAAAGAGTTAATTCATCAAAGTTAAACCAGTTGCTAACAACACACGAAAATTTCCCTAATTGTAAACTCTGTGTCACATCGAAGCATTGAACTCAATCCAGATTTCTCTGACTTTTTGTGTATAGAGCGTAAATCATTCAAGATCACACCTTTCAGGTGAAAACTTCAATTGTCTTTGAATTTATTTAAAAGATCAAAAACATCTGTTTTACCACCTATGCAAGCAAACATTCTCTTGTACAAATAGAGCGATAGCGATCATGTCTAATTCTCGTTTTAAATAAATTTATCTCAAAATTACACATGCGCATACACCTTACCTCAATATGAATAGGTCAAATCTTGACATATCAATCTCGATAAAACCGGTAAACTTTTTTGAAATATTATATATATATAAAAAAAAAAAAAAGAAATCAAAATTTTTATGTCCATTGTAGTAGTAATTCCTACAGGTACGTACAAGTATATGTATATGCATGTTTGTATGTTTGTGTCATGTTATTTTATCCAGAGGTGAGATATTATATGGTGAAAAAGGTAGGTAAAAATCAAAGATATGAAACACAGCCACAACACAATGGACCGATCTCAACTGCACGCTGCTGTTGGATCTTGTTTTGGATTGAAAATATCACTGAACTCGGCGGACAGCGAAAATAAACCAAACAAATAAGAAATGATCCACACGCGCAGGCGCACGCTAAAATAAACAACCAGTAGCAGCTGATCGCGTGTAACATAACACTTTGAACCCAGTCTCTAATAAAAAAATAAAAACCGAAATGAATGTGTAAATGAGACAACAATTGGGGTTTGGATGTGCTTCTGTTGTTGTTATTGTTATTTTTGTTTTATTTTTTTATCAAAACGATCCGCTAGTACCCACCTGACTTTTCATGGGTTTCTGTATATGTATACCTATAGTTATTTTTTTTTTTATTTTATCTCCTCCGGGTCCGGGAAAAATTTTTTTTTTCCATAATAATAATTGTTAATGAAGTAGGCATTGTTTCATAAAAATTATTGAATCCGACGACGTTTTGGTATGTAGAAGAAAATTTTTTAGGTTAAACGGTATTTCATTGTTGAATTTTTTGGTAGAAAAAAAAAATTTGTTTTATTTTTTATTTGATATTTTTACAATAATTAATGAGAATGCGGATTTCATTAAAACTTTCGCTATTCAATTATTTATACAAAAGAAGAAAGCGTCCTTTGAGTTTTTCCATAAATTAATTATCAATTTGAATTTTTTACATATTTAAATCTCTTTGGGGTTGGTTTACGAATTCCATTAATGTAGTGACTTAAATCATAGAGGGCACAAGAAGAACTAGATGTCGCATGCAGTACCAAAAAAGTATACAAAATTTATATGGCTGGGTGGTCCATTCCGGAATGGACCACAACATTTGAAATGATGGTGTGTTCAGGACAGTCGATCAAAATGTATACAAAACTGCTATTATAAAAACATTTGCTTTCGGCACGCTCCAAAATATGTTATGGTCTATTCCAGAATGCACTACCTATTTCACACAATATGTATACTCTGCTCTAGTATGCTATACGACATCTAGTTCTTGTGATATCTATGCTTAAATCCAGATGAAAATGTAATATCTGTTTTAAAATGGAGTGTCTTTAGCCCTTAAACGGACCAGACGTTTTTGGTTTCAAACAAACCAAAAACGAAGAAAGACTTAACGCAGCGATCTGATATCCTCAACTTATATGTCAACAATGGAAAATAAGTCGAACTTTTGAAATACTTTTTAAATTCTCAGAAAAAAGCTACCAACAGACATAAAAGTCTGTTTAGACCAGACCTATGTATATAATATTTTTTAATGCAATTTGTATTCGAATGAATAATTTTTTGTCGTTACTTTTGGTTCTCTTGAGAGGTTTGTGAGAGCATGCTGACAGCATATAGTATGAGTATGAGATATGTAATATAAAGGGCTTTCCAATAAGAGGTGCTATTTTGATATTCAAAGAAAAATGCCATTTTTTGAGATAAATGATCGGATCTTTATTTCATTATAAAGAGGAAGGTATGCCGTTAATAATGGAAAATAACATCAGTCAAATGACCACCACGACCACGCCTACAGGACCATATCCTTTTCATTAAATTTTCCATAACCAAATCGCAAAGTGGCTGCCCTATGTCCTCGATAGCCTCACGAATTCCATCTTTGAGGACTTGAATCGACGCTGGGCTGTTGGCGTAGACCTTGTCTTTCCCGTGGCCCCAAAGGAAGAAGTCGCAAGGTGTTAAGTAACAAGATGTCGGTGGCCAATTGTGATCGCCGCTTCGAGAGATAACACGGTCCGGAAACTTTTCCCGTAAAAGATCAATGGTTTCGTTGCTTGTATGGCACGTAGCGCCGTCTTGTTGAAAGTAAACGTTGTCCAGATCAATACCATCCAATTCCGGCCATAAAAAATCATTAATCATGTGTCGATAGCGCAATCCATTCACCGTAACTGTTGCTCCAGCCTCATTTTCGAAAAAGTAAGGTCCAATGACCCCGCGGGACTATAAACCGCACCAAACAGTCACACGTTGAGGATAGAGAGGCTTTTCAACAATAACTCTTGGGTTTTCCGAGCCCCAGATGCGACAATTTTGCTTGTTGACGAAGCCATCGAGGTGGAAATAGGCCTCATCACTCAAGATGAGTTTTCGATGGAATTCCGGATCATTTTCATGCATTTCAAGGACCCAATCAGCAAAGACTCGACGTTGTTGATGATCGGCCGGCTTGAGTTCTTGTGTTAACTGAACTTTATAAGCCTTAAGACCCAAATCTTTATGCAAAATACGGTGTAATGACGTTTGTGGAATGCCTAATTCCAAAGAACGACGAGGAATGGAAATCCTGGGTTTTCTTCAACACTTTCGGCTACAGCAGCAATATTCTCGGCTGTTCTTGAGCGACGTGCGCGGGTTTTATTCTTCACATCACTAATTTGTCCCGACACCTCGAATTTTTCTACCAATTTCTGTATTGCGGTCCGACAAGGTGCTTCACGACGACCCAAAAATGTTCGAGTTTTACGAACCGTCTCTGCCACATTTTCACCATTTTTATAGTGAATTTTAATAATTTCAATGCGTTGTTGAATCGTGTATCGTTCCATTTTTATTAATGGCGTAGTTTCTACTTGTCAAATGTCAAAAAATGACAGCTCAAAAAGTGACATCTACCGAAATAACGGGCTAATTAAAATTACACCTCTTATTGGAAAACCCTTTACATGTAAAAGTGAAGTAAGTGTCTGAACAAGGGTTTAGAGATGTATTTAAAATGGAGAAAATCCACTCAGTCATCACATGTTTAAAAAAAAATTTAATAGAAGAAGATTTATTTATTTATTTAGCCAACATACATAACTGTACAATCTGACTTATAAATAAAAAGAAAAGTTATATAATGAATATATTGAGGAAGAACATTTTGAAATAAATCAAAAAACCTTTCAAGAATCAAATTTCTGTAATTGCACTTGTATCAAAATTAAAATCTAAAGAATTTGAAAATTTATTTTAAATTCTACACATATTACTGAGGGTCTCATAAAATCTAGAAAGGATATCACAGTGCCTCAAAATTCTACCGGGAACATTCAACAAAATAGATTTTAGAATTTCAGGAGAATCTATTAATCCAGTCAAAACACACAAAAGAAATTCACGCCTCTTATTGAGCGACGTCATATTCATTAAAACTAGACGATCAGAATTGAGTGGCAGCTCAAACCTATTATTCCATTGAAAGCGACGAAGGGCAAAACGTAAAAACCTTTTTCTATGCAGATTTAATTTTATTAATTCATTCTTTATTCACTCCAAATATTCAGAACGCACCAAAAGTGTTTAGTTATCCATTCGGAGCATTCCGTTTATTCCATTCTGTTTTTTCTTATTCGTAGTGGTCTATTCTGAACGTGTTCTTTTTAAACTGCCTCCTTAGTTGGAATAAATGGAATATAATTCGACAAATGTCAAAAATGGCAAACATCACTCCAAGAAAATGGAACCCAGCAACAGCTGAGATACGAAAAATTGATTTAATTTTGTATTTAAAACGGGATATTTTATTTTCAGGACCTAAAAATTGTATATCATGATCTCCAGATGATATTATGTTTTGCGTTGTGCAGAACTGTCAAATTTTTGTTCTTTTCTTTTTACTTAATAATTCCTGTTCCGAATATTTTTGTACCACGTAATCTGTATTCTGATCCTTCTATTCCTTCCGCAGAAAAAAATAAAGAAAAGCACTCACTATCCGTGTTTTCGTTTTTGCTACCGAAGCATGGCACCAGGGACAACTGGGGTTACTCTAACCCTGCACAGAAGTGTCAATTGCTTCAAGTGCTAAGCTCCGTGTTCGAATTAATTTGTATTATAATCTGTCATTCAAAATGTCACCAACAACACCAACTGGCAATTTTTGCAGTTTTCAATTTATTAGAGCATTACCATGAGGAAATAGAGTACCTACATATTTTGAGGAAAATAATAACGTTTTTGAAAGTTGTGAAAATGTGATGACTGTGATTATTGGATTTTTGCGCTCTTGAATTTAAGAAATATCCAATGAAGTTTCCGTATTATCACTCCATATCACTTAATTCACATGTTTCACTTTGTAAAAAACAAATGTCTCCATTGAGATCAATTGCTGGCACTTCTATATAGAATGCTTGAAAATTGCTGTTATCATCTGTAAAAAATACTATATATTAAATTAAAAAGTAAAAACATTTCAAATCTGTAACGATTTTGTCAAAACGAATGCAACACACAATTTCAAAATGACAATTCAGAGATTCGTATACTGAAAATAATTACATTGTGTTAGGAGGGCTACAGCTGCCCCTCATCTCAGCTAGGGGCTAGCAGAGCTAACACCAGGAGTCAAATGTGACATGACTCCAAGGCCGGCACGCAAACTCGAACATGTGTTTGCTTCTTCAAAGGACAGGAGTTAACCCCGAAGCAAAAACGAAAACGCCATATGAATACTGTAATATGGACCCCAAACTTGACAGCTGCATTCCAGTATTCACCTCACAAATGAATCATACTAGAAACGCAATGTGTACGGAGCATTAAATTTTTTAGCCCAGCGCCTAACAAAAGGCTCACCCATACATCAAAATGGCGAGAGTAAGTTTTGAGTCAACAATAATGACCAGATCCTTACTCTGGTTTTCTATACTTTTAAGGAAAATTGTCTATATGATACTGGTACGCAAAAGGAGAAAACTTACGGCTAACGACAATAAAATTACATTTGAGAATATTTAGAAAAAAATTATTAAGCTTACATCATCAATTTAAATCACACACATCATTCTGTAACAGTGTACAATCATTCAGTGAATGAATCTGTTTAAAAAATTTAACATCGTCATCGTGTACTAAAATTTTAGAGAATTTTATCATAGATACGAGGTAATTAATAAATAAAACAAACAAAAAGGGACCCAAATGGTTTCCTTGAGGAATTCCAGATTACGTACGAATAACAGTTGAAAGCGTGTTTCTGAACTGCACTTTAAAATTTCTACTACTTAAATAAGATGAGAACCAATCAATCAACAATGGAAAAAAACCTATTTGGGAAAGCTTGTCAATTATTAGCTTATAAACGTCAAAATATTAATCTGTGTTAACTCATTTATTTTCTTATGGTACATTTTTACTGGTCCTGAAATTACATAATTTTGAGAAAAAAATTGGAAATTACAAGACCCCGTTTTTACTATATTTGGGATAATTTTGTTGACAGTTCACTGCTTGTCGCGGCATGATATTCTTTTTGTTATTTTTCTTTCTTACACCAAGGCACGAGGTATAACTACTGCGTTGATTAAATACCCAACAAGAAAACGGCACATCGAGAGAATGCAATGTACGTGAATAAGCCACTCACTGACGTTCGGATCTCACTTAATAAGTGAGTTTTTGACGTTTCTGAAAGTAAACATCGCAGAATTCCGGGAGTTCAGCGACTTTTTCAAGTTTATTGTTAAAGCTTTTTATTTCTAAAGCTTGAATGTATATTTTCATTCAATTTTATTATTTTGTAAAATTATTCCTGAATAATACATTTAAAATTTATGTCAGCGAGCGGCTTAAATTTTCACTAGATATGTCGCTTCCTTGTTAGTTATTTATTCAATGGACTGCTATGTACTACGGTCGGTAATCCTGAATGTAATTCTAATAACAAATTGTCAATGTTTCGAAGCGAATTTAGTATTGCTTCAGAAATTTTGCATGTGTTTGTAAAAAAGTAACGTAATTTCGTTTGTAATTTTGTTAAAATTAAATACGTTAAAATGGATGTTTTAAATGTATGGGAACTTACAAAATTTTGATCTGATTTTTATGATTTAATCAAAATTACGCAATTTCGTGAAGTGAAAACATCATGAAAATTTAATCTGAATTTGAAAAAAAAAATCGTTTTCATTTTTCAAGTAAAATTTTCTATGAATTTGTCAGTGATTCGAAAACATCTTCTGCGTATGGAATAGACAGACAGATTAAAACTTTTCACGTTATTTACACAAAAATTGATTTTTATATAAAAGACAAATCAAAAAAATTTTAAACTCTATTAATCCATTTAAATGAAAACTTGTTAAGTTCGATATTTATGTTCGAAAAGTTTTTTCGAATTTATATTTCGAAAACATCTCTCCGAAAATGTATACTATTACATTTTTCAAGTTATGGGTTTTAAATGAAAGATAATTTTGAAAGGAAAAACCTGTTTGGTTTTTTAATTTAGGAATTTAGGAATATGTGGCCATGGTGCGAGAAAATCGAAAAAATATACAGAAAAACCCGACATCTTTTCGTTTTTCTATATAACAAGAGTAAAACTGATTTGGGATGGGATTCTTGATGATGGTAGACCTTTTCCTTCTACCTACATTTGATTTTCGAAACTATTTTCACTTCTACTATGTACATGCATATAGGCACTTAATTGGTAAGGAGCAAATTCCTATTGTATAGTGAGTCTTAGACCCATCCATATCGTGAACTATCTGTAAATATTCCTAGGAAAATTCAGATTTTCGATCAAATTTGCTCACTTTCAAAACCGTAGATCTCAAACTATAATAACTGATATGATCATATAATTAATGTAGGGATAGATATCTTAAAGATTGATGGTCACCATCATTATATTACATATTTACATCATTATATTACATACACACAAAATAATATTGAAGCCTGCGCCGGCGCATATAAAATAAAAATTCAAGACACCACCGCAGCAAAATTGTCTCCTGGCGCGCGAATATTCATCACTAAGTCAGAGGAGTCGTCGCAAAGTATGCATTTTAATGTCTCCACGCGGATTCGTATACTTAATTCGTCATTTTCGTCTTTTTGATTTACCACACTCTCACAGTCGGACTGAGCGCCGGCCATGGCGAATGATTGCAGTAATTTAATTTCGAAAAAGAGGAAAATAACGCAGAAAATTTATAAAAATAGCAGACGCAGGCAGACATTGCACACGACGCCGAAGCTATAAGTGAGCAGTTTTGTGGCGGTTTCGTGTTATTTGTTTTCGAATTTTCAATTTAATTTTTTAAGCACACGCGACTCAAAAGGTGTGGTCCATAATAACAGTTTTAAATTAATGCCCACCTTCTGAGGTATGTGTAACCTCTTTGCGCCGATGCAAAACTGCGCCGGGCATTTAATTTTATTTATTTTTTATTTATTTATTTATTTTTGTAATTTTGTCGTTTTACACTGTCACTTCTGGACGTACAGAGTACAATTATGTATATGATTTACGGTGACATAGAGTTATCACCTGTATATAATATTATCAGTGGCAAGTTAATAGTTAATTATAGATTAATTGCTTAGGTATAAAGAAAAAAAAATTTGTCATCCTGTTTTCGACAGATTTATAAAATTTTATTCAAATTTTTACGAATTTTTTATCTTATAATTTTTCGTTAATTTGTCGTTATTTTGTCGTGCCCTTTTTTCTAAAGGAAATTGGATGTGGTGCTAAGTTGTCGTAATGTTAGCACCGCAATTCACTAGAACATGGCCAAATCTTATTGAAAAATTTTACATCTTGGAATTTGTCGTTTATTTGTCGTGAAAACCATATAATTTCCGTGTCCTTTTTTCCGAAACAAACTAGATGTAGTGCTAAGTTGACATCAAATTAGCAGTGCAACTCATTGGAACTCTACCAAACCTTGTTGGATTGAAAAATTATACATCTTGGAATTTGTCGTTAATTTGTCGTTAATTTTTCGTGAAAACCATAAATTTATCGTGTTATTTTTTCTAAGGGAAACTGGATGTAGTGTTAACTTGACGTCACCTTAGCACCACATCCAGTTTCGTTTAGAAAAAATGACACGACAAATTTATGGTTTTCACAACAAAATAACGACAAATTAGCGACAAATTATGAGACAGCTCCGAACTAAATCAGACAAAGTTGCCGTGTTACCTTTACGCACGTACTTTTCATGGCTATTTTCGGAATATCTGATCACAATTGATTAATTCTAATTGGGAACGAAAATTACATTTTTTGGTTTTTAACAAGACCTGTATCACTTTTATCAGGTGATTGTCCATTTGTTTAGCGTTAACCAGTGACGTAGCGTGGAATTCTGCTACCCGCTGCGAGCACTAAATTTGCTGTCACTCTCCTATTTTCGCAACTAAACAAAAAATTCAATATAAAAACGTCTTCGTAAATTAAAATTTCATTCTGTGTGTTTTTTTGTAACGCAAACTCTTTAATACATTCGTCAATGTTAATTAGTACCTTTTATTCGATTGCCAAGATAGCTAGATTTTTTAATCTCAACGTGGTAATTGTAGATCTTAAATAATTTTTACTCAATTTCAATTGATAGAAGCTTTTCCTCTCACAACTGTCATTACTTATGGCAGCTATGAGGAATATTGTCAGCATTAAAAATATATTAGACAAGTTCGGAGTCAAGAGTAAATTTTTAATAAACCCAGTGGGCCGGAATCAAAGGGTTCTTTCTTACAATCTGTTGTAGGTGCGAAAGCCCGTAGGCGCATGAACCCAAGTTTAAACTCTTTCTGTCAATATTCTGAGGAGCTTGGTCCAGGTTGCATTCCTCATCATTGACGCCCAACATTATTAAAGGCCTCAGGAAGGCATATTTTTCGGCCACATTCTGGAGCTGCTGGAACCTTTCTCGAACCTTACGCAATGTAATGAAGAAAACATTTTTCGTTTTAAATCGTTGATTTATATTGGAGCGGGACATTGCTGGCTTACCCTTTGGTTACGTCATCAAGTCAAGGAATCGTAGAGGCATCGTTGGTTTTATATTCGAGCGAGGCGTTACTGATGTCTATTCTACTTGCCCAGTCTTTGAATGTTATTAGTTTGTCTATGACCATGGCCTGATGCTGCAGACCGGATTAGCCATCTCGACTGCTCACAACTCTGTGCTGCACCTTGCATGCTACGCCACTGGCGTTAACATAGCTTTAGTGTGCTGCACAGAACAGTTCGATGTTTTACTTGACTTGCTCTTGTACTTTGATTTTGCTTTATAATCAGATGGACTTTTACTTTTTTTAACATTGTTTGACTATTCTACATGAAAATTGTTTGTATTGTAGGAGAGACCGGTGCAAAGTGAGTAAAAAGGTGAAAGTGGACAAAAGGCTTTTTATTGAAAACTGTAGGTCATGCGTAAAAATTCACCATAAGAGTGTAATGAAAATTTTACGTTGGCACCTCTATTGCACGGGATAGGTATACTCTGGTAGATATGATCGTGGAAATATCTGCAGATGTTCATTTCTGTTGTCATTCGCCATATTCCATCGTAAAAAGTTCAAAGACCACTTTTTGAAGGAAGAACCATTCTTCTGCGTGGGAGGCCCAGTAGGTGTGGCTAAACGTAGAATTATATTTATTATTAACTTTTGAAATTTTGTTCAGTCAGTCGAAAGAAGATCGACATCAATTTTGACATGCTCCAAAATTACCTGCCATATTGCCAGGCAATTGTGGAATGCATATGATAGGAAGAGGTCAAAAGAACTTCTTGATGGCAGTAGAATAAATACCAGGAACCTAGTAGAGGTTATTACACGTGTCACTGGGCCATAGGACACCATGCTAGAAGACTGGACATAGCGGTGAACGATTTCTGCAGGAGATGTAAGGATTCGGAGGAAATCGAATCCGTCCAACACGTACTTTATGGGTGCCCCGCTTTGATGATAAAAGAGGTGTGCTATTAGGTAGCTACTTCTTTTCAAGTCTGAAGGAGTTGCAAAGTAAAGAGTTCAGATGTATCCTGAGATGTATCCTGGGGCGGCTTGAAAGGTTGTCCCACGAGGTCTAGGCGCACAAGGGACCCACTGGAGGTCCAAGTGGCACCCCGTCTTACCTAACCTAGCTTTCCATGATCGAAATAAGATCACTAATTTCATTCTGATTATGTTCTATAAATCCCCAGGAATATTTTCTACTCTTTTTCTATGATCTATTAGAAATAAATGCAGAACTTTTCTGTTAATCAAAAATTTTCTTCTTCTTCTTTTTAAAGTGCAAAAATTTCTTAATTTATTTACACTTGAATTATGTACTCATCTCAAAATTTCTTCAAAATCTTCGAATTGTAAGGGCAAATAATGTTTAAAAAACATCTTCCTGGCTAAGAGTTATGATGATGATTTTTAATAATGATCTGTCTCAAGTGGAAAGGAGTCGTCATCCCACACACTGCTTATACTGGCTATAGCCCGCTATCGACACACGGCATTTCATCGGTGATTAAGGGAAATTATGATAATGACATTTATGAGCCACCTCAGACAGGTGTGTACGTGCTTCAGTGTTATCGCGCAAAAGATGGGCGAGATTCCTCAATTTTCTTGCTTTTAACGATCGTATGCTGTGCGATCATCATTTGAAATTATGTCGGATGTCGTTCGTTTTGGCCTTCAGCAACGATCAACCGCCAACGTCATAGTTATCATGATCATTTCCGATTTTCAATTTGAATATTTATAGACTTGCTGCCATTGAAAAATAAAAGAAAGAAAAAATCATTTGCTTCATTTTAATAAATTTCTTAGGGATTTTCTTCGGATTAGAATGACAAATGCATCATCTTACAGAAGTGAGGTGACATTTTGGTGAGTAAATTTCATAATGGACCTTATCTAGGCAGGAAGTTCTTAAAGAAAAATTAAAAATTCAATCACACATTGAGAATTGGATTTCAATCTGATTGATTTTTTTTTTCTTTTTAAATACTCGACGCCCTGGGAGCTGGGTCTCATATTGTGTCTGTTTGAATTTTGCGTCCTATTTTTGAATTTTTAGGTAGATTGGTGAAAACAGAAATAATATAGTACCTAATCTTAATTGGATATTTGTAACTCCAATAAATGTCAAAACACTACAGTTTTGGGTAACATTACTGTACCTCTGCTGAGTGTTACTATAGAAATACAGACTGACTTATGGAAATTCTTGGAGATATTAAATCCCCTAGAAGCTAGACTTCTATAAAGTTGGTAATATGGAGTCAACTATAAAGCACCTTCACTGTTTGTACACAATTCATTAGAAGAATTGATGACGGTTGGCGAGAATAATAAGCATGCGTTACTTCAATCATTGTATTAGATTTAAAACTCACAATCCCCGGCTACACTTGCTTGCACCTGCTGGCGCTAGTATCTTAATGCAATGTCATAAAATGAATATGCAAGGTGCAAATATGATATCACGTGTTGTAAATAAATTCCGCAGGTTTGAAATCAAAATATTCCAGAGTATCGATTCTTAGACAACATAATCTCAGATACAAAATCTCCTGGAAAAGTGAATCACGGAAATTAAACTATTCTCAAGATGCCGGAATAATGAGTACGTCACAACATTAACGACCTAGATGATCCTATGGTCAAAACACTTTCCTTCGAAAGAGGCTACCTGGTAGCTATTAATAAAAAAAAAAAAAAATACTAGACAGAGGGATCCAGTTCCCGTGACGGGCCCAAGTCTGGTATACTGACGGATCCCGGAAGGTTGGCAAAACAGACGCAGGGGTGGTTGGTCCAGAAGTGCAACAATTCATTCCGCTTGATGTCTCACCTTCCACTTTTCAAGCGGAAGTCAATGCTATAGAAGTTGGAGCTCAGGAAAGCCTAAATAAGCCTTTGAGTCGAAACTAGTATGGAGCTGCTACTCGAACTCCAGCTATTTGGTTTGATTTCCTGGATACGAAGGAGTGGACGGTAATGAAAGAGCTTACGAATTCCCTGAAACCGGAGCCGACTGTCTACACACTGGTCCCTACCCGACATTTGGCCTACCAAAAAAGCCACTTTAGGGGCAACTGCATAAGTGGGAACAAAACAGACAACTGGATCTCCTTTGGCGTAGCGAACCTCTATATGAGGCAGGCGAAGAAATTCTTCAACCCATCTCCTCTCCAGGCGCGCCAACTTATTAGAGTTAGCAGACAATCGCTTAGACTGTTTGTTAACGCAGTAACTGGTCTTGGTCCCTTCCATCACTTCTTGAAGAAGATAGGCAAATCCGACAGTGAATTGTGTCGACTGTGCGAAGAGGAAGAAGAAACCTGAATGTATGCTATATGTGAGTGTCCAGCGCTTGCAGTTATAAGACTTCATATTACTGGTAGAACACTTATACCTCCAAATAAGGTTTTGCAATCTAACCCCAAGAACAATAATCGGGCTCGTTAAAAGACTCGATTTTGCCTAACCAACTTAGGGGAAAGTACAATAGATCAACTCTGGTTGTGGCTTCCGCATGGTACTAGACAACACTAACATTACCTCACTAGAGAAAACAGCTTTTCAAATTACAAAAAACGCTACCAGAGAGTGCAATTTGAAGGTTTCTTTTATAAATAAAAGCGTCGCAATGCAAAATCCTGCAATATCGAAATAATTGGTTTAATTTTTTCTAAAAAAATGGAGATCAGAAATTAAAAAAAACCCAGAACGAAGAATTCCATAATTCAACATCCTCGGCGAGGAGAACCCGGGAAACAAACCTCTGGAGGAGAATTCGGCCCGGGGTATTATTTTAAAAAATTGTACCAAACAAATCGAAGAACCGTCAAAAGATAGCCTAGAAATCACTTAATACCTTGAAATACGGTTTTTTTTTTTCAAATTACCAAAATACATAAAGCTGCGGGAAACAGCGTTGTCCTTTTTCCAAGAAATTAATTTATCACATATTCTAGGATTTTCGTATAGTTTCAAAATCTCGGATTACAATCAACCCAAAAGTCTTGAAGATAATAGTCTCGACAAAATAAAACAATACCGGATAATAATTTAATTTTTTTTTTTTGTATTTCTACATCCGGGATTATGTAACCCAACCTTTAAAAGAACCTACATAAATCCAAAACCTTTCTGCGATTTTTAATTCTTGGATTCGAGATTTTCAATTTCATACAAAACTCCAAAATGTCGAGGATATCAATAATAGAGGTTCGAAGTCCTTCAATTCAAACTCCCAAACCCGGGATTTTTTAAAATTTCGAAATTGGATTGGATTGAGACGTGGTCGGGACCTGGGTGGGGTCCCTGGACCACAGATCACAATAAGACCCATTGTTAACCCTCAAAACTTATGTGAAATTGCTCATAAGTCTCAACCTGACGCTTTAAAAAAATTCAGAGTTGGCCCCCAATCCTTCTTACCAGCTTCATGCAGTTCTTCCAAGTGGTGTGATCCAAGGAATCTGTCACGTTTTCCTGATAGAGCCGGACAGTGACAAAGAAAAGTATTCACCGTTTCGGATTCCTCTCCACCTCCTATGTATACTGGATTGTCAAAGACCCCAATCCTATATAGGTGAACCCTGAGAAAAGAGTGCACAGTGCGAATTGACACTAGAGTTCACAGAGCTGACTTGTTTAGTCCCAATAGGTTTTCGATTCGTTTGGGTTAGGTTTGCGGCACAGATCCCTTGTTGTTCTACCTGAAAGGTCAACTAATCAAAGACGACTGTGTTAGCACTCGGTTCAAGCCGAGATATTAGGGGCACGGTATTTTGGTACGATCCCAATTGTGGAAGAGGATGCCTCTGAAGCTGCATCAAAACGAACAAGTTCATTCGTCTCTTCGTTCTCTCTAATATCGCTGTAACCTGGCACCCAAACGACTAATACTCTGTTGTTCCCAGAGAGAGTTCAAGGTGGTTTTACATTCCAATACAAGTTGGGAGATTGTAAATAAAGAGTTTTGATAAGTCTTTGACATCTGCTTTGATATCCGAGTAGATTATTTATTTATTTTGTGTTCCATTTTTTTTGTATACATTTATAAAATTCACTAACTCTACTTTAATTATGGCTAGGTACTGTACTTCAAATTATCGCAATCCCACGTTCACTTATTTATCTGAGACAAGATTCACTGCTGTTTATGACAAGTGCTATATTTATATTCTACAAATTATATCCCGAACCTTCCCGAAGATTCCACGCCAGAAACATCGATTCTCCGAACCTAAAATTATTTACTGTTCGAGCCAATAGATGTCGCTTGTCCTTTTCTATTGGACATACGATTACTATTCTTTTAAAGTTGTTTATGTTCGTACTTAATTAGTCATTTTAAGTATCCACACGGTTAAAAATATATTACTAAATTTAATATATTTTAATCTATAACTACCTTTTATAAAAAATTTCGTACAGATTCTTTTAATTTGTAAAGTATGAAATAAAGGTATACAAAATAATTGCAATTATTTATACGAATTTGATATAAATCTGAAAGAACACCCTATAATAATTAAATGCATAAGAGTCTGTATAAATTCTATATGATAAAAATATAAACTCTATCTTATTGTCGATAAAAAAGAGTACGCATACAATGCTCTTCAATAAAAACGACTATAAAATACTACCACTTTCTTATCGCCTTCAGGAGAATTGAAAAATACCGTAAGCTTACAACGAATTTTATAAAAATTCATATTAAAGTAATACCAAATGAGTATAAAGTAATGTGCGTTGCTTTAATACCTTTACATGGGATTGAAAATTGTGTGACAGGAAATGTGCAGATTTCGGAGTGTGAAGACAAAATTTAGAAAATTGAACTGTTACAGTGAAATAAAATTATTTAAATAAGTTCCAAAGTTTAATATTTAGCGTTAATAGAATTTCTGGAAATAAAGTTCTGTATATTGAAGCTGAGAGAGAAAATGGTACAAAATAAATTCTTCCAGCATAATCTTTAAACTTACCTATAATATTTTTCTTTAAGATTGGAACACACCCACGCTTTCATTTTTAAATCTTCTAAGAGCCTTCCTCCTGCTCCAAATGGTAAGAAGAAAATCCGCAGACTTTCAGATGAAAACGCTATTGATAGGTATGCAGAATCACACGTAATATATTGTCAAATATATGTAAATATTATTCTTATACTATAGCCTGGCAAACCCATTGCGGATTATCTACAAGAATCAGGAGGAAAATATCCTTTCGTAATTGCGATTGGAACTGATAAACCGAATATATGTCAATATATGATAGTTATTGACTCCCATATAATTGCACTTAACTCAGTATATACTTTTTTGGATTGTGTTGATATTGTGTTCCAACTCCATTTTATTTTTAACATAAAATATGACAATAACTAAATACTTAAATACTTACAACCCTACATTATCACGTAGAACAAACAAAATTTACGATTGTTCATAAGCCATAATTAATTAAAATGAATAAGAAGTAAAACTATATCTGAATAAAATTGCAAATTATTTGTTGATCTTTTTTATCCTTTCGAAGTATATTTATTTATTTGATCGTTGAAATTTACCCACACCCGTTTCTCATAGGGTTAATTTTGTGTGTCTTCAACTATAAATACCCTGGTTCTGGTATTTTCCCGGTATACGCAAAAAGCGGGAATGGGTTTGGTTCCAATATAAAAGCTATAAGAGCCTTCTATGTGTTTGATACGATCATCTGATTATCCTGATACTAACAACCTATAAAAGCTGTACCTGTACGGAATGGTTACTATATGATAGTTTCACTCAAAAATTCACTCAAGCAAATTATGAGAACTATAACAAATTATGTTATAACTTTTATACTATACAAAAACTAGTCAACCGCCTGTATATATTTTCATGAATAAAATGCATACTTGAAGTATATATTCCGGTTTAATAAGACATGGTAACAATTTCAATAATGCACTTTATACAATTCTATACTTTAGATGTTTATTATTCCTATACTGATTTTCATACGGACTGAAATACATATCCTTTTCGTATAATTGTTATCCTATTATTTCTAACCGTGCACCTCCAATAGATGTCGCTTGTCCTATTCTATTATTGTCATTCCGGAACATTACGGATTTTAGTGATCCGGGATTTTGTTTTCCACAAATTTAATATCAGTATTATGAAACCTGGAATTTTGTACCCAATCATTCTATTCGTCAACGAGCCTTCGAAGTATTTCAATATTATTATTGATGACTTGTTGTGTCACCTACCATAACCAGGCATAAAAATCGGTGGTTTTGATCTAAAAAGTAAGTGTGGAAGAACAATATAGACCTAATCATGTTTTCCATTTAATCTATTTTCTAGCTATCTAAAAAGGCGGTAAACCATTTGTGGAATGAGTATAAAAGATGCGACAAAATAAACCAGTCGCAGTTCCAAATCTTTTTCTGGATTTTCTCTGGGTTGTCTGGTATGGTTTTGTCGTGCAATAAGTTAACAGATTTCTTTATGATGAGTTTAGGAGGCTTTTCTTCATTGAGTCCATAGAAACAGATTAAACTAATTTTCATCTAACCTCAAATATGCTTCAAACTGTAGGGAGAAAATACTTTGCTTCTCTTTTTCTAAATTACTTTGAATGAGGACAATAATTGTGAGTGACACCATTAACCATTAGCTAATCCAAGTTAAGTACGGTCTTTTTAATGATCATCTGTTTTCCGTCTAATATAAAATACTTGAAATCATCTCAACAATCTCAAATGTTATTGACCTATGAACTTCAAGTGTAAGATTATCATCAATAAAAATCGAGAGCAATGAAATAAAAGAAAAATTAAACCGTAAAGACGATACCTTATAGGACATAAAGTTACCCGGGGTTGGTGGTGGTAGTAGTTAGTGATGCCAGCATCTAGGTTGGAACGTAGAAAACGTGCTCGTTGTAGCAAATTAAGTTATGAGTTTCCGTGTTCCTTGCAGTTCACTTGTGGTGATGTGTATAAAACTCACTCATATAACTGGGATAACTGCCAGAGTATTTTTCAATAATCCAAAGCTAATATAAAATTTACGAGCTTAGTTCAAGCTCGCCATTAACTGTATGTACGTGGTTTTCACTTGCTTGTGCGACTCACTTTATTGCTTCACACTGACCGCACATTAAAATGACATTTTTAATTACCCATTTCGACTGTGTATGATTTTCACCTTTATGCTTTCAAAGGTAATCACAGTAGATGAAGGAAAAAATGTTTACTCTTTGGTTGGTTTCATTCTACAAAAAAAAAGAAGAAAAAAAACAACAAAAAAGTACTGATCATGGTAACTACGTTGATAATCTGTACACCATGCGAAGTTTCGAAGATAAATGGTGTTTTATAAAATATGACGGGAAGGCTTGAGACTCCTGTAATGGATGGGAGTCACACAAGCTATATATTTTTTTTTTCATCTCATTAAGATCAACCACTCAGTTCAGTTTGGCTATGCTTGGTGAAGTCTAACTTGGAGGTGATTAATAAAGTACTCTACCCCATTCGTGCTTGGCATCAACACAGATAGCGATCATCTACTTGAGAATATGTTAGGTGTCAACTTTAAGGCGAATATCCCTTAATAGTGCACACTAACCCATTCCTTCTTGGCACCAATAGACATAGCTATCGTCCGCTTAAGAATATATTAGACGCCAACTTTAAGCAGAATATCCCTTCTAGGGTAAAATGGAAATAATTCACTAACGTTTTCTACGAGTCTTTGGGATGGAAATGTTACATACGTCTTGAAAACCATGTCATTGTATTCCACACAAAAGTCAAGGCAATTTTGGAAGCGAGCAAGTATTTCTTAAATTTTGAAACAGAAAGTAAAGAAATTTCCGAGTTAATGTCAAAACCAAGCCTAAAACTATAAGTGTTAGGCGAGCTATTGCTTCATGATACCAACTTGCGTTCTTTGGCATAGATATCACCTTTTATTTCATACTCTGGCACCAATGTAGATATCACCTTTTATTTTATACTCAATGTGTAACCAAAAGTTCTTCTACATATACTAGAGTAACTGCATTTAATTCAAATATGCATCTTCCACGTTAGCACAGAATCTAGTTAAATACTAAGATATTTCGCTTGAAATGATATGTGCAGAGATAAATGCCTCAAAATTATGTAAACCTTGAATATAGCATAGAGTAATATAAGATCAACTTTTAGATCTTTAATAACAGCCAAAAAATTTCTTCTAGGTCCAGATTTAAAAATAGAAAAGTGCTGAAAATTTTTACGCCACAATATTTTATTTAATAATTTAAATAATCTCAGTTAACTAACAATGAACATCCCTCTAATGACACATTTACGAGAGAAATAAATAAAATTTTCGGTGTGCCACAAGGCAGTCTTCTTGGCCTACTTTTCTTTTAAAAAACATGAAAATGCTCTTTCATGCTGTAAACGACAAAATTGTTCGCATCGTTTTCACATTTTCTGCATTATGAATGGGAAGTTTTTAATTAGGCTTAACATAGCGAAAGAATCTTATAATTTTCTTTTATTCCTTGCATAGATACAATCGCGTAAATAAAACTATGTAATATTGGATTTACACTGAGACTAAGATTTCTTTGTACGTTTGTTATTTCCTCAAATTTACTCTTTCTGATCTAATTTTAACACTAGAACGACGGGAGCGGTCAATTTGACCGCTAATGAAATTTAAACTATCGTACTATCTACAAAAATTATTTTAGGTGGCTGAAAATTTCTGACTTTTCCTAAATATCAATAGAGAACATTTATGCGAAATATTGCTTTTTTATTTTAATTTATTCCAAAGTTATTCATAGTCATACCTAGAATGACGGCGGCGGTCATTTTGACCGGTGAAGGAAATTAAGACTGAGCCAGGTAAGAAGTTTTTTTGTTCTACTTATTTAGTACTGCAAGTACTCTAAATGTGAGTTAGACATTTTATTGTCATGCTGATAGTGCTCTAATTTGTTTTCGCAAATCTTATTTGCTTTTCATACTTCTTTGTTCGAATTTCAATAAACAATAAAAGACCTATCATAAAAATTGGCGTCTCTTGTTTACCGTGTAATTACTTGGACTTCCCCGACCTCTTTCGATTTATTTCGGCTAGCCGCTAGCGCAATACATTCGATATTCGTCTGGTGTCAAAGGATCTTTATTTATGATACCTATGATGACTATGACACTTATGCAAAATTAATGTGGGAGTCTTCCAAATTTTCGTATAAAAGGGCTGACCTAAATGCGCTTTTTCATTATTACCGAGTGTATGCGCAAATAGTAAATATGCCTCGCCGCGGATTGAGTGAAGAAGAGTTATTGCAATATTTGCAAAATATAAGTGAAGATATGTCGGAAGTGGAAAACGATCCGCTTGAGTTAGACAGTGGTGACGATAGTGATTACTTTCCGAACAATAGCAGTAGCAGCGAAAGTGAATACGAAGACGATTTGGATCAAGAAGAAAGTTACGTAGAGGACGAAGGTATTGTTGATTTCCAATATAAATTTCATTTATTTACACATAATTACATATTATAATTATAAAAATACCAAAAATATTTGCACTATGCTTGGTTTTCATAACATTTTACTATTTTTGGATAGTCGACGACACCCCTACGACCGTAGTAACTGCTGGTCCTTCTACTTCTGTGAGGATGCCCCCATCTACGAGAGCATCCACGTCTACGAGGAGGATACACAGTCGACGCGCAGATCAACGTCAGCTATCGCAAATAGCCGTTGGACAAAGAGAAATGGCTCGAGATGGCACAACATGGGAGGTTTGGTCGATTCTCCGATCAAAATGTATTGCGGGAAACTTCTGAACCAACACCACACGCTAGGCGTAACATCAATTCAATGGCCATAACTGCTTTGCGTCTTTTTATTGATGAACCAATGCTACGACATATCCAGAAATGCACTGAGGCCGAAGCGCGTCACCGGCTTCAAGATGAAAACTGGAATTTACCTTTGCACGAACTTGAAGCTGCTATCGCTCTCATGTATGTTCGTGGAGCTACAGATGCAAAAGGTCTTGAACTCAACAGTTTATGGAGCAATACATGGGGTTTGAACTTTTATAAAGAAACCATGTCGCGTGATAGGTTCAAGAGCATTTTAAGATTCCTGCGTTTTGACGAGATCAACGAGATCAACACGTTTACAAACTGATTAATTTGCTCTAGCCTCTGATGTTTGGAATCGATTCATCCAAAATTGCCATATGTGCTATAGGCCTGGCGAAGATATTACTGTGGATGAACAACTATTTCCCACTAAAGCCAGATGTCGTTTTCAACAATATATGGCCAATAAGCCTAATAAATTTGGCATTAAATTTTGGCTCGCAGTTGATGTGCGATCAAAGTATCTTTTGAATGGCCTTCCTTATCTTGGTAAGGATGAAACACGCCCTTCAGATGTTTCCCTTTCCGAGAGTGTTGTTCTCCGATTGATGGAGCCTTACCTTGACAAAGGTAGAAATGTCACCACCGATAATTTTTTCACATCCTTGAAGCTTGCGGAAAAACTAAAATCCAGACAAACAAGTCTCATCGGCATTCTAAATAGGACTAGAAAGGAGGTACCCAATGTTGTAAAAGTTTCCCGAAATAATCTCTACAATACAGTGCTGTTGAGAAACGAAGTCTGCACTATTACGGTGTATCAGGGTAAAGTAAACAAAAATGTGATAGTGCTAAGTACCCTTCACCGAAGCATTAGCATTGGGTCAGATAGGAAAAAACTCCCTGAAACTGTGAGTTACTACTACTCGACTAAGTACGGCGTCGACGTTTTAGATCAAATGGCCCGTAAATATTCAACTAAAACTGCGGCGCGACGCTGGCCCCTACAAGTTTTTTTCAACATCCTCGATTTCGCAACCATAAATGCCTGGATTCTTTATAAAACAGTCACCGGAAAAAAAATCAATAGAAGAGACTTCATTCTGCAATTGGCTGAAGAGCTTCGCCAGGAACATCGTGGACGGCTGATGGCATCTCTTCTGCAAGTAGTTCAGCAAGAGTTGAATCAACTCGCAAGAGACGACAGTGTCAAGTGGCCAAATGTAAAGGCAATAAAACACATGAAATATGTGAAACATGTAAAAAAGTAGTATGTGGATAATGTACAGGAAAATTAGAAAAAAAAAATTATTTGTGTTGATTGTTTTCAGCAATAAATTTATATGTTTTTGTTTACATATGTTTATTTTAAATTTTTGTTGTACTAAGTGTTCAATAAATAATTTATAAAATATATACAGCCTTTCAAAATCATTTATCTTGCCATTGACACCTGTAATTGCATGAAAACCTTTAGCACAATTTCAGCGGTCATTTTGACCGCTTGCCGTCGTTCTAGGAGGGTAACATATGTCAGTCGTTCTAGTGTTAAACTATTTCCTGATGTTGTGAAAAAAAAAACATCTTTCTGTAGATAATTTGGATGAAAGACCAAATAACTTAGACACAATTCTGCAAACAGGTTTTTTTTTCCCATACCCTGAATATCTCAATTTCTTTACTGTCCTTCAAAAATCACAACTTTCTCCAAATTCTCAAATTCTATCTCACCATTGCATGACCTAATTACTTCAATGTCTCACCAATTTACATAATCCCAATTGTGATTGTATTCCTGCTCAGACATACCTATATATACATACATAACTTATACGCGGTAACTATGTATAGATTAGTAAGTATACACATACAGTGATAACAAGATCATAACAATAAAAAAATTCACAAATTTCTATAATAAAATTTTAATGACCAAAATCATCCTTATACTGACTTAAGCCATACGCGCACATAACTTATTCCCCATTGCATACTCCATTTGCTCACTTGGCGATAGTGAAAGAGTTCATTCGCCTGATAAATAATTAGAGTTCATCAGAATTTCTAACAGAATGTTACATGAAACAAGTGTAGGTACAAATTTAAAAAAAATAAAAAAAAATACAAAAAACATGAACAATTATAGTTTCTCTAAATTTTAATTACGAATACCATCAGCCTCCAAGGGGCATAAGCCGCTTTATCATCATCATCTCTCTCCCTCTTTGTGTATATCTCTCTCTATTTGCACATAGCCATTTTTAAAAGTGGTACAAAAAACTCAACTTCTCTGGTTCATGTCGTCTCCTATTGTTCTAATCGGATCTAAAAAAAAAAAAAACACGCCAAGTCGCCAAAGAAATGTTGAAATTTTCCCATCAAAAATCTCCCACAATCTTATTTTCCCCCATTCATACTTGATTATGACCATTTTATAATTATAATAAATTTATGAAGTCCAAGGAGATAGAGAAGGAGAGAACACAAGCAAAATACCTACAAGCATAAATATACTATTTTTGCACGGTCGCCAACTATTTCGCATGCGCGCGTACTAGTTTTATAGAGTGAAGCAAATAAGTCTGCGCACGCCGCTTAAAAGGTTTTTGTTTTTTTTTCAGAATAATGTTGGGGTGGTGGTGGTAGTTGTTGTGGCAAAATATAAAATTCCAAAAAGAAGTTTTTTGCATTTCTGAAATTTCAAAGGTGAAATAGGGAGGAAAAAAAAAGAACGAAGAAAACGAAGACATGTCTATGCCTCTAGATATATATAGTGAAACGGTTGGTTGAAGATGTTCTGTTCAATGTTTTCCGCTTTCATGCCCCTTACACCTTACATATCTTAGCAAGTTTTTGCATAAATTAACTAAGGGGGCCTATACAACTCAACATTTCTATTTTCCCTGGGAAACAAGTTAAGCTACGTCTCAAGCTGTACTTTTTATCTTATGAATAATTAATGTCGGTGCTTATAACGAATTAGTTGCTTCACTAACAACTTAACGCACTTTTGACTTTTGCAATTTTTTATGTCTTTTACAATTTTACAAGAGTCAATTTCAGTTGGGACACGGACTGTGCACACACATACACATATATATACACACAAACAAATGTACACTTACACAATTTTGTTGTGTAAAATATTACAAAGATTGTAAATACATCTCATTGAAAAAAAAAACGCTTTAAGAAACTTCCTGAAGCGCTTCCCTGGAAGTTCACAGTGCTTCTTGTCTCTATTCCAGTTCATTGCTTTTTTGCATAGACATAGCAATCTATGTAGAAAACTGATAATGCAGTTTAATTTCTCTCCCCAGGCTGCAAAACCTTATCGGCAGTTACTTGAGGGATCGGTATCAATCTGTGTATTCTAAAAAATTAAATTCCTCTTTTCAATTGATTGGTATTACCGCACTGCTGAAAATTACAAATGATATTAGAGAAAGTTTGGATAATGACATGTTTTCGGCGGTCGTTTTTCTTGATTTTTCCAAAGCATTCGATTCAGTCGATCATGAAACACTTTGCTTAAAACTGATAAACAACTTTAATTTTAGCATACATGCCGTACGATTGATTTCTGACTATTTATGTGCAGTCAATTCTGGTGTTCCACAAGGCTCTATATTGGGACCGATCCTGTTCATTATGTTCATCAATGATATATTTGGCTGCCCTCAACATTCTCGTTTACATCTCTATGCCGATGATGTACAATTATACATCTGTCGTCCTATTGGTTTGGCTGAGGATGGGGTGTTTTGTATCAATCAGGATTTGGAATCAATAAATAGGTGGTCAGCTTTGAACAAGCTTAAATTAAATCCAGAGAAATCTAAATGCTTAGTTATTTATAAGACATTGCTTGATCTAAACAGCTTTCCCGTGGTTGAACTCAACGGTTCCACTATCGCTTTTGCTCAATCCGCTCGAAACTTGGGGGTAATATTTAATAGAACCCTTACGTGGAATAACCATATAGATATTGTAATTCAAAAAGTATATGGTGGTCTCCGCGCACTGTGGTCATCTGCCTCATATACTCCACTCTCAACGCGCTTATTACTAGCTCGCTCTTTAATTGCTCCTATAGTAACCTATGGGTACGAGGTCTTCTGTCAACTTGACTCGGAGTCCTTTTATAAACTTAATATCGCTTTTAATTCAATAGTTCGATATGTTTACAATCTTCGGCGGTACGATCATGTTTCGCGATACGTCTCGTCTATTTTCGGATGCAGTTTTTCACTTTACCTTAAGTTTCGGTGTACCTTATTCTTGGCTAAGATCATTAAGTTTCAATCTCCTAATTATTTATACGACTGCTTACAATTTGCTAGATCTACCAGGACTGTAACATTGATTATTCCTCGGTCCAATTGATTTACATCAAAGCGCCAGTTCTTCGTCCACGCTGTCAGAATTTGGAACGTTTTACCAATTTCTTTGAGAAATTCTTTGGGGATCCTCACATTCAACTGCTTCAAAAACCTACTATTTGAATTTATGAAATCTAACTCTACTCTATTTAATTTCTAACTTAGTATATTGTGTATTCACATCTAGCTCGATTGATTACTTCTTTATGACTGTAATTATTATTCCAGTTTTAAGTTTAGTTATAGGTTTACATACTCCTTGTTACTATTAGGTACAATTATTTCTTTTTTGTGTTTTTTTTTTTGGCACATGTATTTATTATCTCAATATTTTGGAGTTTCGATAGGTTAAGTTTTGTTTTTCTTTTGATTTTGTATATACTTTTGAACTTGTACTAATAATAAGATCCCGCATCTTCATTGTACAATGCCTTAATCAAATAAATTGAAATTGAAAAAATTGAAAAATATCTTCAGGAGTGCCACAAGGATCTATATTGGGTCCTTTGTTGTTCTCTCTTTTCATCAATGATTTATTTCATTGTGTTAAGTACAGCAAACTGCACCTTTATGCTGATGATGCTCAATTGTACATCTCAAGACCAATTGGATTAGCTGAAGATGGTGTTTCTTGTATAAATGATGATCTCCATTCTATTTATTTGTGGACCATTGACAACATGTTACACTTGAACCCTACCAAAACTAAATACTTAATTATATACAAAACAATTTTAGATACTTCTTATTTCTCACCTGTCGTAATCAATGGAACGCAAATTCCAATTGTTGATTCCGTTTCTAACTTGGGAATTATCTTCAATAGAACTCTTTCCTGGGGCCATCATATTAATACTCTAATTAGAAAAGTATATGGTGGGCTTCGTTCACTCTGGGCGACTAGTAATTTCACTTCAGCAAAAACCCGTTTAAAGCTGGTCAGGACGCTTCTCGTCCCTCTTTTTACGTATGAGTGCGAAATATTTGCTTCTCATGACTATGAGTCTATTCGAAAGCTAAATACTGCATTCAACGCTACTATAAGGTATGTTTTTGGTCTCCGTCGTTTTGACTATGTCTCTCCTTACGCCAACTTCATCCTTGGTTGTAGCCTTATGGTCTATTTCAAATATCGTGCTGTTATTTTATTGGCTGGGACTCTTAAGTCTCGGAACCCCAGCTACTTGTATAATATACTTCAGATTGCGAGATCAAGTCGAGTCACTACTTTAATAGTGCCTAGACATAATTGTCTAACATAGTTATAAGCGTCAGTTCTTCATCCAGTCCATTATTGTTTGGAATTCTCTGCCAATAAATTTGAGATTGTTGTTTGAGTCAGGTACGTTTGGTAATTTTCTCGAGCACTTAAAATCAGTGTAGTTTTTAGTTTTGCATTGTAAATAAGTATAAGTTTCATTTTTCATTTTTTTTTTCACCTTTATATCTTAGTGCTAATTAACTAATTAATTTCTTGTTAGTCTAGTTTTTTATAATATTAATTATTGGATAATGTACCTATTAATCTTCTACTAAAATAAGGTTTTATATCTTTTTGTACAATGCCACCTATAAAAGAATAAATGAAAAAAAATGAAATGTTCGCAGAGGCTACTCTTAAGAAACGCTCTAAGAGGTATGCTAAATGATGGGCAAAGAAGTTTTTTGAAAATGTTTTTTTTTTTTAAAAGCTTCAATGAACTTTTTGAGTAATCATCGCAGTGCTTCTTCCTTAGGCGGCGGTCACACTGATAAAGTATAAAGTATGCAATATGCCACACGCAGTATGCAGTACTTACTTTAGGTTGCGATGTTGTTCAAATTGACGCAGTAGGTATTGAGTGCAGCGCCAGTATTAAAAATGTCTACGTCGGAGGAAGAAGCCGTAACATTTTTATGCTTATAAGACGCCGTAAGCAGTTGTCATTAATTATACTTTTACTATATAAAAATTTTTTATGTAATCCCAAAAGCAATCATTTTTTCCACCACTTACACAAATTTTATATTGAAGCAATATCTTCAGCCATTTCCCAAAAAAAAAAAATCGCAAAATGACGAAATAATTTGTATTCTTGTTTCTTTTTCTTTTTTAAGCAGTAATCGAAAAGTAAAAAGATCGAAAGTATTTTTTGTTTAAGTTACTTATCGCTTCAACTTCTCAGCACATACTGCACTAGTAAATACTGCATGCAACAAGCACCGGCAGCTGCATGCGATTTCTACTGCGCAATTTTTACTGCTACTTCGTCAATGTGACCGCTTTTCATCGTGTTAAAATAAAATGTATTGCACAACGCAAATTTCAGTCGCAATGCAGCAAGTACTGCATACTTCATACTTCATCAGTGTGACCACCGCCTAAGTAGTAGCCACTGGTTACTATAGATATTATAGTTTTCAAAAAGGTATTTATTTATTAATATCTATTAACTGAACACAATAAACTTCATTATATTACAGCCAATGTACAAAGATTCTAAAAGAGTACTTTAAAAAGTACTTCAAAAAGTAATCAGTACTTTTTATAGACTTAGTACTTAGTTACAAGTACTTTTCATACATGCGGTACTTGTACTTACGCTGAATTACTCATACCTTTGGTACTTGTTCTTGTACTTAAGTACTTTTTCTTTGGTACTTTCCCAGCTCTGACCATTACGTGGTATTTTTATGCGTACCAAATTTCAGCTCTCTACGTCGACGCATTCTCAGGCAGTGCTCTATATACAGGGTGTTTCCGTCTAGGTAGTCCATAGAGCAGGAGGTGATAGTACTAACCTAGACGAACAAAAAATTGAATGGCAGAGGGTGGAGAGGAGGGTTTCCACATCAGCCGTTTGATAGTTCCAGGGTGATTAAGAAAAAAACTAGTTTTTCATAAAACACCCTGTATCTTAAAAAGTACATAACGTACGGTCACAGCTATGGACTCATTGCATGCATGTATTCATGACCTTTCCAATGACTTCTTAGACAGCCCCGTACAATTAGCAATAAGCTCTTAACTGTGACCTTCCACCCTGTACTTATCAAGATACAGCGTGTTTTGTGAGCTAGATTTTTTTCTTAATCACCATGTAACTCCCAGACGGTTGATATGGACCCCCCACCCCCTGCCAAAAAGTTCGTCTAGGTGAGTACTATCACCTCCTGCACTATGGACCACATAAACGGAAACACCCTGTATATAGGTAGAGAAAAACGAAATTTTTGAATGGCGAAAGAGTTGCCCGATTGGTCCAATTTTCATTTTATTTTAAAAAAGCTCGTGTGCAAAATTTCAACTCTCTAAGTACATGCGTTTTCGAGTTATCGTGAAGACGGACAGACAGACGAACAGACAGAAGGACATGCAAAATCCTTCTCGAGCTATCGTGAGGACGGACATACAGACAGACAAATGGACAGATGGGCAGACGGACATGGAAAAATTAAAATAACCTTTTTAATATTGTGCGTGGGTGTTCAATCCATTTGCTCTACTACAATTATTTCTATGCGTTAAAAACTGAATGACAAACTTAGTATTCGCTATAGATTTCATCATCTAGGGTATAAAAAGTGAGTTCTTTTTTTGGTATACTACTGATACCAGGTAGGTAAGGTAGTCAGATGTAAATAATTTTATTAAGGGCGCCAAGCATTGCTAGACTAGATGCTATCTAATGGTGGTTAAATTCAGTGCTTTAATTGTAGTTGGCTTTTTATAGGAAGAGGAATGGTTCGATAAGCAGTAAGGGAAGTATTCATGTTTTATTCATCTTTGAAGACACAGATATCCGGAATGTTAACAAGGATTCTAGTAGAAACGTTTTTTTTAATAGTGCCGACAGTAGAGCCTGTAGTCTTTAGTACACCAAAAATATCAAAATTCAAAATTACTTGCTCCAATAAAATTGCTAAAAAAAAAAAAACAAAAAAAAAACAAAATTTATTTTTCCACGAAATCTACTCGATTTGGTTAATAAAAATTTGAATTGAGAGTTCCAAATATTGAGCACGTTCGACACCATGCAACGCGAACTGCGGTCATTAGCTAATCAAAACACAAAGTTTCCTAATTATCCAATTTGTATGTGCAGAAGACGATCGGCCACTGGCCCGGCAAGTAATCCTACAATAATTCATCAAATGCTCGAAAAGATTCAAAATTGTAATCATCAAGGGGAAGACATGAAGACGGTTTGGCGGTAAATAGAGGCTAGAGATAGTGTGGCGGCAAAAGCGGTAATATCTACTTTTATATGCGCGCGTACATTACACAAAATGTAAAATTGGACAGACCTCCATCGTCGCTAGCAGGTACTTTTCTTACCATTATTATTGCATGAGGAATATCTACATCCATATGTATGTATGTATGTAAACTCTACGTATGCCCATGTAGCATACTTTACACCAGAACATTTAAGCCCATAACGCACGTAGGGTTGACATATTTTAACGATTTGTGATGACCGATCTAGTGTTGGGTGCCTGAGTCATGCGATCGTGCGCGCACCAACATACAAACTCCTCACAGGGAGTTTCATGATTATGTATAGTTAGTTCCACAATTCTAGAATTGGTACGTACGTACAGAGATCCCCCTGCCGAGCACCGTCCGAGTACATGAAACCGCTTATTACACCTTTTGGAGACGTCCCATTAGGGCTGGGCGGCAGAACGTGCAGCATATTGCACGATCATCATGTGATCACCTGGATGGAAAATTGATTTGAGGCTTACGAGTACAAAATGCTGTGCGCTGTGCGATATAAAGTAAGACCAAGAAACAACCACTGAAACATTGCTTATTGTGGCCACTGAACAAAAAATAGCAACAAAACTGTAGGCACGCTTCGGTCCGGAAGGTGTGCGTCACGTGTTTAGCATACGAAATGACGTCACGGGATTGTCAATCATCAATTGCATACTGATGAGAAGTTCACCAGTGTAGTCAGAGTGTTGTTAGTGTTGGGCTATGGTGCTGTTCTGCCCGCAACAACCTGGAGGAATAAGAAATTTCGTTTTAATGGGAGATGATGCGGGTTGGTGGACAGGGGAGGGTGAAATATTATTTTATTTCTGTTGTCGCACATGAGCAGCTGCTGTCACTCCTGTTAATTCGCCGGTGATTAATACATTCCGATGCCAAATACATGCCCGTGTGCATGAAGAATAGGTGTCCGTCGGTCGGCCAGTCATTTTCCAGTGGTCTACTTTGTTACCCAGCGCTTCTCGGACCCCGAGCTCAATTATGCCTTTTACTCACGAGTGTTAACCATATTTGATAAAAGCGAAATATTGAGGCCTCTTATTACTTTTGGTATTCATTCGCGGTTTATTTCTGGCTACTTCAAGTGAATAATATATCGATGAGATAAGATGCGTGTCTGACTGAGGGTCTATGATGAGAGAAACGCAAGACAAGTTACATCATTCGTCGTGTATACGAACTGGTGGTGATTTTGTTACTCACGCTAATATGGCATCGAAGCAATTATATTGGGATACGTATAGCTACTTTAATTGGCCATGGGAATCTTTACAGTAAATAACATTTTGATCAGCGTTTAAATAGTTCCATTACCTGAGATAACAACCAATGGAGAAAATATTACTTAAATAAATTTCAGCAACCGATTTCATAAGATTGTGAGTGACATAGATTTGGAAGAAAGATCATCGATGATCCAGTTATCCGAAGGATATTGCACGAATTGCCTGCATACAGATATCGATGAAAATCTTTTTCATAAAAAATTCTAAGCATGAGGTTTTTTTCTTCTTTTATTATTCTGTCATCATACAGCCGATCTACTGGAAAACGATCAAATACATGTCTTAGACCTGATCATCTGTCTCCCTTTTCCATATGAAGAACAAGACGTTATGCCCGCTTCAGCGTTTCAGAGTTTGATTTGCAACCGGAATTTGAATTCGAGTATATTTTTCGATTATAAACTCATCATTGAACTCATTGATATGCTTATTAATAAGCTCATCATGACACTCATAATATACTCATCGACGTGCACATCTAATATTGCAATATGTACAAAAGAGAGGTATTCATTTCTAAAAAAGGGGAAAGAGATGAAATATCACATCTACGCAATTTGTAAATAAGTAAATTAATTCTTTTTTCCCGCTTTTGATTCTAATACGAACAAATTTCATCATGCCGTTCATTTAAGTTCTCATGATGAGTTAGCTCATCAAGATTTGTCTACCATGGTATGTGATTGTATGACAAGTGACTTTTTTTACTCAGCTCCTCAATGAGTTTCTTCGCCAATTCATGTATTAGCTCATCAATAAACTGGTATGAGTGCTGATCTTTAGGTCAATTACATCTAATGCACGAGCGTAGTGGAGATAAATTTTGTTGAGCAATCACTGAATTCTAAATAACATGTACAAAAGAGTTTAGTCCTGATGCTAGAACAAAATTTAGCATAACATTCATTCAAGTAATCATCATTAAGCTCATCAGTGCGCTCATGATGATTAGACTAAAAGGGAAATTTTGAAAGTGACCATGTATAAGTATCTCACAAAGTCTTTGCAACTAGACGTTTCTCCGGAAACAAGCAATAGGCCCTTGATGTGAGATTTGGACTGTCCGGCTAAGGGATGAGCGCCGTACCCCCAGCAGATCTTCTGTATTTTTCCGAAAAGAATGATTCACTACGCAGTAAATCTATTCTACTGCACTTTTTATAAAAAAGGAATTCTGAACTTCAGTTTGATATGTTTAAGAGCCCAGGCCTTATGCCTTGCTGCCTGGGTTTCGCTCCACTTTATGTCGTTGCTATTGAAGCCTATAAAGCAAACAGGAAGTGCTGATATCTATAAAATTCATGTACATGAGCGTGGCTTTTCTCAGAGTGTATGAAACAGGATAGAGCATATTCCGGTAAGGGCGATGAAAGCTTTGTTTCAATTGAAAACAACTTCCAAAGGGTTTTTTATGGTTCTCCGATAGAAAGATGACTTGTTAGAATATTATCGACGGGACAGAACAAACATTTAAAGAAACAATTATAGCTCGTAATTGGAGAAATGCACTGAAACTCTATAACGGCAAACAAAAGATGGTGTATTGTTGTAGTGAGTTATTATATTTGAAACAAGAGATTTATTTCGTAATACAATTTTTTTCTTATTTCGTTATATGTAATAGTTTTGCTACAGTACTTAACCCAAACATTAAATAAAAACAAAATAAAGTCAAACTTTCGTAACTTTTCCATGAAGTTATTACATACATACAAGGTATGTCATGCACAGACCTATAAAATTCCAAGTACAAGTACCAGTACCAGTACCTGAAATTAGAATATTTTAGTAGAAGTACAAGTTCCGGGACTGGTACTTAAAAATTTCAAGTAGGTACGTCATCTCCTTTCTAAGAAGTCAATGATTCTAGTTAGATCCATTAATAAATAATCAATGATAGATATCAACTCAAAAATATCTGGAGCAACAACCAACAGTCTTCCCAAGATGGGACGATTTTTCTAATAAGAGACAGATGGCACCAATATCAATAGGACAGTTACTGCGGGCGCTCAGTGAAGAAAGTAAGTGTAAAAAGATTAAATGAATAGCATAGACCCAGTTTAGACGGGTTGCTGCCTCTGCTGCATAAAATCTATAGTTAGACGATGCTTCAATCCTGTCCCCAACCTTAACCTTACCAACAAGTTTTCCTGTGGCAGAGACAGCATATTAACCCGTCTAAACTGGGTCATAGTGAACTAGTACATCCGGCTTTTAGTCTTCCAATAAGAATAACTAATCGTTCTGAAACCGCACCTTAGGTTCAACGAAATTATTCTTTGTAATTCTCTTCTCTCAGATTAAGCATGGCTGAAAGAAGCAAATGTCAAATTAAAAAAACAAAAACGCTTTAAATCGACAGCCTTGCTTATTAGCAGCTTAAAACAAGATTTCCGATACGGAGGACGGCTAAGGGGTGCAGGGCTTTAAGACTTGTTGAACGTTATGAAATAATCGAAATGTTGAATCGAATGGTAAGCTAGGAAAAAAAAATAAGGTTCCGATGTTGAATAGGTTGAAACTTCAGATATACAAAAAGAACAAATGCAGGAAGGCTCAAAATGAGCATTCATGAAAAAAGGAATTGCACAAATCCCAACAGATTTAGTCTCCGTTCAGCAATTGGCATGGTGAACCAGGCAACGAAACTAGCATAGGCCCAAAAAATCTTTCACCTACGGAATGGTGGAATTGAAATAAAAAAAAACAACAACGAAGACAGAACAAAGGCAACAAAATTCGCGACGCCGATTTGCTCAAGCTGCATCTTAATCAAACAAAAATTGTCATCTGTCCTCTGATGTCAAATTTATTTAGATGACGTAGATTATTGATGAATGTTTCAAAAGGCTGTCGATATAGACATGGAAAACGTGAACATGATACTCAATAAAGGATAAAATTCTACTCCTATCCTAGCTTACATCATCTGCAACAACATTTGGTCATCGTAGAAGAAGAGGTTCCAACAATAAAGATAAACAATTTGTACGCCGATTTACTTCTAAGAGAATCGGCCTCATGGAGTAAGGCTTTAAAAGTGGAAAATTAAATTTAGAACTACTCAGAGAAATTCAATTTTGGAAATTTTATAAAGATCTACCAGGCCAAACTCCACGCTGTTTTGAAAGTTGTTCCTATAACTTTAACTCTGATATAGTGAGAAGATAGAGAAGTCCCTAGTAACCACAATTCTGATGTCCTCACATTTTCCAAACCATACTATAAAAATATCCAACACAGAATGATGTCTTTACGTGTTCCGATGTTTTACAATGCTCTATTTTGCCATTCCTAGTAAAATCTAGCAAATTTCCGCAGGAATTTTATATGAGATAATAACTGGAAAAACAGTGGACATATTTGTGGACAATATTTAAAACTGTTCTTTGATTTGTCCATTATTTTTCTGAAAAATTCCGTATATCAAAATATATGGAGAAGGTGTGGACATACTGCAGAAAAAGTAGAAATTGAAATCTTCACTTTGTCCAAAGAAATTTCCATTTTTTTTTTCTCTTCATTGAAAAAACAGCGGACATTTACTGGACAAAATTTCTGATAAATTTGCCGTTCTTTTTATTTTATAAACTTTATCAACTTGTTTTTTTTTTTTTGTTTATGGAAAAGTGTGGATTAACAGTAGAATTGAAAATTCTGGACATGCTATAGAAATACTATGGATATTCTTCAGAATGAGTCTGCACTGTATTCAGGCTTTATCCATTCAAATTCCAATGTTTTTATTTTTTCTAGGGAAAAGTATGGACCAACGGTGGAACTGAAAAATTTGAACATGCTATGGATATTCTTCAGAATGAATCTGCACTATATCCAGGCGTTATCCAATGAAATTCCAATGTTTTATTGTTTCTAGGAAAAACTATTTATGGTTTTTGGTATGGAACTGAATGGTGTCGGTGTCGTGAGACGTGAAAACATTTGCATTTAGTTTTGTGTAGGCTAAAAGTCTCCATAAGGAAAAAAAATAACAGGAAAAGAATAAAGTAAGATATAAATTTAGTTATTTTATTACTTTTAAGACTAATAACTTTTTCGTTTACAGAGAAACTAAAAGCAAAACACCCAGCATTGCATAAATTTAAGATTTGTTTTTTTCTATATTTTTACAACTGTATTGCTTTGTTTTGTTATAATGAATTTCTAAAAAATTAATATTATTTTGTTAACACTAACATCTTTAAAATCGTTTTTATTTATTGTAGCAGGGAGAAATTCTAAAGAATTCCTGTAGAATAATTCTGCAGAATAATATCCGGAAAAACCATCCATAGAGCATCCGTGGAATATATCCGCTAAATTTCCAAAGATATTAGTCATATGAATTCTGAAGAATTTCTGTAGAATAATTCTGCAGAATATCCAAACAAACTCTCCATAGAGTATCCGCGGAAATTATCCGCTAAGTTTCCAAAGACATTATCCGCATTATTACTGAAGAAATTCCTTGGAATAATGACGGCATACTTTCTTCGGACAGCGTAACTTTTGCCCCGTGACAATCCCATAAAATTCTTTTGACATTCTTGGGAATATTCCACGGAACTGATTCTTCGGACCAGAAAATTTCCTAAGAACATCTGTTGAACGTCCTAGGACTTGGTTACTAGGGGTGGATATCGATTCGGATTTTGGACAGCTGCTAAGCAGAGTTGAAGGCGCTTGTATTACACTCTATCACCGGCCTCTGCCTCAAGAACGATATACCTGATTTATGAATGCCAACACATATAGTTCGGCTATGTCGCCGAATTGACCAAAAAATAGGATATTATTGCGGTTTTAAATCTACTTAAACTGTATAAAGTTAAATGGCTTTTAGTTTGCATTAATTTGAAAGAAGTCATAAATTATTTCACCACGCATTATGATTTATGACAATACTTTTCCAATAAAAGGAGATTTATATGCAAAGCTCTACGCAACTTGTTTGATATTATCTCAAAGGAATCGCATTGTGTGTGCCCCCCATTAAATGATTTCGTGTTATCGAGATTTCAATATATATCTACAACGTGTATCATGTCCAAGATATGCGTAAAAGAGTCTCGTGTAAGTTCATAGTAAAGCGACGAAGAACAATAGGCAATTGATCATTAATAAAAAGCACCTTAAAAATGCGTGCCTAGAATTGAATTACTTATAAACATTGTACAGAATTTGTAGTTATAAAAGTGTCAACTTAGTGTCTGTCAGGAGTATTTTGTCAGTTAATCGAAAGAAGTAAAAAAATATAGTTTACGAATTTTGTTTTTTTGTTTTTTTTTTAACTACTGAGGATGCCTCATACGAGAAGAAAAGATACATCATGACTTTAGAACAGGTTTCACGGATATAAGGTTGACTCCGGTCTTGTGAATAGTGGCCGCCTATTTAAACTTAGCATTTTATAAATTTTAGAAATATTAAAACATACACAAACTGACATTCTTGTGTTGATTCACTTTTAAATGTGACCAGTGACATACCTAGAGTTTTTGCCAACTGGGGCGGTACGAAATTGGGAGCCGTTTCTAAATCAATCAAAATAAAGAGTGGTTATTAAAAGTAATCAACATAAATAAATAAATAAATGTATTTCTTTTGTTTAAACAACACCGACACATAATGATAAAATGTAAAGGATGTCTATGACCGATGGGGGCGCTGTTTGTTATAACAACAATATTAACTGCTGATGTTTGTTTATACACGTTTTTAGACCGACATTTGTGCTTAGTGTAAAAAAAAGTTTTCTAAAGTTGTGTGTGATAAATGTTATTACAAATTACGGAGATCTGTGGCGACACGCCCACACTTTTGTTACAGTATGTACCCGATTCAAATGAACTACTGTATTGACCTTAGTAGTCAGGTGGTTTCCAAATCACAAAAAACTAGTTTGTGTGATGTATGGGTGTTTTGATTAGCACTAGAGAGTAGGCATATTAAATTGCAAAGTAAAATGTTATTAGTTTCTTGTTTGTAATTTAGATTGCCAAGTCAAGCAGACCTGTCTCAGACGAATCATCAGAAATTATGTAAATTTCCACAAGCTTCACCAGAAGTTAGAAACCTCAATAATGGACAGTTATATTAAAGAACCCCATTTTCGAAAGGGCTGCTTTAATCTTGCTTCCTTCCTTAACTTTAGGAACCGCCTCAGAAGTCGAATACAGTCATTAAGAACTGTCTGTGAAGATGTCCCTCCTCAAAGATCAATCTTCATCAAGCAATTTCTGGATCCCAGACGCTCATCCTGATGAAACGTCTTTTCTGAGGCAATTCCTGGATTCTCCAAGGACTGGATGTCCGGTGCCAGCCAACACACACTGTCTCTTCTAACGTAGGTTCTAGGTTCCACAGTACACAGTCCGTTTAGAAGTCAGACGTCCCGGCCTACTTTTTATTGCAGATAGTTCCTGAAGCTAATGTTCCTTAAACCACAGATTTTCGAGTACCCGGTTCTTATCCGGATACTCAAGTTTCACGGGTAAGAGTCGAGTAATCCGGCTAGCCGATTCTTTGTAATCGGGTTGTTAGGAATCAATTCTTTGGAATAGCGTAGTGAGGAGTCGATTCGATTCCTTGGAAACGGGTATTAAAAAATTACTTTGGTTAATTAATATGGAAAATCAAGCAAAGTGCGATACGGGTAGCCGAATTAAATTCTTTTATTATGGCTGAATGCACAAATTCGGTAATGTACCGCAATACTAAAAAATTAAGAACCGATTGTACCCAGATAAATACCTGAATATTCGGAATCGAGAATCGATTATATCCGGATACCCGGGTAACCAAGAATCGGGTACCCAAATACCTCAGTGAACTTGAAAACGAAAATCTTGAAATCGAGTTCATGGGTACTCGATTTCACTTGAACCCGGGTACAAACCGGAGCATTACCCGAAGCCCGGGAACTGTCTAACAAGAATTCCTTTCTCCAAGACTATTCTCTTACACCGAGTCCTCAGTTTGCTGGAGCTGGTGGGCTGCAGATAGCTACAGCGCAAGTGCACTGAAGATATCATTATCATCACCGACCACCTCACATTTAAATGACAACAAATGCCGCGTGTGTCGCGATACATTCGATATGGTATGCGTGTTATGCATTTAAAATTGTCAATCTGACTCCAGCTTTAAAAAGTAATTTCTTTAGCAGTTCTAATTTTTAACCAACAAGCGGTGTATCTTGTAATGAAACTGTACATGGCTAGACATTAATAGAACTATGTATGAAGTTTTCTATAGAAAATTTTCCTTCGTATAATTCACAATAGCTTTTTGAATCGATATTATAAGTAGGACAATATCAATTCACGAGACACCTTCATCCGCCTACCCGAATTTCCTACACATATTCTAGCAAGTTGAATTGGCTTGTCCGGGAGACCTAGAAAATCCTCCTCCACTTCCAAACCCCACCAGTGAGCCAGTACGTGAAGAACGGCGAGCTATTGATAGTATGCGTAACAAACGGAATCCAATAGTCAATACGTGTACAATGGAAAAGCTATCCTGTCACCAATACGTGAAACAACGGAGGACTAGTGGTGATACGTGAGCAATGGAAGCCACTAGTTAGTACGTGTACAACGGAAGTCTCTCCTGTCACACACTCAAAGTAAATTAAGAAAACATAGACAAGAATATCACTAATATAGATCATTTTACATTTGTAATAGGGACGCAAGAGAATAAAGAACTAATTTGAACTCAACCCAGCTGTTGTCATTTGGACCGCTCACTCCACTGAAGTTAGACGGAAATATAACATAATACCACCCTAAAATATGTGCTGCCCGTGCCGGGACCTCCCCCCTCCTATGTACGCTAGTGAATATAACCAATAAACTAAAAACTTTCCATGTTAATTCAATTGTTACGAATCTAATAACGATGTTTGCATAATTTTACATGCAGCTTTTACAACGAACAACTACGTCAAACAAAATACCGAAACAAATCCTAATTATATCTTGAATTATGATATTGATATTGATTTTTTCTACTTCTTATTACGAAACCCAAGTTATATTTCATCGGAATTTTGTCACATTTTTATCGCATTTTCTGAATTTTATTTTGATGTACATAGATATATTTTGTCTAATTGAAATTTGGTTTTTGGTAAAATCGTTAAAGCTTTAAGGTTTTCGTCAAATTATTCGGTTTCATTGGAAACCATTTTATCGGCGAGGTGAGGTTTTTTATGCTGCCCATTGTAATATGTTGGGCTCTATCGCCGAGTTAGTAGAATTAGAACCAACATAATGACGAATTCGTAGCTGTTGGAGACAATTGTTTCCCACCCTCTTTCTTTGCTGCTTCTCCGCACATCGCAGATTTTTCACTGCTGTTTCTAGAGCGCTTAACTTATGCAGTCCAACATTGTAAGAAATTACTTTGCTAAACTTTTGCCATTTTCATGAATTAAACTAGTACGACGATGTTCAAAAGATGTTCTTTGGTTCCGAACAGTCGAACCATTAAACTACGCTTCACATCGTCTTTCAGAGATGATATTTCTTAGGTATCACTTTAAAACAGTTGATTTTTTCAAGGTTCGTACTCAAACACAGTTGGTCCGTATTCAAAATTTGCTCCAAAAATTGTTCAGACCCAATTCGATGGATACTGTTCATATACGATGAACATGCACAAATGTATCGGTTCTAATTGACCTAATGGTCACTAGTGTGGAACAATCCGGATGTGTCACCAGGAAGGATTAAAAGAGTTGACAAAGAGTATATACTTCAAATTATGACATTCGTTGTATTTGACAGGTTCAGCAATCTTAACCCTCGTCCGTCACACTAGATCATTCATGATCGGAGCGAAATTTTTCTTGGAAATTTCCCGCAAACGGAGAAAGAGCGGGACATAAAAAATAATAACTTTTTGACTTCACTAAATATCAATTTGCACGATTTTGAACCGTTTTTACGCGATGAAAAATGTACGCGGAAAAAGGTGACCCAGTGCGACTGCGAAAGCAGCCAAATTACAATGCGACGAGCGAGGATTAAATTAGTTAATTCGGGAGTAATACAACACTTCTCTACGACTCTTACACGGCTAACAAATTTGACAGATGACTTCTATGGATGTCCAAGCGTTTCTAGGTTA
Organism: Dioctria rufipes; assembly: GCA_963924295.1. Taxonomy (NCBI): domain Eukaryota; kingdom Metazoa; phylum Arthropoda; class Insecta; order Diptera; family Asilidae; genus Dioctria; species Dioctria rufipes. The sequence goes on from OZ002740.1 coordinate 28,099,836, forward strand.
TGTGCACGCAATTACGTATAATAAGTTGAACAAAGGTAGATCTTAATGAAATACCGGATTAAAATATGGAGAGTCTCATAGTATTAATTTTTATACATCGGAAGTACCTAATCATCTAGAAAGGATGTATCATGAGTTATTGTATAAATGATATCAGCGGTGCTAGTAACCTTAAACAAAATTTGGAATGTCTTAGATGACTTGAGCACTATTCCAGCCTTGTATTCTTCTAGCGAGGTCCTCGACCGAAACATCGAGAGCCTTTAAATGATGAATGCTCTTGATTGATATAATATTGGCATCTTCACCGCCACTTTACCTTTACCTACATTTTACCAAACTGAAATCATACTGAATTTAAGCGCTAGCATACTTCCAACATGCACCTAGGTATACGTAGTTACTAACTAAAATTTCCATAACCAACCTAACTCTAACCTCTTCATATCTCAGAAACTTCATAATGGAAAACAAAAACTTACGAAATGCCTTACATCACAACTGTTTTGGTTTACGGCTGCGCAATCATCCGCAGCAATTTATGAACCTGTGACTGCCTACATTACCTGACGTAAGCAAATAGATTTGGCGAGATCGTTTCACTTTTAGAAGGATAATTTCAATTAAGCAGAGGCGAAAATTACGAAAATGGTGACAGCTGACATAAAGAACACACACACACACACCACTCTGTGCGCCATACTATAATCGCACCGCCATTTTTAAATAAAAACTTTTCGATTTTAATTAAACTTAAAAAAAAAATAGAAAGAAAAATCAAATCGATTTACTAAAAGTGCTGATCGCGACCTCAAACGATCATTAAATTTTCGACCAAAAAAAAAACTTTAATCGGGGCGCAATCATTCGTTGTTGCTCTATTCCACCAAAAGTAAATTAAAGTCCAAGAATTAAAATTAAATAAAGAGAAAAAAAAAACTGGAAAAAATCGAAATCTGGAAACAGCAGTTGTTCTGCTCAAATGATCACCGGAGCGATCACTTAAGGGATAGTCACTTCCTGTTGATGGATTTTTATTTCGCTCGCGTAAACATTAGTCATTTAGTGAAAAAGTAGAAAAATGTTCATCGACCAGAGCAAGAGAAGGAAAATGTTGTTGTTTTTTTTTTAATTTGCTTTAGTTGAATTGTATTTGCGAGCCTATGTTAATTGCAAACACAGTGATAACCTTCCACTGACATTGAAACATTGGATCATCATTTTGCACTGATCTGATTACATACATCAATGAACGGACGGGCAACAATCTAAATTTAATTAAGAAGAGTGCTTGTGTGCTATTCATAAAAATTCATTCATTATTGACCAATGTTGGAACTTTAACATGGCACTTTAAATGATTGCCTGCCTTAACTTGGTAGATCATCAGTTCTATGTATATTAACATCTACTATAAGCTCCTGAATCCGACATTAAGGGTGCAACTTCTGGGGAATTGCTTTAATGAATTCATACTACGCAAATGGAATGAAATGGTGATATTAGACATTTGTCATAGCTTTTCTCCTATAAGAGAGATTGATTGCATTTCTTTCGAAGATCATTCTAATTAGTGATCTTGGAACTCTTTGATCGTGGTGATCATAGAAGCGAGATTTCCATTATAATGATGAATTACATAGTCCTTTTAAGTAGAGGCTTTCAAAATCATAATCAAGTCTGTCAAATGATAAGGAACCTTCTCAATTATGGCAATGAGAATATTACAGAAGCCTACATATGTGTGTAGGTGTAAAAAAATAACATTCTCTCAGAAAGGCAACGACTACCGCTACTGTACTTGGTATCAATGAGCCTGCTTAGATCGTGCCATTTAGGACTAGTTTTACATAAGTCGACTTCATGTCCAGAATTGAAAGAAGTGTATAAGACTGCACAGAACACCTGCAAGTCCATTATCCGGAGAGAAATATTTCTTTTTAACCAGAATTTTAGACTAATAATCTTGGCAAGCCTCAAGGATAGCAAAGGTTTCTGGTCCCTGGTCAAAGCCATCAGAAACAACTTTACCAATTCCTCTATACCTTCACTACTTAACAATTGTGAAGTTGTCGTTGACTCCCTGGATAAAGCTAATATTCTGGCTGGTAGATGAGCTTCAAATTCTCGTTTTTCATTCACTTCACAGACACCTATCTTGCATCTCCGGTGTAGATGTATACAAGAGCTAATATACATCCGTAGGAGAGATGTGTTCAAGGTCCTTAAGGGGATTAGCGTCTCTAAAGCCGTATGTCCTGATGGTTTCTTACCCCTGTTAATTAAAAGCTGTGCCTCATCCTTGGCTAAACCTCTGGTAATACTATTCTGCTTATCTTATTCGACATGAAAATTTCTAACTGGTTGGAAACTAGCTCACGTTCAGCATATTCCCAAGAAAGAAGAGGGCAGCGATCCCTCAAATTATCGAACCAACTGCAATCACTTCGATTCGTTTTTTTGAAAGGGTTTTGAATCTATTATCACCAATATGGTTTCCGGACTGGAGACGCTAATCTCGAGACTTGCTAACTTCTCTTACGGAACTTAAACTTAAAGCACTTGGGCTCTCCCCTCCTCTGCTATTATAGATTGAAAGTCTTTTATCTGATCACTTAATACCGATTGTACTAGATGGCGTTTCACTAGAACCTCACCCGTTAAATGCCAATGTCCCCAGGGCTATATTATCTCTCCATCCCTCTTCTTAATTTTCCTCAGTAATCTGCTTTCCCTTATTTTTAATCCTATCCATAGTTTTGCATATCACCGTACCCTTGATATCGCTTACTCCTATGACACTCTTGGGGACTACAGAGGGAATGCCATATCTGTCAAACGAGATTGCATGATTAGATAATTGATTAATGACCTTTATAATATCCTAGCTTTGGGTAAAGTGAATCGCGTCGAATTCGAGGCATCTAAGTCTCAAAGTTGTCTCATCTCTTTAAAACAAAATCATAACTTTTACACTCCCATTTATTTTGATGGAGCACTGATTTACGGTACACCGTCTTTATGCATTCTTGGCATTTATATTTCTAGTAAGTTAAGCTGTGCAGATCAGATCTTCTCTCTTGCCAAAGGAGCATGGAATTGTCTTGGATGTCTAAAAAGGTGTAAGAAATATTTTAGCCCATCAAATATAGCGCTCCTATGCAAGTCCTATATCAGACCTAGATTGGAATACAATTCCTGGAGCTGGAGCTTGTCGCACAGTTTTAGCTTTTATAGTCTCCAAACTCATTGCAGATTTGGCAATAGCTTCCTTCCTCCCAGGCTGTACTTTGCATCATAGGGTAATTTTTGATTTTGGCTTATTAGTCAAACTTTCTTAACTTACAAGGTCTGTAGTGCATCTATTCTGCGACTGCCATTTTAAATAGACGTAAGTAAGTAAGAAGCGCTTTAATTTCTGTATTTTGAAAAGCTACAATTTATGATGAATTCGTGAATTTTATTTTTACTAACCGCAATGGATAATTCGGAAGCGTTACACTTCCACCATATATAAACCATAACAAAATAAATAATTGAACACCTCATTTAACTTTCGCAAGTGGCAAAAGTTGAACGTTGACCAACTTTCTTCATTGAGAATGGTAGCTTATCTGTTCGGCCTGAATCTTTAAAATGATAAATTTTGTGCATTTGATATTTTCAAGTGGTGGCGAGTGTCTTCGAACTTTTGATCTGTTTCCAGGTGGTGTTTTTTGATCAACCTTATTTGGTTAAATGTAGGGTAGTTTTCATGATTTTATTAATATTTTAAGTCTTGATTGCAGAGTGTTTGTGGACTAGATACTTATACATTTAAATATGTAGGTATAGAAAACACCAAAATAATCTTTAATTGGTGCTTTAAGTTTAAGTAGATATTCATATCTAACTGAGAGAACACCGCTCCAGGAAGATAACGGATGCAAAAACGGCGATTAGAAATAACCATACTGATGAGACCTCTCCGATCGCTGGGTCGAAAAGTTCAATCATTTTTTTTTTTGCACTTCAATGTATTTTGCAAATTTAGTGAAATAATTTCAATAAATTTCCGTCGATTAGACCAGAAATCTTCCTCTCATAACTACTAACTAAACTAAACCAGTAACATAGACCAAAACTGATGTGAAGATGGAATTGTTTTAATGAAGGGGTAATTCGGAATAAGAGGAAGTCCAAACTTCTAACATCATTATCAGTTACTTGATCTATGCCCAATTAGAAATAACATAAGTTAATGACTTTGATAATAGATGGGGTTCAATTCGTATGAATAATTTTATTTTTTACATTTGGCGCCTTATTTACACAAAATTTAAAGTAAATCTGTTAAGTTTTTAATATTATGTTTCTATGTTCTAATGGAAAAGAATGAATTCACCGTGTGCTGATAAAGCTAAAAAAACACACATAATACTTAAGAGAACCCTGCTCCGTCACACGGAATGATTCACAAGTGGTTCAATTTCGTCAAGGTTGTACAAACAAGAATGATGCATGGGACTATCCGACTCATAGCACAACTGAAAAGTATGTAAAAAAAACCATGGTACCTGAAAGCCAAGTATTCTGCAGTCACTCCAACCCCTTGAGAGCTGTTTAATGTTTCTATCTTTTATGAAAAGGAATTAAAAAGTCAAAAGGTGCAAAGTTCGGACTGTAGGACAGACTGGCAGCTGCAAAAACAAAAATACAGCTACTCTGATATCAATGTTGATTGTGCGTGTATAGAGTGAGGCCTGCCCATATATACCCTAGTAGTCTTGTCTTGGAACTAGTACTTTGATATGCTATAAGATTACTGGCTGTAGTCTTAAACCTCTCCTAAATTGAAGGACGGATCATCACCATCACGTGGTTCACTGCAGTCACTTTGTGCCAATATGATTAGGCCCAACGCACATTGAACGCAGCTCTGCACAGCATAGCTAGGTCAGGGTAGCATAGATCAGGGTAGCATAGGTTTTTGTAATATACACAAGTAAATGACCGGCCGCTTATTGCTATTATATATTTTTGTTTTATATTGCAAAAACCTACGCTACCCTGCCCTATGCTGGGCTGTGCTGTACTGCGTGCAATGTGTGGAGAGCCTTAAACCCAAACGGAGTAACCAGTCTCGTTTAAGGATCTATACAAGAAGATCCACTCGGAGTACCCATGGCCTTATGGTCATGAATTACGAAGCCATACCAATTGAGTAGACGACATTTCTAACTTGGTACGACGGGGTTGAGGAGACCTGGATAGTTCTACTATAGTAAAACTTTCCACCTCAACGTGTAGAAGGCCCCTTGATGGGAGCATCGTGGTAGCCCATATGCGGGCAGAGAGAGAATGTCTGCATCTATATAACTTAGGCGGACATTCTTCTTTTAATAGAGAACTATGCCTCTTGCATAAATTGCATACTGCGACTGAAGATCTGAAGGATGGTCGCTTATTAATGTATGCTTAGATATTTAACGTGGAGTTGCGCTAAATCAACGGGGTGCCGTGACCTAGAGATCGGCAGAGATTTTAAATGGGTCTCGCTTCGACCAGTAAGTTCAATGTCAAGCATGTATTGGCATATATATACTGGTACTCATTCGGACAGGATATTTCTGTCTCCTGAGGGCGTTGATTGTCACATTGATACTAATCCATGCATTAAGGCTACCGTGGAATTAAAGGTTCGAGTTAGGTGACCACGTAAAACCCCCGATAGAATCTGTAGTATGGACTGACAGCAATTCCACTCTTGAACCGGCCACAAAATCGACCGTAGGATATTCTTCCAGGGAAATTACGGCAAACTTACCTATACGTCCGAAAAATGAGTCATTCCTTTCTTTTTTTTTCAATTTTCAAGTTTCACTACTTTGGTTGAATTTCTTGTACATTTTTTTGCGCCTTTTTTTAGCCTTAGTTAAATTATGTGATATTTGCTTACGAGACTTCCTGACAGTTAAATTTTTAGTTTTTATTCGGATTAACTTCAATTGTATCTGGGAATGACGATAATGGCAAAATTATTTTTTTTTGTAGTTCGCCCTTAAGCGTTGGAACTCATTAAACCACCGGAATACTGCTCTTATGTGCTCTGTTGTCGGGTAAATCCTACTTTTAAATCATATAAAATTATGGCTAACAATTGTTTTCAATAAAAATTCAATTTTATTTATTGAAATGACTTTTTTTAACCGCGTATGGATAAAAAAAAAACAACAACAATTTTTTTTATATGTCAAAACTGTCAAAATATGAAAACGTCAAAGAGGCGGAGATAAAAATTCTTTTGATTTCCTAAGCACGGTAGCAAAAGGAAAGCATTACTTTGGATAGGAGAAATAAGAAAGTTGTATTTTGACAAGGGAGCTTTAAAAAGGTCCATTTCGCTGAGACAAACAACAGGGTGTGGGGGGGGGGATCATCTGAACCATTTTGGAGTTACAAAGTGATTAAGATAATATCCTAGTTTTTCAAAAAACACTCTGTATCTTAAAAAGTACAGGGTTTAAGGTCACCCTTATAATCTCATTGGATGTAGAACTTCATGGACATTCTAACGAGTACTCAACCAGCCTCTCCGAGTTATGATGGCCTAAAATTAAAATTTCGAATTTACTTTGTCTTCTGTTTTTTTTTTACAACTTATTAAAATAAGTTTTTTTACAAAAACTGTAAACTGTGAACTCTACTCTTTAATTTGATTGATTATTTGCACTAATTCCCCTATATCCTATATCTAGCAGTTAAGGAGTATAAGCCCTTAACCTATTTGTACATGTTAGTATGGGGCTGATTAAGCAGTCGTTAGAAAGGCCACAGCCATTCTACATATAATGAGGTCTTAGAGGTCCTACTTTTTAATATACAGATTGTATTGTGAAAAACTATCATACATTTTCTTAATCACCCTGCAACTTCAATTCCGTTGATATGTGCCCCCTTGCCATATAATTTAATATTTAGCTATAGGGGAGTACTATCACCTCCTTCCCTATGGACCACACACCAGAAAACACAACAAAACCCGTAACATTGCAGTGTTTTATATAATATTCCGATATTTGGTTACTGCCACTATATTTTTTTTACAGAAACCATGAAGATATTTCCACCTACTTCTTTAAAAATTGTCTATAGTTGAGCAAAGATGGCTATGAAAAAAGCTTGAAAGGTTTCTACTAAAAAAAAAATAGAACTTAGCGATTAAGGCGCCATTTTATGGAAGATTTGGTAATTTTTTTCTTTTTCTTGGAAATATAAAGCCTGAAACACAATTGGAGCGTTTCAGTCAGCTTGAGATTTGTTGACAATGTAAATCAATGTAAAAGAACACAATTTCAGCTTTAGCTTTTTTGCTAGATTTAAGCTGGCTTGAGATTTGATCAAATTGCAAATTTCAAGTAAAATGGCTGCCAACTTGAGAGAATTTTTAACATTGCCAACTGTGAGAATGTCGAATATCAGATGAGAATGACCTCTGTTGACACATTTAAGAAGTAAACAGCTACCAAAAATATTAAAATGGAAGAAAACGTATATAGTGAGTAAAAAATAAAGAGTTCGTGTGGGAGATAAAAAAACCTCAGTATTATTTTTACATATAATTGGTACTATCCAAAAAAAGCATGAATTTATCGTAGTTTTGGAACATCGGATGCATTTCTATCTTTCTTTAATGCCGCTTTATGCTAAACTCGACTGGAAAAGCCGAATTGAACACAATTGATTGACATTTGCCACTTTAACTTGTTTATGGTGAGAACTTTTATTCATAAGTTCTCACCATAAACAAGTTAAAGTTGCAAATGTCAATCAATTGTGTTCAATTCGGCTTTTTCAGTCGAGTTTAGCATAAAGCTGGCGATAAAGCTGCTTGAAACGCTCCAATTGTGTTTCAGCCTTAAAATGTTTTAGCTTACCATAAAATATTAAAATTTTTTATCAAAATCGGTGCAAGAATTTTTTACGGTTTCTACAGTTGAACAAAGTTTCTCATTTTTTTTTGTTTTTTGTTTACAAATTTTACAAAAGTAGCAAATCAGATTAAAAATATTTTTAAAAACCGCTGCATTTCCATAAATCCAATGCAATTTTTTTTTTTTGCAAACGCGCGTTAAACATAAACACAACAAAACTCAAGCTCAAAACGAGTTTTCGTTTGAAGAAAATACAAAAAAAAAACAAAAGAAAAACTTTGAAGACGAGACTGGCTAGAGGAGCCAAAGCAATGGGAGCAGCAAGCAAGAAACTATCAGTCGTCGCTAAGCCGGGATATTTCATTTTATCTTTTTTTTTTTTTTTTAACTAAAACAAAAAAGCAAAGAAAATCTTTTAGTTTGCTTGCAGCCATCGGCCAGATGTAGCCAATCACTGCTGTGGGCGGAGTTTGTAATTTATGCGCATGCGCAAATGAGATGTTCAACAATCAATTTCAGAAAGAGATAAGCCTACCTGTTTTGATTATTAATCAGAATTTCAGAGCAGATCAGATATATACCGGCTTACTCTAGATAATCCTCTTTTGTATCGTATTCAAGCCTCAGGTATTAACAGTATCAGAACAGCAAGTACCTATAGATCGGTAAGTAAAGGCGCGGGCGCGTGCGCATTGGTATTTTTCTTTGGGTTTTGTTTTGTTTTTGTTTTTTAGCAAAACCAAACTCTATGGTTCGATTCGTAATTTTTATATACCTGTGCGCCCTTGACTTGTTACTGAAGTATTAATAAGCCTTCTTCTTAGTTAAGAATCAGAATTACGCACATTCTGACGATAAGATCAGAAGAAGTCAAGGGAGAGTACCTCTATACCTACCTGCACAGAAAAACTTTGGGGCCGCTTTTAGCAGATTTGAATCTTGTGTGCTCGTTGTTGTATATGTGTGTTTTGAAATTTAATCCGAGCGCAGTACGATTGAGTTGCATAATCTACCAACTCTATGGGGTTATTGTGATATTTTGCAATACAATTAAAAGCGTTTCTGATGATTGTTATGAAGATTATTGGGGCAAGAAAATTTGCTATTTTTTAACTGACCAATTGAATTGAGGAAAAAGGAAATATTTTTTTTAATGTTGTTCAATTTAAGTAGATAGGTAGGCACTAGTGTCCGGACAGCTTCAGTATTCGGACACTTTTCATTTTATTTAACAAAAATAAGAAAAGGACACTCTTTAGCCTTAGAACTTCGTTAGAATTTCGTTTATTTGATCTTTTTAGATGCACACCCAAAATTTAGGTAACTCACGTGTTATTTTTGAGAAAATACTTATCAGTCTGTATATATGTACTTCACGTCAATAAGTTCAACACATGTTTTATGTAAAGTGCAATAAGGAGGCCATTTCCAAAACTCTCCTTATCCATTCTAATACGTTTTGAGATAAAGGCCAAAGTGTTCTAACTGCCAAAGTACGCACAGTAATCTTATGAAGTTATATTCATTTTTATATACATGTATTAGTTGTAAAAACACAAGCTTCAAAATAAACATAGTAGCTCCCATTCAGATTAAATAACGAAAAGTTTTCTGGATAAGGCGAGATTTGGAAAAGTATTCTGGATAAGACTGGTTTTGGAACAGCAAGTACTGGAATTGTCGAGTTTTGGAACAGTATTTTAAGAAAACAAAATAACAGTTCAATAGTTCCGTATTAAAATATAAATTAAATTTTACATTAATCTAGTGACAACAAAAATAATTAATACACTTTGACTTCATTTATAAGAAAAATAAAATATAATTAGAATATAAAAAAAAAACACATGAACTATAATATAATTTCACGCACTAAACACTATAAAGAGTTTCTGGATTATCCTCATAAGAAGCGTGTGAACAACAAGAAATGTTAGCCTCTTCTGTAGTATGGTCTTCAGTGACAGATGTTATTAAATCTCTGTAAAATTCCAAATCTGGCAGATCTGTCCATTTTTCGCCAAAGTGTTTTTTTAACAAGTGTCCACAGTCTTTGAGTTTTGCTTGCTTTTTGGGAACTCCCATTTTAATTATCTCAGGGCTCATTCTACTGTAGGATTTACCCCTCCTCCATAACGGTTTAAAAACAGAGAGATCACATTTGTAGTTTATTTCGCCTTTAACAAGTATTCCTCCTTTCGCTGTCTTCTTAATAAACAAGCGCTTGCTTGGTGCAAATTTAAAATGCCATTGTGCGGGTGGCTTGATATTTTGGGAAGCACATTCTCTCCAATTTCTGATCATAACGTCATTTTTCAAATTAAAAACCGTACCATACTCTTTGAAAATTTCAATATAACAGGCAGGATCAATGATAGTGTCAAGTTTCCTCACTTGTTTTTCGATTCTTCCAAAGACACGATCCGGCGGAATGTACGAATGCCCAGGAATAGGAAATATCAATTGAATTTCTTTTATATTTCTAGGTGCTTCAGACCGAAGCCAAGAAGACAGCATTCCAACCATTGTCGAATTCTTGTTTTGCCCTCCACATCCGTCTGCAAATAGCTTGATAACATGAATTTGTTTTAAATCTGTATTACTCAGACGATGATGAACACAAGATGAAATTTCATTTGAAGATTTGTGAAATTCATTTTCAAGCCAGGTGTAAATGAAAACATTATTGGGATTTTGCTTCTCCATTGAATGTCCTTGACAAATGGTAAAATTGAACAGATGAATTTGTCTACTATAATAGGCAGCCTGATCTGGAACCTTGGGGAGAATCATGTTTTTTTGGCAGTCAAAAGACAGCTTTAATACTCCTTTCTCAGATCTCCTTAAAGAATCGTAAAATGCTGCGTATTTCAGTTTATGTAGCCTTAACTCTACCATTAATTCATTTTTTTTAGGTTGATCATGTGATCTTTTAATTGTTTCCCGAAGTTCTACACATTTTGAGCAGACATCCGCTGAAGGCATTCCAAAACCTATATTGTATTCATTCACAAAAATTTTTCTGAAGTATTCGTATTTTACCCTTATATCTCTGGAATTAAACATTTTCCACATTTTGCGAATGCTTAGATCACTTGCTAAATACTGCCTCAAAGTCTTTGATCTGCAATAATGCGATTCTATTGGATTAAATGTCTCGATGAAAGTTTTCACTGCGATTCTTTTTTCCAAATAAGTTTTGCTTCTTGTATCACCTCCTCTATTTTCTTTTGGAATAACGCCTTTGGTCATATGCATCTTGGCTATGCGTTCCACTCGAAATCTTGAAACATTTAAAATACTCAAGAACGCTTTTTTACAAATATGAACGGTAGCAATTCGACTGTTCTGTAAATGCGGAGCAAAATACTGAATGGACACAGTTTTCCTTGAACTTCCTGGTTTTACTTGTCGGTTTCGCTTTGGAGTTGCAGCAGAAGTATGCTTCAAAAGAAACATATCTTGTGAAGTTTTATCTTTATTGGCATAAAAAGCTTGATGCATCCTTCTTATATCCTGCAAGGTGAGTTGGTTGCATTTAAATGTCGATCCTTCCTTATGCATTTTGCAGTCTGCTGGTAGTTTTGGGAATCCCTTTGCACAGTACCTTGGGAGAAAAAATTTGCATACCAACAAATTTAAACCTAAGCAAAATAGCAAACCTTAAATTTTTTAACTTTGTTTTTCTCCAGTTTTCTTTGAACTGCATTCTTTTCCTCCCTTTGTTTTTTTCTACCTCAGAAATCAAACTATTTACTACTTCCATTTCTTTTAACAATAAAGTCGTCCAGTTCATTCGCATGCCAAACCGCAACTGCACTAAATAAACGATTTTTCTTATTGTACTCTAAGGCCGTTTGCACATCGAAAGACGAAAACGAAAACGCTGAACCCTCCCTTTTCTACCACGCAACAGCGAATATTTCCAATTAAACTTAACTAAAAGGTCGACAAATTCTCATATTTTCATTATTCGCTAGAAATTTTTAATTTTTTACTTTGCCTAAGTCAGCCCCGTTCTGCGAAGTAACATACAAGGAAAAATGAACTGTTTTTCTTATTAAGGAAATTGAAAATAACGAATTTTTCGGAAAAGGAGAGTTTTGGAACAGTCACTTAGGTGGATAAGGCAAGTTTTGGAAAATTTGCTATATTTAAAGCTGATATTTGAGAGGGAAAACGTGAGTTTTGGAGCTTGGATGTGATTCCAAACAATGCAAGGCAGCAAAGAAAGGAGAATATTGTGTTTAACTCATTTTTTTTTTAAAATGGATAAAGAGAGTTTTGGAAATGGCCTCCTTAGTGCATTGGACATCAGCGAAAGTGAGATAAAATTATTAAGTATTGATTTATTTAGTTTAACTGTCTTTGTAGTGGTGGAATATTGCATTTTATTATAAATAAAATAAATAAATATGAAATATTTTTTATTAAATTCATAAAATTTTTGGATGTCCGGTAACTAAAACAGGAAACAACAATTTTGTTTAGTTTCCGGACAGGCTGTCCGGACACTGACAGTATATGTACTTCAAAAAAGATTGTTTCCTGCTTACTCTATAATACAATTATAAAATATGTTTTTTATAGGATAGAAAAAATTAAAAATGTTTATTTAACAAACCTTTAGTATTCGGACGCATTTTAAGAAATTCCATTTCTGCTGTCCGACTACTAAAATGGCAGTTTCAGTCTCCGGACAAAAATATTTAATACGTAATCGATTAATTTATTTTTTATAAGTTCAGACGATAGCATACAGATGAAATCCATTTATATAACTACCGTTAAATGATAAATGATAAATTAAATAATGCAAAATTAAGAAGAATAAAGTAAAAAGTAAGTCCTAAATTATAAAAACTAATGAAAAATAAAAAAATAAAAAAAGAGAAAAAGCAAAATTTCTAAAAGTACTAAAGCAAAACGTAAAAAAATAAAAATGAAAATATAACTAGTTCTTACAAAAAATAAAATATTAAAAGGTTCAGATTATTAGAAAGGAGCCAAATTATGGAATAATTATTGTCTAACTGCACTATAGCTAAAATATAAATGTAAATTCAATAGAGCACTACTATATAATACATACATATTGAAAAGTATGGGAGTAGAATGAGCAGTCGTTTCAGGTCGAAATACACTTTATCTCACTCAATATTGAATTTTTAAATTGATAGAGGCTATACTGACCGAAAATGTCTATGTGATTAAAGAATACATTGTGATTCTTTTGAGCTCTATATAGTGGTGATTTAGTTTTTAAATTTGTTTTAGCAGTAGCCAAACCAAATGTTGAAGGCGGGACTCGTGATGGTCTTGAGGGTATATGGAAATTTATTTCGGCAAGCAGATGCAGACTATCCAGATAATCATGTAAGATTTTGTACAAAAATATTTCATCTATGTACATCCTACGCTTTTCAAGAGATGTAATAAAAAGCATACTTAACCTTATAGGATATTCAACAGCACTTAAACCAAACAGTTTAAAAATAAGAAATTTTGTAAATTTCCTTAATGGTCGTTCCAACTGCTCAATATATGTTTTATGAAAAGGGTTCCACACAGGGGTCGCGTACTCTAATAAACTGCGTATTAGGGAATTGAACAATACAATATGGGAGAAAGTTGTTTTAAAAGATTTACAGGTTCTGAAAATGAATCCAAGCAATTTAAAGGATTTACTTACAATATAATTAATATGGCAAGAAAACAAAACAAAACCACTCCCAGATCTTTAATTTCAGAGACCCTTTCTAATGTGGTACTACACAGCTTATATGCAAATTTGATAGTGTCCCTTTTGCGGCTAAAAGAAACTTGTTTACATTTGGTTATATTTAATGGTAAATAGTTTTCGACACACCATTTCTCAACCTCTTGCAACCGAGTACAATCTTCAAAATTACTAATGACACGAAAAATTTTAGCGTCGTCTGCGTAGAGCAGGCAATTGGAATCCAGATTTATTGGAAGATCATTTATATAAATAAGAAAGATAAATGGGCCGAGGATGGTGCCCTGAGGGACACCTGAAGTTTGCTCAAAGGCCAGTGATTCGAACCCATTAACGACTACAACGCTGTGTCGTCCATCTAAATATGAGGAAAACCATTGAATGGTATTCTTACCGAAGTCTATGCAGGCCATTTTAATGAGTACTTTTCTGTGTTGAATCTTATCAAAGGCCTTAGAGAAGTCAGTATAAATAGAGTCCACTTGCTTGCCCTCATCCAATGCAATCGCTACGATGTCTGTGAACGTAGTCAGGTTTGAGGTTGTAGATCGTCCCGGAAAGAAACCGTGTTGATTTTGGTTAATCAAATTTTTAGATTGAGGGAATAGTTGATTATATGTAATTTTTTCAAATATTAACGCTAAACTATTTGAAATTGATATTGGTCTATAGTTGGATATTAATTTAGGGTCTCCTGATTTGAATATTGGTGTAACGAAACACTCTTTCAGAATCGTTGGATATATCCTTTGATTAATAGATATATTAAACAATTCACTAATAGGTTCTGCAATTGTCGAAGCACATCTTCTATAAAATATATTGGGTATACCATCATTAATATCAAGTTGATTGATTACACTTGCTACACTCTGAGGCGTAACATGATATAATTGAATGGAGTTAACGTTACTGTAAAGTAAAGAATTGTGTAAATCATTAGTAACGCTAGCTTTGAGAGAATATACCGATTTAAAATGCGTTGAGAACATTTCACAAGTCTGCATTGGTGTGGCAGATATACTGTCACCAAGTTTCATTTCTTTAGGATAACAGTTGGATGTTTTCAGGCTTTTACTAAAAGCCCAGAAACTCTTTGGATTGCTCTGCACAGAAGATTCAGTAGAACTAATAAAATTGTCGTAATACATTCTTTGCAATCGCTTAGAATGATTTCTCAAGAACGAAAATGTCTTGTATAATTCTGGATGTTTATACCTCATATACATACGCCGAAACTTGTTTTTTAATCGGAGAGCAGTTACTAATTCTCTTGTATACCACGAAGGATATTTTCTATTTTTACTTAAAATAAAAGATACCTGGGTAGTAAATAATCATAATAGTTTTCAAGATAATGGATGACAAGTACAGCAGTACAGCATACAAACCGAAAAAAACATATAAAAATAAAACAATCCGCTAATGATGCAAAGATCACTTAAGCTATACTACAGCGAAAATAAATTGAGCATTATGAAGCGTGCTGAAAAATAAAAATGGAATGATGTTGGCAAGTGTAGAATTTTATTTAAACAAGATAACTTGGTCAACACTGTGCAACATTATTAGGAAGATGGTCGACGAGGAAGAATATGGCACAATTCCTTCTTTAAACGAAACATAATTGGCTACAAAACAAGCAGAAAGTATTACCAAAGATAGAGCAATGATTACTGATTTTGAAATGGCTCGAGAGCTGGGACAATATTTAAAAAGTATAGGATAGGACCACATATTAAACAATCCTGTCCGAAAACCAGTAAAGTAATTACATGCCGGGAATTCAAAAACGTTAATAAAATTTAGACCGGAGAAGAAAAAGAATTCTATTTTCTGCAAGCAGAAAAATGTTCCCCAATGGTAGCCTTTTCGTATTTGCGCACTAAAAGATATTGTAAATAGCATCCCAGCAAAACTGTTTTTGGGAACAGAAAAAGGAGTAAAAAAATACCAGATGGCAGGCACACTTTTCATAGACGGCCACAAGTCACACTCGACGTTAGAGCTGAATTAAAATTACAAGAAAAAAGTATAATTTTATATGCATTGCCAACAAATACCACTTATATGATGCAGTCAACTGACGGCAGTTAGAAAAAATCGCTTTAGAATGGCAGTCAAGAATGTTGGCCAACTTATAACCACAAAAAACTTTCTGCACTTTGCTGGAAACTGCAATCTTGCGAAATCAAAAAACAAATACTTCAGGAAATGTGGGCTTTACTCTTACGATACGAAAACAGTTGAAAATTTTGCAGCTACTCGTAATGCTGATATACCAACTACAATACAAGAATCAATTCCAGTACAGAAGTTTCACACTGCTATTGAGGTTATTGATGTAATGGATCATAAGTTAAGAATGAGAAATATTCACGAAAATCAAGTTTTGGACATTTTTATAATTTTGTTCAATTTAAGTAGATAGATAGTAGGGTTTCTGAAACAGTTTAAACCGAAACCGAAACCGCGGTTTTTGAGTCACAAAACCGTAACCGAAACCGCACAAGTATTTTTTCGGGTTTTCGGTTATTAATTTTTCCTCTTAGGAACAATATAAAGTCTATTTTTTATGGTTGGTTGCTAAGTACAAACCTAACGAAATTGAAAAGAACTTAAATTATCGCAGCAATCTTTGAAAAATTTACTATAAGTTGTTTCTTTCGATAGTTCCAAAACTTCGATAGCTGATTTAGTTTAAATTCTTTTCTTGTCATAAGCATAACAAAGAGGTAAATATAACTTTATTAGATTTAAATTTAAACATCATATAATTATAGTTTTCCAACCAAATCCTTTTTTACAGAATATATAATGCCAGGGAATGATATGCAATCACCAGTTTGGCAATATTTTAACAAGATGTCCAACGATTTGACTAAAACGCAATGCACAATTTGTAAAAATACTTTTACATACTCACGTGGATCCACAGGTGCAATGATAACTCACCTCAAAACTATACATAGGATTATATTGAAAAAGAATGTGACATCGGAATCAGACGAAACTTTATTATGCCAAAAAAAACCTAAAACTATTATGGATTTTGTAAATAAAAATTCTTTAGAAGTAACAGTTTCCAAACTAGCTGCGATAGATGGGTTTTCAATTCGTGGAATAACACGATCAAGTTTTATAAGAGATTCAATGAATGTCCGTGGATTTAAGCTTCCAAAAAATGAAACGGATGTCATGAAATTAATCCTGACAGATTATGGAAATAAAAAAGGTGAGTTGAAAAACAAATTGCAAAATGCTAAATCTACTGGAGAAAAATTTAGTCTTACGATGGATGAATGGACCAGCACCAAGATGAGGAGATATTTTAATATTAACTTACATGATGCTAGTGGAAAGTTTAATAATTTGGGATTGGCGCGCATAAATGGTTCTTGCAACTCAGAAAAAATTCAACAAGTTCTTCGAAATCATTTGTTACAATTTGGTATTTCATTTGACACAGACATCGTCGGTTGTACTACAGATGGTGCTGCTGTTAATGTAAAATTTGGTGGAGAAAGTCCTACAGAATTTCAACTATGCCTTGCTCATGGCGCTCATCTTGCTGTTATGGATGTAATTTGTGATAAAGGAGATTCCGAAGAACAATTTTGTGGAGCTGATATTGGTAGTGAAGAATCAGAAGACGATGATGATTGTTTCATTGAAGATGAGGAAAATAATATTGTTTGTTCCCAAACAAGAAACCTTAATCCAAATCTTCATCAGAATCTTGATTCACTAAGAAAAGTAGTGAAATTTTTTCGAAATTCTAGTGTTAGAAATAATATATTACAAGGTCATGTAAAGAAAATGCATAATCACGAACTTGAATTACTTTTGGATTGTAATACTCGATGGAACTCAATCGTTCCAATGATTGAAAGAGCTTTACTCTTAAAAGAATGCATTTTTGATAGTTCGAAAGATTTATGCGCTTTACATTTATTTAATGCTGTGGATTTTGAGTTATTGGAAAAATTAAAAGCAGCATTAGTGCTAATAAAATTGACTGTGGATGCATTTTGTAGAAGTGACGCCAATATTATACAGGCCGAAGGAGCCATTAATTTTCTTTATACTAAACTGGAAGAATTGAATACCGAAATTAGTCGAAAACTCTTAGTATCAATGCAAAATCGAATTGAACACAGAAGAAATAAAAATTTAATTAATTTGGCTAAATTTATCCTGACTCCAACTATTCAACCATCCAAACAGATTTTAAGTTATGCAAGTGAGATGCTAAAAAGATTATACACTGAAAATGCTGAAATTTCAACTGACATCGAAAATTTGGATGAAGAAGACGATGATTGCATTGAAAACCCAGCTGAGCTCTCATTAAAAGATGAGTTAGATTTAGCAATTGGGAAAGCCTTGTTGGAACCAAAGCCAAAATGTGATTTTGATTTATTGAAGCAAGAGTTCGCTTTGTATAAAAGAACAAATAATAAAACTAAAAACATAACTTTATTATACAATGCAATAAAAACCATTAAACCTACATCTACAGAAAGTGAGAGAGCTTTCTCTATAGCTGCAAACTTTTGCACAAAAATAAGATCCAGATTGTCCGATTCTTCTTTGAATGCTTTAACCTTTTTAAAATTTTATTACTTAAATAATAAAAATAATTAAAGCATTTTGATTCAATAAAAAAAATTAAAATTGAATTTGTATTTGTACCTGTTTTCATTTATTTTTTAACTATATTTTTTAGGAAACCGCATGAACCGCAAAAACCGCGGTTATCAATTTTCACAAAACCGAAAACCGCGGTTTTAAATTATGCGGTTTTTCAGAAACCCTAATAGATAGGTACTTACCCAACATTTTGCTTAGATCAGCATTATGCAAATCTGGATTTTCATCGGCAAGCTTCTTTCGTTCCACTTTAGCCCATACCATAAAAGCATTCATTGGTCGTCGTATACGCGTCTCTTTAGCACTTTTTAATGTGTTTGCACCGGCACCGATTTTTCCACCACTTCCAAAACTTTGTCTCTGCAAAACACTATAATTTGGTCCACAGAATTCATTTTGATATGCATAACTCCATGCTACAGCAGCAGATCCATCGTCCTGTGAAATTATCGTTGGCGGAAGGATATTAGAATATGACGAATAATCCGACATAAGTGGTGAATTCGAGGTAAGTAGAGGTGAATTTGAATTAAGTAGAGGCGAATGTGATGACATTAGTGGAGATGATAACATAGGACTTTGGGCAAGTACAGGACCACCTCCGCCACCTCCTCCTCCCCCTCCTGAAGGACTTTGTGGTGGAATCATTGAATGCGTTAAATTTGAAATCTGTTGTTGATGTGAATGCATCTGATGAGGTGATGTACTATTTGGTAAGGGTGAACCTCCACCCGATGATGTCGAATAGTTCTGCATAGAATGTGCTACATAATCATCATGATAAATTGTTCGATGAAATGTCGAATGTTGATGCTGTGGTGAACTGCAAAAAGAAAAGAAAAAAAAAAAGAAAAATTATTTTGAGATATATATACCAAGGTAGGTATACATGGAATAATCTATAGTGCAAAGACTTGATGCAAATGTTAATATGAAAAAATTGGTTCTTATTAATCTTGTTAACGACGCCATCGATTAATATAATAAGTAGATAATTAAGAAAGCAATCACGTTCTGCTATAAGTCAAGCATTCTGTTATCTGAAAACGAAGGTGGAGGACGAAGCGAATGATATTAATTTTAAAAACGAACTTGCTTGGACGATTGATTGTGTTTTATGTTTGGTATGAAACTTTTCATATACATAACTATATATATGTATGTAGGTATATATTGAAAAGGTATACAGCAAGATTGGCGTTTATTATATAAAAGGGGCGACAAAAATTATAAAAATAAGAAAAAGACTTTAGAAAATTGTTGCCATTTTTGATTGCTATACGAACGTTGATGGAATTTTAAATGGATTTTGTTCTAAATGAGAGATAACTTCGTTCATTTAACGAAGTCAAGGGAATTTATTTTGTTTTTGTCTTGAACTCATTTTATTTACAGAGTGTGAACAAAGGAAGTTTTAAGTAGGTGTTTTCTAAAGTAGGTACTTAGGGATTTTTAGATATTATAAAAGGATAGTGTAGAATCTGGCAACCTCTTCATCAGTATGATCAGAAAAAGGACTTTTGGGAGCATTTTATGATTCCTGCAGGTGCTCTATTCAAGTCTATTATTAAGACCCTCGCGTTGTTTCGGATGTTTCAGTACAAAAGCAATACGAGTAATATTCGACTTTTCCAATAGAATACCGTCAAACGGGGTGACATTGGCAGATTTTGAAGGTTTCATCGACTTTTGTATATATTTTGGTATCATAGTAGCATTTGACATCTTGTTTATGTAAACTAGTAAATGAAAAAATCGTATCGCTAAAAGTTTTAGAGAAAATGCCTTTAAAGGGTCTGCCCCCAGGTCTGGGGTAACTTTGGCAGTTGTATAACTTAAAATGTTTCCATAATTATTAAACATAAAAGCAGGTGAAACTACAAGAAAATGGTATAAACCAAAGTAGTTTAGTAATTTGAGAAGATTTATTAGAATAATAAATTAGCATAAAATTAAAGGTAGCTTATGAAAAAAAAAACAAAAAAAACAAAAACAAATTAACCATTAAAACGGATCCTTTCTGTTAGTGCTGGACGATGTTTATTGATGTTTTCAAAACATCGATGTTTGGCCTCTCGATGTTCGATATTTTTACATCGATGTCGACGCACTAGGGCATCGACATACATCGATGTTATCCTTTCGATGTTAGGGAATTATATGCGTCTTTCCGCAAAGGAATGAAACCAAGAAAGGAAAAAATGCATACTGTAAAATGCAAATAAAATTCTAAAAAATTTATATAGATTTGAAAAAAGAAACACGTATTTCAATAAAATTTTTGTGATAAAACGGAAAGCATCGTTAAAATCGATCATCATTAGTTCTTAGAATGATTTGGGCTGGGTGCAGAAAACATCGTTCGATGGAACCAATCAGAATTATTTTAATTGGGATGAAACAAACAGAGTGCGCTTAACGTAAATACATCAAACTGCTGTCCCTGAGAGCGATACAGGTTTGTCTATTATTTTAGTTAAGAAAATGTCTGCCTGTAAGTTCGTTGTCAGGCTCAACAAAGTTCAATTTATGGGCTAATCACATCCGTCTAATAATTGAAAAACAATAGAAGCATCGGAAGGTAGTATGAAACGTAGGCAATCGGAAATCCCCTTTATTTAAGTACTCCTTGAAGCTGCTTTATATTAATCCTTTGGAATGGTGGCAGCGTCCCAACTTATATTAGTGATGTGAAAATACAAGACCAAGACCAAGACTATAATGGTCTTGGTGTTGGTCTTGGTCTTGCAAACTTAGTCTTGGTTTTGGTCTTGGTAAGATTGGTATAATATTGGTCTTGGTCTTGGTCTTGCATAGTCAAGTCTTGGTGTTGGTCTTGGTCTTGTTCTAGCTCTTGGTCTTGCAATTCAGTCTCGGTATTGTCTGTGATCTTGTAGTAGGTTTTAGCTTTGGGCTGCACAGTCAACTTTTGGTTTTAGTTTTAATCTAGGATTTCGTTTTTTTGCGCAATTCTATAATTGATGTATCATGCCATAAATTTATAAATAGTTAAAAACTACCTTATCCCCGTCTAAATAAATCTTGTCTGTACACGGGATGTGTTATTTGTGTCCTTTTAATCTTTATATAAATAAAATACAATAGTGCTATGACTTGTGCATAATGTGGTCTTGCATAATGAGTCTTGGTCTTGCATAATGTGGTCTTGGGCTTGGTCTTGTTAACGTACACATGGTCTTGGTGTTGGTCTTGTGAGCATGTTTACAATCTTGGTCTTGGTATTGGTCTTGCATATTCTGCAAGACCAAGACCAAGACCAATTTTGCTCATCACTAACTTATATATATATCTTGGCTTATCATGTCTTGCAGTAAAAATTTTGACCATTGTGGCTACCACCATGCCAACAGCATGTTTATTCTCTAAGGTATGCGAGACTATGACTCAAAAGAAAAACAGCTTGCAAGAAAAACGTCTTTGCCAGTTATTGTTTCTTCAGTCTATAGATATGAAGTTTTCGGACCTGTAGTTTTACATTTTTATTTAATTCATTTATGCGTTATTTTTAGAAAACTTTTCCTTTAGAATTGATAATGAATGAAGTACTTGTTTTGTTTTGTTTTTGTTATTTTTATTAAGTTATAAGTAAAGAGGAAAGCAACAAAAATTCTAAACTGAAAAACATAGCATTTTTTCTATGATTTACCAGTCAGACATTTGTGTTTAAAATTCATTAACATCGATGTTGTTTATACATCGATGTGTTATGATCGATATTATCGTCACATCGATGTTGAACATCGATGTTCCGTTCCGAAGTCCCAGCACTACTTTCTGTCTTCGTGGGCAGTTCGCGTAGCTAACTATGCCAAGTGACAAACTGTAGCCATTCTATGTATGTCCCTATAAGAGCTCCGTTCTATTTTACATAATGAGTACACGACATCATTATCATCATTTTGTACCACACATACCCCCTTGATGCAAAGTATCCGCAATCAATGTCTCTTCCTTAGGACTTAAAGCAAGCGAACCACCAATTTTCTCCTCGTGGATACCACTTCTTCTATTCTGAATCGTTTCACGAGACACTTTCCACTTTTTACTCTCATTGACTTGAAACATGCTCTTTTTAATATCTTCTAGTGTTCCTATGACGTCATCATCCGTATAGTTTTTAGTGGCCTAATATAATTTCGGGGCATTTTTAAGTGACAAACGTGCAGAGTGCAGCCGCTACCGAATCGTGTAACACATTGAACTATTCAGTACTCCGCGCCTCTTTACCATCACGTCAACCGATCGCCTGCACTAGCTGCCAAAGTCACACCATTTAACGGTAGTAAATAGTTTAGGATGCAAACTGCAGAGATCATTCAAACCAAAATTTTCTCAGTTTTACACACACTGGCATATATACAGGGTGATTCAAATCAAGATACCTTCCGGTATACCACGCGATTCCTTGAGGTAAGTTGATTAAAAAATTGTTCCACATATTCCCCCCCCCCCGCCCCCCCAGAAACCTTAGGAGTTGTGGCCAGTTGAAGATATTCGTGAACCCTGATGGGAATAAATGAGTATAACTTTTGAACCACACTATAGATTTTGGTTATTGTTGGCTTATTAAATATCCAAGAATAGTAGCTGTCTAAAACTGTATTACTCTTTAGTTTTTATTAAGCATCTTTAAATTATTCTCAAATATTTCCAAAACAAAGGTTTCTAGGGAGGGGGGCGGGGGATATGTGGAACAATTTTTTGATTAACTTACCTCAAGGAATCGCGTGGTATACCGAAATGTATCTTGATCTGAATCACCCTATATATGGACTGCTCGATATGCTATTTCATGCGGGTACAAAAATATGTTCTACATCGGTGCCAATATTGAAAAAACCATTGGTGGCTCTAAACATATTGCCTTTGGTAAAACACTTTTTATCACTAATTAACCCTAAATAATTATTTAAAAACATTTATTTCGACGAATCCGCTTATTTAATTGTTGTTTACAGTTCACACTCTGTTGGTACTTGCTGCTTAGACCGAAAGAGAACGCTAGCTAGAAATGAGCCTACTTTCTGCAGTGTATTTCTATGGATGTAGTCAGTCCATATTATAAATGTCAGTAGTTTTTCATAAGAACGCTGCAAATATTTTAGAATGTTGGGAGTTAGGACTAAGTCAGTGCTCTGATGTGGTAGTAAGGAAGTCTGTTTTTTTGGCTTGGGAAGTGTTTCTCGAGGGTTTTGGATCACCCAAAATTGGGGTCCCAAATTCTCACATTCTGAGAAAAACCTATATACATACATCACATGCATACAATAATATTCATTGAAATAATTTTTTTTTTATGGCTCCATACCCAAAGGGTAATACGGGACAGCGAAGTCTTACTAATAGGGTACTAAGACTTCGCTGTCCGTCCGTCCGTCACCAGGTTGTATCTCATGAACCGTAATAGGTAAACATTTGAAATTTCCACAAACTGTGTATTTCTATTGCCGCTATAACAACAAATAATAAAAATAAAATAAAATTAAAAATTAAAGGGTGCCCTCATACAAGTAACGTGATTTTTTCGGTGTATATACACTAGATGAAATCATAGGGGTATACTAAGTTTGTCATTCCGTTTGTAACACCTCGAAATAATGATGGTAAAGCAAAATGGATTGGACACCCATTCATAATATTAAAAGTTATTGTGATTTTTGCATGTCCGTCCGTCCGCATGATAACTCGAGAACGCGTATACTTAGAGACCTGAAATTTTGTGCATGGACTTTAAAAAAAAAAAGTAAAATTAAGTTCGAAAATGAGACAAATCGGGAAACTCCTTCGTGGGCTTGCCATATAAAAATTTCGTTTTCCGCTATATATTTGGACACTGCTTGAGAACGCATCGATGTAGAGATGTACATGATGTTTTTACTACATTAACAAATAAAATGTCAAAAATGGACTAAATCGGGCAACTCCTTCTTGGTGTTGCCATATAAAAATTTAGGTTTTTTACGTATACTTTGAAAACGATCAGTCCAAAACATTTTTATTGTACTAAAAACTTCTGCAGAATACGAAATCCTATAAAATTGGTTATGATCATTTTTTCTGTGCGACAAACCGTTCTAGAAATATATGCGAAAACAATTTCAAAAACAAACTTGAATAGATCGGTGACCATACGAAATTTAATACGACCAATTCTAGCTTTTTTACTTGTTTTTTCTTCGTCTTATTCTCATTCATTATTATTATTTTTTCAAATAACGCCTACTCTCATTTGAAAAAATAAATAAGAAGTACGTAGTGTTAAATTTTGAACGATGGTACGGAACCCTTCGTGCGCGAGTTCGACTCGCCCTTGGCCGGTTATTTTAAGTTTTGTAATAAAACTATTTTAATTTTTTGGAGTTTATTTATATAAATAAAAAAAATATAAAATAAAAAATATATTTTTTCAAATAACTCGATTAATTAAATATTATTTACTTTAAGTTTTTGGGGGAGGTTATGATTCCCAAGCCACCCCCCCCCACCCCCCGCCTGGATCCGCTACTGTCTTATCTTGCACTTTTTATTTCCTAACCACCTATTACCTATCTCCATTCCTATAATCCTAGTGCTGGGCGATGTTTACTAGTGGTACCTCGACATACGAGTGCCCCAACATACGAGTTTTTCGAGATACGAGCCGGCGAGCGAGTGATTTTTTGCTTTGAGTTACGAGCGAAATTCGAGATACGAGTTCGGTTTAGCAGGTCGGACGGTAGCACGCGAACGCGCGTGCGCGGCCATGCCCACCACGGTCAGTGAATCAGTTAGCTAGCAGCGTGCTCCCGCTGTGATAAGTTGTGTTCGCGTTTTGTGTTGCGTTTAGATTTACATTTACAGTTGTAGTTCATTTATTTTTATAACCATGGATCGGAAGAATTTTTGTGGAAAGTCAAGTGCTAAGAAAAAGATGATGAGTATTGAATTAAAACGTGAGATTATAGAAAAACATAAGCAAGGTGTTCGAGTTGTTGACTTGTCGAGGCAGTATGGGCGTAGTGCGTCCATG
The DNA here is from genome assembly GCA_963924295.1 of Dioctria rufipes. Classification (NCBI taxonomy): domain Eukaryota; kingdom Metazoa; phylum Arthropoda; class Insecta; order Diptera; family Asilidae; genus Dioctria; species Dioctria rufipes. The sequence continues at coordinate 28,125,172 of OZ002740.1, forward strand.
ATATGTACTGTGCTTAAACAGCAGGAGTCGATAAAGAGTGTAACGCCGGCTAAGGGCCTTACGATAATTTCCAAGCTGCGAACCTTCCTTCATGAAAATATGGAGAAACTGCTGATGGTGTGGGTGACAGAGAAGCAGCTCCAAGGAGATACCTTGACGCAGACCACCATTTGCGAGAACGCAAGAGCGATCTACGGAGATTTGCTGAAGCAAACCCCGCAGACTTCTATCGACGAGGCATCGGAAGAGTCATTTAAAGCCAGCCGGGGCTTGTTTGAGAATTTCAAAAAGAGGTCCGGTATTCTCTCCGGTGTCAGGCATGGTGAGGCAACAAGCTCAGATATGAAGGCAGCTGAGTATTACATTAAAACGTTTTCCGATCTAATAAAAGCCCAAGGATATATCTCTCAGCAAGTCTTCAACTGTGATGAGACAGGGCTGTTCTGGAAAAAGATGCCGAATAGAACATATAGAACGGCAGAGGAGAAGATGATGCCAGGCCAAAAACCTATGAAGGACAGATTGACTCTAGCACTGTGCGCCAATGCGAGTGCAACTGCAAGATCAAGCCTCTGCTCATATACCATTCGGAAAACCCCAGAGCATTTAAGTCACATAAGATTTCGAAAGGAAAAACTGCAAGTTATGTGGAGGTCGAACCCGAAGGCATGGGTCACCAGGAAGTTCTTTGTGGAGTGGGTAAACCTGGTTTTCGGCCCTTCCGTTAAGAAATATCTACAGGAAAAAAACCTACACGTGCAAGCCCTTCTCATCCTCGACAATGCCCCTACTCATCCACCAAATCTCGAAGATGACATCCTCGAGGAGTTCAAATTTATAAAGGCTCTCTACCTACCACCCAACACCACTCCTATCCTGCAGCCCATGGATCAGCAGGTGAACGAGCTCGTCGAGAAGCACACCCAGGAACTGACGACTGAGGAGATACAAGAGTTACAGTCACAGCAGCATACGGAGGTTATGCAAGAAATTGGTTTCGAGGAGTCAGAGGAGGAGGAGGTTATTTCTACAAGTGAGATTAAGGAAATCTTAGGAATGTGGGAGATAGTTTCACAGTTCGTGGAAAAGAAACCCCCAAAAAAATTTGCAACAGGTCGTGCATCTGATCTTTTTAATGACACTTGCCTAACTCATTTCCGGAACATTCTGAGAGGGAGGAAGAGACAAACCTCCTTGGACATGTTTTTTTCTAAACGGCCTACAGGTGAAAGCGAGAAAAATGTAGCGAAAATGGCAAAGACCAGTGAGGATATCTAATTTATTTCTTTACATTCTCTTTTTTGTTTTTGTACAATAAATATTTGTCATTTATAAATACGTTTTTATTATTCAAAACCACGTAACAAAAATAACTGGGGTGACATTTTGGGGGTTGGAACGGATTAATGGTAGTTCAATTGTTTTGTATGGGGAAATTTGCTTCGAGATACGAGTAATTCAAGATACGAGCAAGGTTGCGGAACGAATTAAACTCGTATGTCGAGGTACCACTGTAATGTTTTTGAAACATCGATGTGTTGTTCACGATGTTCGATATTTTCACATCGATGTCTTCACATTCCAACATCGAATGACATCTTTCGATATTCGAAAATTACATACTACACGGCCATGATACAAAGATTAACAAGTATGGCCGGAAAAGCTGTCAATTGATTGCTTGCCTCCTTTGGCGACAAATATTAGAAATTTGTTCGTCTCAATTTCAATCGTCCCTTCACAGTGAAAAAAATTTTCTAATTTCAAATTTCTTTGCTTTCACACTAGCACATAATTACTTTTCTCGTAGTGATTTAAACGAAGAAACTAATATTTTGTTAAATATTTTAATATATTCAAAACGTATTTCAGTCAATAAAATACGAAAAACTCAAAACAAATTCGCTGGAAATGACAGTAGGCACCTCATGACGTAGCAACACAAAAAATTCCTTTCGAATCGGCCATACCTTGTTATTTTTGTATCATGCTACACGGCTTAGCATATTATATCAAACAGGAATGCCGGTATTGTATAAAATTCGTACACATGAGTGAAACTTTCCTCCCCTCATAATATCTCGAAGGGGACAACATTAACGAAGAACGGAAAATGCAGAGAAAATGAGATTTAGTAAGTATTTATTTTTCACAAAAAAAAAAGTACAATAAGACAGAAGCCTTTTCATTAGTATACTACTAAAGTTCACAAAAACAAAACTAACTAGAGCAATGCAGGTAACTATTGAATATTAAACAAATATGAGTAATGAATGATAATAAAGAGAAATTAGAAGGAGAAAATAGAAAAAAAGAAACGAATAATAAAAATATAAATACTAAAATTCATGATACTATTTCTGTAACTATAAGATAGAAATAAGAAAAAGAAAGTATGAAAACAAAAATAAAACTAGAGAAATATGACAATAAAGATAACTACATAAGCAAATTAAGCTGCAATAAGGAATAAAAAGAAGAAAGAGAAAAGAGGATTCAAATGTACATATGTGCAGTCAACTGAAAATAATTAAATTATATATCATTATACTAATGATGTGTGCTGCCAGCGTAACTGTTTACAGGAGGCGGCCGATCTTGCGCGCTGGATCGAAACTGGAAGAGCATTCCGAATGCGAACAGCTTGACAAAGTAAGAAGCATTCAAGACAGAATAATTAAGGCGAGGCAGTAGCAAATCACAACGTCTGTCACTACGGAAGAAATTTAAAAATTCATACAAATACAGGGTTCTCCAATAAGAGGTGTTATTTTGATATTCAAAGAAAAATGCCATTTTTTGAGATAAATGATCGGATCTTTATTTCATTATAAAGAGGAAGGTATGCCGTTAATAATATAAAATAACATCAGCCAAATGACCACCACGACCACATCTACAGGACCATATCCTTTTCATGCAATTTTCCATAACCAAATCGGAAAGTGGCTGCCTTATGTCCTCGATAGCCTCACGAATTCCATCTTTGAGGTCTTGAATCGACGCTGGGCTGTTGGCGTAGACCTTCTCTTTCACGTCGCAAGGTGTTAAGTCACAAGATCTCGGTGGCCAATTGTGATCACCTCTTCGAGAGATAACATGGTCCGGAAACTTTTCCAGTAAAAGATCAATGGTTTCGTTGCTTGTATGGCACGTAGCACCGTCTTGTTGAAAGTAAACGTTGTCCAGATCAATACCATCCAATTCCGGCCACAAAAAACCATTAATCATTTTTCGATAGCGCAATCCATTCACCGTAACTGTTGCTCCAGCCTCATTTTCGAAAAAGTAAGGTCTAATGACCCCGCGGGACCATAAACCGCACCAAGCAGTCACACGTTGAGGATAGAGAGGCTTTTCAACAATAACTGGGTTTTCCGAGGCCCAGATGCGACAATTTTGCTTGTTGACGAAGCCATCGAGGTGGAAATGGGCCTCATCACTCAAGATGAGTTTTCGATGGAATTCCGGATCATTTTCATGCATTTCAAGGACCCAATCAGCAAAGACTCGACGTTGTTGATGATCGGCCGGCTTGAGTTCTTGTGTTAACTGAACTTTATAAGCCTTAAGACCCAAATCTTTATGCAAAATACGGTGTAATGACGTTTGTGGAATGCCTAATTCCAAAGAACGACGAGGAATGGACAAACCTGGGTTTTCTTCAACACTTTCGGCTACAGAAGCAATATTCTCGGCTGTTCTTGAGCGACGTGCACGGGTTTTATTCTTCACATCACTAACTTGTCCCGATAGCTCGAATTTTTCTACCAATTTCTGTATTGCGGTCCGACAAGGTGCTTCACGACGACCCAAAAATGTTCGAGTTTTACGAACCGTCTCTGCCACATTTTCACCATTTTTATACCCTAGATGAAATCATAGGGGTATACTAAGTTTGTCATTCCGTTTGTAACACCTCGAAATAATGATGGTAGAGCAAAATGGATTGGACACCCATTCATAATATTAAAAGTTATTTCGATTTTTGCATGTCCGTCCGTCCGTCCGTCTGTCCGTCCGTCCGTCCGTCTGTGCGCACGATAACTTGAGAACGCGAACACGTAGAGAGCTGAAATTTTGTACACAGACTTTAAAAAAAAAAAGTAAAATTAAGTTCGAAAATGAGCCAAATCGGGCAACTCCTTCGTGGGGTTGCCATATAAAAATTTCGTTTTCCGCTATATATTTGGTCACTGCCTGAGAACGCGTCGACGTAGAGAGCTGAAATTTCGCACATGATGTTTTTACTACATTAGGAAATAAAATGTCAAAAATGGACTAAATCGGGCAACTCTTTCTTGGTGTTGCCATATAAAAATTTCGGTTTTTTACGTATACTTTGAAAACGATCAGTCCAAGACATTTTTATGGTACTAAAAACTTCTGCAGAATACGAAATCCTATAAAATTGGTTATAATCATTTTGTCTGTGCGACAAACCGTTCTAGAAATATATGCGAAAAACAACTTCAAAATCAATACTTGAATAGATCGGTGACCATACGAAATTTAATACGGGCATTCATCTAGGGTATCCTAAGAATTGGTCTTAGACCAATTCTAGCTTTTTTACTTGTTATAGTGAATTTTAATAATTTCAATGTGTTGTTGAATCATGTATCGTTCCATTTTTATTAATGGCGTAGGTTCTACTTGTCAAATGTCGTAAAATGACAGCTCCAAAAGTGACATCTACCGAAATAGCGGGCTAATTAAAATGACACCTCTTATTAGAAAACCCTTTACTTATTCTTGATATTTTTTATTTACCATAGATTTGTTCGATGTAATAATTTCGTTCTGAAATAAATGATTTTGTTCAAAATTGATTATGTCACTTTACAAACCCATTCTTAAGGAATTTTAAAAGATTTCTTTGAAATATGGTATTAGGGGATTTTAAGGGATTTTTATGTCCAAAATGAGGGATTTCCGTTGGCAAGAATTTGGGAACACTGCATTCAAGACAGAATAATTATAGCGAGGCAGTAACAAATCACAACGTCTGTCACTACGCAAGAAATTTAAAAATTCATAGATATGTCGGTTTACGTGTGCTCAGTATGTTAGGTATTTCCAAAGAGCAATTCAAAATTCTGTAACGAAAAGGAGAAATGTAATCGGATCTAAAACGCCTGAACGCGAACCTAACTGTAGGCTACTTCAAGCTAACGCTTACAACGTGAGTCGAGTCGAGTCTAGGGAATATGATACACCAATGTGTTAGATGTGGCAATATCAGTGTCCTGACCAACCTTATGCGCAAGTCGGTGTAGAGCAGGTTAGCATATAACCAAAGTTGGCGAAGCGCCCCATAGATCTTCCCTAGTATCATTTTAACATAGTCACAGTAACTTATATGAGAATTTAATATAATTCCTAAGCTTTGAACTTTCTGCACATATGGTAAAGTAGAGCGATTGAACTGTATCGAGGGAAAATATTTAAGATCATAACTTCCTCTGCAAACCGCTAACGCTTGAGATTTTTTTGGGTTGAGTATCAGCCTACTATTGATTGACCATTTTAAAATAATATGAATATCTTCATTAATTCGGCTGGCACAGTCCTCTTAGAGACCAATTGGACGATTTAAATATATTTGCACATCATCAGCGTACAAGTGAACCGAGCTATTTTTGATAACAGCTGGCAAATCATTAAAGAAAAGACTGAAGAGCAGGGGTCCTAATATTGATCCTTGTGGTACACCAATAGTTAAAGGGAGCTTAGAGGAGACAACTTCGTTCACTTTAACTCGATGTGAGCGATTCTCCAAAAAACTACTAATTAACTTGAGCGCAGGCAAACCAAATCCAAAGAGGCTCTTTAGCTTGTAAACAAGCTTCATGTGGTCGACGATATCAAAAGCATTCGTGAAGTCGAGAAAGACTAAGAGCACAATGCGATCATTATCTAAAGCAGTTCTGATGTCAGTGGAGATTTTTAAAAGAGCTGTCTCACAGCTATGTGCAGGGCGAAAGCCTAACTGCCATCGGCACAAGGAATTCACGTGCTCAGATATTTGCTTAGCTATGATTTTTTCTAGAGCCTTCGGTAGAAACCATAATAAGCTTATTGGTCTAAAGTCCTTGATGTCATTTGGAGAAGCATTTTTAGCGATTGGAACCACTAGCGCTTCCTTCCATAGAGAGGAAAATTCGCTGAACGTCAAGCAGCTATTGAATACCTTTGTAGTAGGGCCAATAATGAAGGGCTTTACAAAGCGCAGGTCCAATCGCACCAGACTGTATAGATAAGATAGATAAGATAGAAGAGGCGGCCTCAATATCATCAACGCAACAAAAACAAAATTCAAATTCGGAGTAAATGATAGGAGCATCCAGAAAGGATGGTGAGGAGCTAATATTTCCTTCATTTGCAGTAGTTTTTGTGAAGAACTCATTGAGCTCATTAGCGTCTAGGTCAGTTGTTGAGCCATCACCGCCATTAACACCTATGTCACGCAAGGCAAACCAAAGCTTCTTAGGTGAGACCTTGCAATTTAACTTTGACGCATAGTATAAAGACTTTGCAGCTCTCACTTTTCTATTAACAAGTTTTCGAGACTTTTTAAATAAAGGCAGACTGTTAGGAGACTTAAGCCTTCTGTACTGATGGTATAAAAAGTCGCGTTCTTAGATTAATTTCTTTATCTCTGGAGAAAACCATGGACATCCTTTTATTTTTACACATTTAGTCTGAAGGGGGGCATATTTATTGAGCAGGTATAAGAGCACATCATTGAAAAGCGTGTACCTGTAAGTCAAGAGAGAGTAACGGAGAAGCAGCGTTCTGCTCCAACAGTAGGTTCCAATTTATATTACTGCATTCTTCAAATAAGCAGTCACTATTTATGGATTTAAAATTACGGAAATTAATAAGGCGGGAAGATGTTGATTGATATGGAATGGGTAAATTAATTGCGAATGGCGTATTATACAAGACTGGTCAGCGGTGAGTAGAAAATCTTACTGTGAAGGGGACTCAGAATTGAAATATATAGGGGAGGAGTTAACTACTCTAAGATGCAGAGATTGGATGAAAAATAGAAATTCGTCTGATTGATTGTCATTACGTAAGATATTTACATTAAAGTCACCCGCGACAATAATTTGAGAGTATCAATTACCTTGTTCACATAAAGCGGAGTAGACTGGATTATCGAGCTCCGGAATGAGAATGGAACACTTTGAACACTTGGTATTATGCGAAATAGAACTATTCTAATTCAGTCTACTCCGCCTCATGTGAACAAGGTATATGAGATAGAGCAGACAGAGAAACATCAAAGGTGCCTACACTGTCAGCATTAAATGAAAGCTGAAAAATGACAACTAACAAATGGGAGCAACGACGATAAAGCAATGGCAGCGCATAGAAATGGCAACAATTTTGCACTCTAATTAGAACAACTTGACTATTCCTAGCTGCTTATACCGGCACTGAACTCCCACACTAGAGAACTTAAGCTCAACATAAATATGGAGAAGGTTCACTTAATTTAGCTTATAAGCATTTCAGTTTGCTGTATGTTCTAAGCTACACGGTACTGATATATATATAATACATATATAACAAGAATAGCTGTGCTCTTTAGTGCACCTTGTTCCAGAACTATCATATACTGGAGAGAACAAATTGTTCTGTCGATTGAAGCGAACTATTTGTATTGTTCGCTTCATTTAAATCTTTTTATGAAAATGTATGAGGCATTCTTTGGTATATCTTTTGTTCTGAACACAGCTTATGTTTTCATCCAGAATTCAATTCGAACTGAATCCGAATTAATGCTCACGGAAATGAGAATTGAGTTGAGTTGAGTTCAATCCATGGTAACTCCACAAAACCAATCGAGTTGAGTTGGGTTTTGTATAAGTATTTTTTAGAAAAGTGTGGACGGGTGTTTTATCCATCTGGCTACTTCCTTAAACTCGCTTTAAAATTAAGCAATTTTTGTTTGCCCAACCCTAAAAGTGAGGCACAGAGAAAATATCTATTTTTACTATACATATTCATTTGGAAAATCCACTGAACTATGGTGGATTTCGTATAGACCTTACATAAGTTCAGCGGAATACAATAAGTACTTAAACGAAAAAGAGAAAACTATAGAAAATTGATTCCATAGCAGTAGTGGCAGTTGTATATGTATACTTTACACTTTTTAGACATTTTTAATATAATTCGAATGGGAACTATACAAAAATAAGAAAACAAATTAGTACTTGTGTAGTTGTGTATGATTTTCGAGTTGCTGCCACTACGGAATGCCAACACGCTATCTACAACAGTTTGCAATGTTTTTGTCAAAATATCACATATGGGTAGTTCATTAGATCCATACCGGTGTTACTGACATCATGAGGGAAATCCTACACAGCTAAAATAAAAGTTTTAGAAAGTTTTCTAGAGTTGAACAAAATTAGCATAGCATTTAGTCAGCAGCCCAGTACCTTCTCTAGGTAGCAAAAATAATTACAAAAACTGAAATCATTCGCCATTGAAGGAAGATTCACACAAATGTTCCATTTCCGTTGACGCACCCATTTATGCTCCTTCCTTAAAATCATTTTGTTTTAGTGTTCCAATTTACAGTTGCCCAGAGTATTCCGCGTCAGTGTATAGCTGTACCTAACGTGGGCCCCCTTTTATTATTTGAGGTCTGACGTACACACCGTGTCGACTTAGGTCGACTTGGTGATCTACTTCCAACACATCACCAATACATATCAGTGCCGTCTCGCACAACCCACAGACGTCAAGAGGGTATCAACGCAACTGTCATTATGACAACTTAGGCTGTCATAGGGACGGTCTGTAATTGTAAGCCTGGTCCATCTATTCCTACTCAATAAGGTCATAGCTGCGACTTCGTCGAGGCGCCTTACGTTCTGTCATAGGGACAACACCACATAACCTTGGAGCTTGAACCCACATTTCTAATACAGATGACGCTGTACGACTTTAATATTCATCTGACTTTTGAACGCAAGTACCACTGCCGATCAAGACGCTGGTCGACTGAACTGGTCTGGCCTCTCTAAGGCTTTTTCACAGCTCGCTTCAAGGCTTGCCTCAGAGAATTGAAAACAAAATGGGACCACCGGAATCGGTGCTGTCATTGTAATTTTGATAGTGACAATTCCTTCATATTCTGGGCAGAAATAAATTATTATCAATTAAATGTTTATTATAAATTTGAAGTGATTCTTATTTATCAAATATCTCGTTTAGCAAAACAAAATTAAAAAAAAAAAAAACCAAACCTGTTGGCAGAAGTACGCCTGAGAGAGACGAATTTCCAACAATGAGCAAAGCGCACTTTGCGGCTAGGACTAGAGGCTAGCTGCTAGGCTTGACCTTATGTTTCCTCATTTAAAAACTCGTGTTGGAAATTTTGACAACGCCTTGATGGAGCCTGGATGTGCTTCTGCCTTTACTCGCTTCTTCCCAAGTAGCCAAAATATGTGACAACAGAATAAAAGGTGAACTTTCTATCACATAATTATTATATATAATGTGATTAGCAATATTGCTTCAAATAAATGTCACAAATTATAGACATTCCTTTGACAGAATTTGTGGTCACAAATTATACCAGAAAGAGAATGACATTTTGTCGACATGAAAATGTTGCTGTCAGGCTATCGCTATTTTGGATACTTTGGATATTTTGTAGTGAATGCGAAAGTTGTTGTTATTTGTTTTCGTTGTGTTAAATACTTAAGTGTGGAACAAACAAATCAATTATGGGGCAGACAAGAAATACCGTCAGTGTCTAGTAAATTTTTAATGTTTAGAGAACTTTAATAAAAAATTTTGAAAACATGATTTTATACAAACATTTTATAGTAAATACATAGCTTTTGAACCGAAATAAAATTTTAATTTGGATCCCCGAAACAACATAAAAGCTGACATAAATGCCACCAAAATCACACAAATTAACGACAAAAATAACAAATTTCTTAGTTAAAAATGTCAAAAAATTGTCATCAATTTTTGTGAAGATTTTGTCAAAAAATATTGAAACAAATTATAACAAAAGTATGAAAAATTTATTCTAATGATTGTGACATTTGTTAGACGAAATGTGTAAACCCTGAATACATTTTCTGGACATTTTAGTCACATGATTCTGTCGACAAATGATAAGTGTTTGTCGATAATTTGTCGTACAAATTTCACAAATAGCTACTTGGGTTCGTATAGTCTGTTAAATAAATAATTTGCATATACATCCAAAGTGCCATCTATTTTATAAAGAGGGAACCCCATCAGTTTTTACCGGTAATCTCTGTACTGTGCACTAATAAAATCATTAGTAAAATTTTTGCTTTCGATTTTACCAGCACTAAAATGTATTTGTATGGAAATGTCACATTTTACTCGAATTCGATACTAGGCTTAAAATAACTATTTACCAAAATTTTGCACCACCAACAACTGGATATGGCATGGACCTTGAGGAAATCTTATAGCGCCAACAGTCATACCGCTCGTAATCGTAAAACAATCAAATTTATTATAGCAACGATATTCGGGCCGTAAAATCTTATAACGTAACGCCATAAATTGGCCAGCACGTGGTTTAATATCACAATTTTTGTTGTTATGGGTTTTCCTCAAATTCAAATGATGTCAAAAATCCACAAACAGTTGTCAACCTTAAGACAGAAATCAGTGATTTATTATCGATGAAATTATAATCCAAGTCTCTATCAAAATAACATTTGCGCATCGGAAGCTGAAAAAGTTGTTTGTTAAACTTAATGTTCAATATTTAATCATTTTATTTTAAAATTAAATCCGGCGGCAAAGTTATTTTTTGAAAGTCCATTTAAAAACTCTACAATTTTTTTTATAGAACACTATACGAACACATATGGTTGGTTTTACATACATTACATACACCATCACCATACCTTTATAAAAAATTACTCTTATGGCGACTATGGTCGGCCCAACAATTCGCTACCACATAAAATCATAACTCATAAAAAACCAATAATAATATCGAATATTTCCGTTTGTCACAATTACAAATCATATTCAACTTTTTCTGCTCTGGTTAATCTCATATTATAAGAACTAGAAAAAAAAAAACAAAAAACAATACATACAAATACAAACAATACCAAAAACCATGTTTCAAACAATAAAAAATTTGTATCCCGCTTCGCTCTTAACAAATCACCTCGACAAACTTAACATTCCCAACAAGAAGTTCATGCTCTCCCGATCTAATTCACGAATTTGTGGGCGACGATCGGGGATCGGTAAAAAACAAATCGAATAACGACAACCATCATAAAAATAATAATAATAAAAAATAAAAAAAAATAAAAATAAAAAAAACAATCAAAAAACACAATAAAATCGCTGATTTTTGTTTATCTACCTCTCGAGAATCGAACGCGATATTATAAAATCGTGAATCAATCGACGAACGATCTCTCTCAGCAAGAGATCTCTCCTTACAAGACAGCTCCACGAAATAAGACACTATCAGAGCACTATAGAAGCTTCTGAGGTAGAAATTGGCGACATGATTTTATGAGCTTGTACGTCGCCATCGTCCCCCGTCCATATAGCGTACAAATGGCTGGAAAAAAACAACGGTACAAAAATTTTACATCAACAGGTAACAATCTAAGAATTCGAACAATAATTTCATTTTAAATATTATTACAGGGTGACACTGGGGTCGAATCCGAACTGTCTTTGATGATCGTCGTCGTTGTCGTCGTCGCCGTTGTCGTCTACTGTGAATGAGGCTGGCTTATAACCAGAAGTTACAGACAGAATCTGTGAGATAGCTTAAGACTAGCTTAGATATGTAAAAAAAAAAAAAAAACGAAACAACAAATCTATCTCAGCGCAACAACAGTAGAAAGTAGTAGTGACTTGACTACTATTATTGAAGGGGTAATAAGGATAAGGATAGATAACGAATTGACATCAGCAAAGATATGACGGCGAACGTAAATATTTACACAGAGATTGATAAAAATGATGAAGTTTTGTTTACCTTGGCCCTACTGGTTGGTTAGCTGCTAGCTTCTACAGGTTGAAGAAAGGCTACTGTCTATAGACTGCGGTGTGGAGTGCGGGTGCATTATACCTTCAGAATATTATCTGAGGTATTTTGTAAGAAGTTTTATCAGCTATCGCTGATGTGATTACATATGTAACGCGCATATTACTATCATCGACTTGACATTGCTCAATCTGAGAAATCCATGGGATTATTTGATTTGAACCTAAGAGTCGATAGCACGCGACTTAGAGATACTCTCTTATCAAAATCTACTAGAACTACATACCTACATACATATCTATCTACGCTTATGTAAATACATACATTGAAGTAAGAGTAATGTTACTTTTCTCTTGACAAACCTTAGTGCGTTAATTATTATTATTTGTTCATGTGAATGTTATTAAGGTGAAGGTCAAGTTCAAGAAGTATAGCTCGTGTTTGAAATCAGGGGTGTCTTAGACGAATTATATCTTATACTACCGGGAATGATAACAAAACTTCATAGATGTTAGTTAAATCTAAGTAGTCTGTCACTTTGTTATGGATATAAGAATATCAATTATAGATAGGTTTATGTAATTTTGTTTTGTAGATTAGGGTTGTCCAAATATATGTTGAGGAAAATGTTTGATTATTTTGTATTTCTTCTCCATGATTTTTCCTTTTTTACAATTTTTACAAAAAAAAATACAAATTTGGAAAATCAAATGACTTGCACACAAGGGCGGATCCTGTTTAGGGGGGGGGGGGGCGACTAAGACATTTTAATACTAGAATTGAAAATAAGAAAGAAATCGATTACTTATATTATATTACTTAGCGACAGCTTACATTTCTAGAATCATGATCACATTGTTAATAATGCTATATTAGATATATACTGGGTGGCGTAAAAGTAATGACCCTATTTGGATCAGCTCCAACTTTTTTTCTAAATAAGAAAACCAGAATTAGTTTTTTAGTTTTTAGTTTTTTTCTTAAATGGTGACCTCCAGAGTTGATGCACATTTCAGCCATATTTATGACATTTTCCATAACTTGCGGTAACACTTCTTGCGATATGTTCCTTATTTCTTGATGAATGTTTTTTTTTAGGGCTGCAAGAATCTGTGGCTTATTCACATACAACACAAGTGATTTCAAATAACCACCAAAGAAAGAAGTCTGGACAGGTCAGATCGGGTGATCAAACGAGAGATAACACAGCCTGGAAAAGCGTCCCTCACTAAGCTCATAGTGTCGCGCACTGTGTATGCCGTGGTGTCGTCTTGTTGGAACCAGATGTTCTCCAGACCCAATTCATCCAAACTGGGTATCAAGAACTCACGTAACATGGTTCTGTAGCGCTCGCAAATGACAGTTATCGTATTGCCTGCAGCGTCGTCGAAAAAATTGGTTCCGAACACTTTTTCAGCACAGACGCCACACCATAAAGTAACTTTTAGTGGGTGTAAAGGTGTTTCTAGAATAATGCGCGGATTCTGCTTATTGACATGCCCCGAGAGATGGAAATGCGCTTCGTCACTCATAACCAATTTTGAAAAAAAAAAAAAAAACATCCTATTCAAGGTTGAGGTTTATGATGCGTTGGCTGTACTCTAAACGAGCTCGGTGGTCAATAGGCAGCAGCTGATGAGTCATCTGAGCTTTATACGGAAACATCTTCCAGTATTTGACCGAAATACGCTGCAGAGTCCACCTGAAAATGCCCCCACGTCACCTCGTTGATGTTTCTGGATACTTTTCCACATCTTCGCACACGGCATCGATATTTTCGGCTGAACGGCCTGTTCTTGGTCTGCCAGACTTAGATCTATCCAATGTTGTGCCAGTTGCTGGACGGTGGGGAAATCGTCGCCGAAATTGACGCTGTGTTTTTATCACTGATGAATTATTCCATAAAAACATTGACACAATTATTCCACGTTCATTCCACGTTCTTGCGGAGTATAACGGTCCATGTTTATTTTTAATAATTTTACATTTGTTTATTACACAATTTTCAATATCAGAATGACAGGAGATGTCATATAAAAAAAATGTAAGTAATATCTGTAGTGCCAGTACTTTTGCGCCACCCAGTATAAAGTGGTGAAATATTAGATTGATTGAATTTGAGACAATACTAAATTTGATACACCTGTAGATTATTTTAAACAATATGAAATTTAATTATGTGTTGCACATAAAATAGTATTGGAGACAAACTAAGCTACACTTAGAAATTATTTGGGGAAAACTAAATTAATTCCTAGACTCAAAAAAAAACAAAAGTATTTACTAAAGCTCTTGTGAAATCTCGAACTGAAAGATTTTCGTAGTTTTGGAGCAAACTAATTAAGATCTATAGAATTTTTGTAGAATTGATAACGCATTTTAACAAACATTTTAAAAATCTATAAAACGTTTCGTTAGAGCACCGCACGTACCTACGCTTATGATTGTGGAAGTTTGCTTCGTAATTTTTACGAAATATGAGATTCCTTTGGTAATAAAAAATGTAAAAATTACCAATATTTCGTACATATGTATTCTATAGTGAAAAATTGTTGAGTAGACTCTCCAGCCTAATCCTCCATACCCCGCGAACCTCTTGACACATAAATTTTCGCTATGCCGGCAAGCTATTACAATGATGAGCCTGCCATCTGTCTCTTATTCGAAGAAGTACATCATATTCGGGAATGCTTTTGACTATTGCCATATATAGCCTAGGCGTACACAAACACATTGCCGTATATACTTCACTTTATGTCACTTTTCGTGGATGATTGACTCTCGGGCGAAGTGTACGTTAGCCCATAGATATTCTTTATGCCTTACAAATGTTCTATTAAAACCACGCAGTATTGCGGTAATGCTGGAAGGGAAAGGTGACAGAATCTTCGATAAGTAGATAGGTTGGTACAATATGCGGAAAAAATATAGAAGTCGAAAAGAAACTAGGTAAGAGGAAAAACGCACGACCGTGTCGAAGAAAAATATGAACTCGGCGTCGAAGGCAGTACATTGCAGCCTAAAAGTTTATATATTTGAAAAACATGTTCTCTTACTCAAGGATGTTATCGAAAATTATTTGTTTTACTAGCTTTAAATTTGGTCGGTTTTGGAATTAAAAAAGCACCTTTCTTCTTGCGCAAATTGAGCCCCATCTACCTATGCAAATGGCAAAATTTGTTTTGTTCTGCAGGACCAGAACCATAAATGTACATTTAGCATTTTTCAGAACACTTAGCGATACTAGCCTACTTCGATCTAAGAATTAGTCTGAATTAATTGCATCTACTAAACACTTCTGAATAATACGCAAAGCATCGTTATTTTTCTTCTTACAAGTATTTTTTCTTTTTATATGGACCACAGCAATTTATCTTACACACCTAATTGATTTTTCTTGGTATGCCGGGGAAACTTGGCTCCTGTCTACATTCGCCATTTTTGTAGTTTTTTTCTTAAGTTTCACAATGGCATTTTGGTTACAACTATGAAGGGAGGGGAGAAGGAGAATTGTGTTTTTGGGCAGGTACTAGGTACTCTTTTTTACTTAACATTCTGTAAAGTTTTAGTGTACTCCCTATGAAACTTGATATAGTAAAACCGCTCACCATCTCTCCCATGATAAGTTTATTTTCATTTTTTTTTCCTTTTAATCAAATTTTGGATCCTACAAAGCTTCACCTTCATGCATCCATTATGACGTGATGCGACATTTTTTCTCTGAATTCTGGAATTGTAATGTACCACAACTCCAGCCCAGTGTTGGAAAGTTTTTGTGGCAGAATTTCTCTTGAAAATGAGAACCCTAAGTTAAGTAGCGGAAATAAAAAAAACAAACAATTTTAAACTCAGAAGACTGAAAAAAGACTGAAAAAAACCGGGATCCGAAAGTAAAAAAATGTGGCACACCGTTTTCGATGTTCGTAAAATAAATCTTAGTTGACAGAAAAGATTGATATTAGACAGCTTTCAACACTAATTATGGGCACTATGAACTCAAGAGCGTATGTCCTTCGGACTCAAAGGAACCCCAGCTACATTTCAGACCCTTATGAATTTCGTTTTAACATGCCTGCAAGGTCTCGAATGTTTTACTTATCCTGATGACATTCTCATTTATGGTAAAAACTGAAATAAACACATTGATAAACTACGAAAATTCCAGTTTTTGAGACGAGAAAAGTTGTTTATTTACGACATAGGTAAATATTATTCTAACGAAGGTTCACTACCAGACCCCAGTAAAATGGCATGCGTCCAAATATTTTCTGTTCCCAAAACAGTAAGGCAAGTTCAGTCGTTTTTGGGACTTGCAAATTACTACAGGAAACTCATTCCAGACATCTCCAAAATCGTTCGTCTAATACCGAATTTTCACCGAAAAGATGTAAAATTCATTTTGACCGAGAAATATGTACCAGGAAGCGTTTGAAAGCATCTTCAATTTCGGCGTTTTTTTTTTTTATTTGATATTTTTATTTTAAGTAAATTGTAAAAGGGCACAAATTGTTACCGCAAAGTTTAAGGAAAAAATCCCTAGAAACCTCGGGAATATTGCCTAAAATGTCGAATGGGTGCTCAACCTATCCCCAAATTGCATATATAAATATATACAACATGATAAACATCGTGCGAGCGGGTGGTGCACTACTTTCCACCATCGCGGATGCTTTTTATACTGAGCAGCTTCGTTGCTCGACCCATTGGGAGTGACATACATACATCGATATAATTTTTCGCGAGAAACCGATCAGATCTACTTTCAAGTAAAAATGGGGGCCATGCAGGCATCTATTTGGCTATTCCGAACGTTTTCGTTCCCGCCGCGGAGCTCATCAGCGGTATTCCTAATACAGAATGATATTTTTTTAACTTACTACTTTCTAACTATCCATTACGTTAAAGACAATTTTACAAATATACATGTTTTATATATATACATATGTATATTTAAAAAAAATATTTACAATTTGGATCTCGAAGCATATACACCTAGCTGTTATCCCCTACCAACGAATCTACAGCATAGGTAATGGTTCGAACTAGCGGATTTTGCTTTAGTTCCAGGACATTTACTCTTCTATCCGCATCACGCATCAGATCTAAATCGTCGTCTTTTTATAAGGAACCTTCATCTTATCGATTTGTGTTTAGTCGGTGCTCAGGCTATCACCATATTGCATACATAAATATAGTATACAACATGATAAACGTCGTGCGAGCATTTTAGGGAATATTCCCTACATTTATAGATACTTTTTCCCTAAACTTTGTTGCAACAATTTGTGCCTTTCTACAGTGTATTCTAACCTACTCGCACATAGTGTTCTATCATCCATAGTCCAAGGAGTTGATATGACGATAAAATGCAGTTTGAAAAATAAAATCATAACGATTTTCTCAATGATCCTTTTCTACTTTATACCACAAATGTAAAAAACAAAAACCAACAGAAATATTAAATTCCCATCAGAATTCAGATGTGCAAGAGAATTTGTCACAATTGCGTCAAAAGTGTTTTCATAGTTTACACCAATCCCATCATAGCCTTAATTTATATCTTCAGAAAAGTCACCATCCTAATTGAGATTTTCATCGTTCACTGTGTGTCCATCAAGTCTGTAACAAATATTGCTCCTCTGGATGCTGACAATTCATGTGTGGACTAATACCACTGACTGATACCGCAGCCTAACTATTGCAAACCTGCAACTATGCTACTTATGTGTATTACCAGCATCTTTTCATCCGTCGTCGTTCTAACTAAAAGAAGAGTTTAACAGATTGCCGACTTAGTAAAAACCAAGTGGAAGAGTGCTAACAGATTGATTGGTGATTTCTTCACCGCAATACTTCATTTTTTTTGTCAGATACAAGATTCATTCTTTTTTTGTTTTTTGTGTTTTTCATTTTTCACCAAATCATACTCACTCTATACGAGCGGCATTTATTTCGTGATCTCTCATCATCAATTTGCGGCTAAGATCAGTTCTGCTGGTTTTGTACTGGTGATGAAGCTACTGATGCTGCGCAATAGTATCCACAACAAGGAGAAGATGCGATCATCTCGTATTGTATTCGATTGATCATAATTGTTGTACGCGGAATGCTGTTCCTCAGTTCATGCTTTCAACTTCACAAATGGTACTTGCTTTGAATTTAGAAAAGTTTCTTTTACGCTGAGAAGTTTTTTTTCGCTATGGTCGGCTGTTATTGCTGATGGACTGCGAACAACGACGACAATCATGGAAGAAAGATATAAAAATCTGTCGCTAACTTACTGTGGCGTTGATTACAATTTGCTGCGTGCGCGTTATACCGTTCAAGTGGAAGTTTAATAATTGCTTTTCAATTGTGAACGACGCGACAAGTTCTTTTCTTAGCTTTCAAATAGAAGAAGTTGTTTTTAGCATCTATAAAAGAGATGCACTTAACTAAGTATATCAAGTACCTACCATCCACAGCGATATACCTAGACAAGAAAAATGCAGTCAGTTAATAACTCAATTTCAAGTCCTGAACGGGAATGTCTTGATTTGTATTTGTACCGAGATATGCGTGAAGCATGATTTTTTTTTTCAATCTGTTTAATATGTTCACATGAGATTTTTTAAGAAAAGAAAATTATAATATTTGTGCCCATAATTGCTATTAATGGTTTCATGAGTCTTGGGTTTAAATCCTATTAGGCGTATAGGAATTTTAAGATTGCCACAACAATACAGAATACGTCACAGTTCACAGCCAAGTTGACCTCATATATGCACTTAAAATAATTTTGTGTGAACTATATACGAGGCGAAATACTACGTATTTACTTGAATGCCTAGCAAGATTAGCGCTATGCGGAACTAGAATTTTATAGAGAGTTTAGCCATGAAATAAATTCATAGTGAATTTAATTAATATGAAATTGACCGAGTTTACTGTCAAATCCGCAGCTTGAGAATTTTTAAACTCTTGCAATCGAAAAATTTTTATATAAAAAAAAAATTCTATGCAAAAGCGGGCGTTTCTTAATAGCAGGAACCGTATAACTCATCAGTATGGCTTGGTTTCTGCCTGCCGTATATGACACATTGCTAGGCATTCAAGTAAATACGTAGTATTTCGCCTCGTAGCAGCTGCGAATTTGGCAGGAGACTCAGTCAATTTCATACTGACTAAGTACGCTATGAATTTATTGCATGGCTAAACGCTCTTTGAAATGCTAGTCCCGCATAGGGCTAATCTTGCTAGGCATTCAAGTAAATACTTAGTATTTCGCCTCATATAATTCACACTTAAAAATATATTTTAAGTGCATATATAAGGTCAGCTTGGCTGTGCACTGTGGTGTATAAGGGCATGGCATAATAGCGCACCGCACGATGCACCGCACCACGCTTCGTCCTGAGCTTGGTGTGCGATCATAAAATTTATCCCTTATCTCAAATAGAAATGGCCTCAGTGACGCAGCGCACCTGCATCGTCCCCCGCATCGAGCCTAGCACTGCACACAGGAAATGAGTTGTTATTTCTTTTGTGTTGGTAACATTTATCCCGACTGGGGTATATTTATAGATTTAACGATGTTTTAGTAAATTTTCTTCTGTGGAGTACTTTGGTAACATTTATAGCGAGTAAATTCAGTAGATTTATATATGACAGTAAAATATGCATACTCTTGGTTCTGCTTTATTGGATGCGGAAAGAGAAAAACTGCAATACCTGACGCGAAAGGAAAATACTCTCATGATACGGGTGGAGAAAGATATAGACGACAGCATAACATTTTTTAATAGCTTGCTAACATGTTAGATCATCAGCTTCATGCCAAAAGATAAGACTTCGAACTAAAGTTATGCAACTTCTCGTGGGAGAATTTCATGATTACGGTATGGAGCCTAGTATGGGTAACCACCCCTGGATCTTGTCATTCAGGCAATTCAGACCGCGTGCAGATTGCGCTCATGGGGATGATAGGAGGACTGCTGGATTGGCTCTTCTCATTACTCTCTGACGTACGGGCTTGCGGCTTGTCTTTTTTCTTAAATTTTTTTAAGAAATTCCACTTACTAACTTCACATCATCCTCTTCAGATGAATCGCAACTAGAGTGTTGAATTCTGTTATACTCTTTAACGAAAACTGGACTGCGCTTTCGCAATATCTTAACTTACTTCAGAAGTCAAATATTCGAGGCCGCTTTAGACAATGTGCAGTGCTTCACTGTGGTCATTAATTCAGCGAGGTGCAAGGAGCGATGTGCTAGGGAATGATAGGTCTTATGCTGTGCTATGTGCAGTGCTAGGTGCGGTGCGGCGTTGTGGCCATGCACTTAAGACAGGCAGGAGCCAAGCCGTACTGATGAGTAAAACGGTTCCTGCTATTACGAAACGCCCGCTTTTGTATAGTTTTTTTTTTTTATAAAAAGATTTTTCGATTGCAAAAGTAAAATTCTCAAGCAGCGGATTTGGCAGCAAACTCAGTCAATTTCATATTGACTAAATTCACTATGAATTTATTTCAAGGCAAAACTCTCTAATATAGAGTATATTTTTAAATACCATTGGATGCGATCTATATTTTTTTGATTCAATTAAAAATTATTTTTTATATCAAAGATATGATTTTCGCGACAGAAATGATTGTATCGTTGGCTTTAATATATGGCACAGCTTTCCATATATCTAAAAAAAAAGATTTCGTAAATGCTTTTACACCTTTTAACCTCCGCTGATCTAATTTTTCAATTTTTAGACCTGTTTTAGATAGAAGTTGATTAGAATTATTTGAAAATTATTTAAAATTTTATTTTTATTTTTATGATTTCCCCAATTTTTGTGTAAAGTCATAGAAATGCTTATACATATTATATTTGAAAAATGTTCATTATAGAATGACAATACATTCTAAAAAAAAAAAAAAAAAAAAAAAAAATTACGGAGAAGCTAATATGAAAAAATGTAGGTAGGTATGTACATACGTATGGAGCAAATTTTGAAAAAAAAAAAAAACTTGAAATTCTGTGGGAAAAATTCTGTTACAGATTTCAGATTTTTGCAGATCGAATAAATGAGTACACTAATCGATAGTGCTTTAAAAAACCTTTGATTTGATACCAAACATGCCATATTTAAATACTCACTATTTTTGTCGCTTTTTTATCGTAAATTTGTCGAGATTTTTTCTCATTTTATTTTAATAAAATGGATTTTAATAAAAACAACAATTCTTTTACTCTAGTGCAACGAAAATTTTGCATTCATTACAACATACGACGTAAAAATGAAGCTCCATCGATTCAATTCATTAGAAAATGGGTACAGAAGTTCGCGGAGACAGGTTCAACAATGAATGAACCACGAATCGGCCTACAACATCAAGAGATCCCGAAAACGTCGAGCGTGTAAGAGCATCTATTCGTGAAAATTCTGAACTCTCTACTCGGAAGCAGTCTGACGCTTCATGTGTGCCCAGAACATCTTTGATTCGTATTCTTTACAACGATTTACATTTACATCCGTACAAAATCCAAATAGTACAGGAATTAAAACCTCAAGATCATGCTCACAGGCTCCAATTTGCAAACGAAATGTTAGAGAGGTTCACCAGCTTCACCAACAAAATTTTTTCTCAGACAAGGCACACTTCCATCTAAAAGGGCATGTGAATAGGCAAAATTGCATAGGTATTGGAGTGACACTAATCCTAAATTGAAGCATCAAAAACTTCTGAATTCACCCAAGGTTACTGTATGGGCAGCTTTGTCAGCAAGATGCATATTGGTCCATACTTTTTTGAAGATCTCCGAGGAAATGCTGTAACAGTGAATACAGAGCGATATATTGCAATGCTACAGAACTTTTTTTCACCAGCGCTACAGGATGTCGATGATGATTTTAATCAACGATCGTAGTTTCAGCAAGATGGAGCAACATGCCACACTTCCAACGACTCATTAAGTGCTGTTCGCGAAATTTTTGGACAAAAAGTGATATCGAAAAGAGGTGCCATTAACTAGCCACCTCGTAGCAGTGTTGGGCAAAATGTAATCTGATTAATGATTAACAATTACAATTAACCATGTAATCTGTAATCAGATTACTTTGTAACAGATTACTAATGTAATCCATTTCCATAATTACATAATATAATCGATTAACTTGTAATGTGATTACAAGTTAATCTGATTACACATTAATCGATTACAAGTTAATCCCACTACATGTTAATCTAATTAATGTGATTACATTTAAGATATTTAAGATATTTGTATTCTAATTCTTCATAAAACTCCCTAAAACTAATTTCGTACGAGAACAATACTATTTTCTTTCAATTCATTTCATTATATTATTAATTACTTTTAAGTAATCTACAAAGTAATCTGTTAGAATGTAATTAGATTACAAAATAATCTAATTATATTGTAACAGATTACACATTTGATAGATTACACATTCTCTCATAAGTAATCTGATTGATATGTAATCGAATACAATTTAATTAGATTACTTTGTAATTTGACTAAACTGTAATGGAATTATTAATTAAATTATACTGCAATCAGATTACGCCTCGTAGCCCGGACTTATCCCCAATGGACTTCTTTCTTTGGGAATACCTTAAGAGTAAAATTTTCAACAGCAACCCAGACTCCCTAGAGGTATTAAAGGAAAATATTCGAGAGGAAATGCAAAACATTTCGCGAAACACTTGTGAGGCCGTCATTGAAAATTTTCGCTCCAGGTTGCAGCAGTGTCAAAATAGTCAAGGATTCCATAGGGATGATGTAATTTTTAAAAAATAAAATCCCTATTTGTGTATTTTAATAGTAAATAAACAGTTTTTATCTCACATACTTAACTAGTTTGGTTTAAATCATCATTTGAAATGTAAATGAACTTTTGGTTTCAGATTACCAAATTTAAATATATCTATTAATAATTATGTGATCAAACTGTAAAAGCATACCAAAATTTATAAACCATAAAATTTATACCATTTCAGATAACACAGACCTACTTGCCTCCACATCACATATTCGAGAGAGAGTTAGTAACTACTTAGTCGAACTCCCCCACTTAGCTCCAGTAACATTCAATAAATTTGTCAAATCTTAAAAAGTTTCATAACTTTCTTTTATGATATCTTTAAGACCAGTTTAAATCCATAATTCGTTTCGCTAAGAGTTGAATATGCTTGAAATTAAGTTGCACTTAACGATTTACCATGGCGGCACGTGTCTATTTGAATCAAGATAAAAAACAAAAAACACAGAAGCTCTACCTGAAATCTTATGGAATCATATGTATGTATGAATGCATGTGTGTATGTACAAAAGTGTCTGTGTATTTGTATGGCGCAAATCAACTGTTAGATTTCAGAGATTCATCAGACGTCTGAAAGTCCGGTTGACGTTGATTCTAGTCTCGCGGTGACAAAATCTTAGTAAAAATAAGATAAACCTTCTTAGAACAGGCTCTAAAGCGCGACGTGCAGCAGCTTTATGTTGAAATTCTTTTAAGTTTTTGTGGCGGCACATCAAAACATATTAGAATCCTCGGAACTATGTATGGAGTGTTCCTGATTTCTTAAGAAATCTAAAAAGCAAAAACAAAAAAAAAAACATTTAAATCACAGACGGTCAGCGACAGTTTTCAGGTCAAAATTTGAAGTGTGTTTGCCTCCTTTTGTCGTCGGATTTTATTTGAAATGTCTCATTTCTTCGGTAGCATAAGATTAGATTTAATATGAATATTTTACATGGACATCAGAAATTTGCGAAAAGCCATTTTTTAAAGGTTATCGACATTACATACACACAGCACGATAAATTAAATTTACATTAAAGTTAAAAGAATATGGTAATTAACATTAAGAGCTCTTTCTAAATAAAAAAGAGATATTGCTCGTTACCTCAGCAGAAGAAAATCATGGTGCTGATTCTGATATTTTTTTGTACATAGATTAGGCATTTATTTTTCTCACATACGAGTGACCCAAAATTTTCTCCCCACAAACATTTTGTTATAAAAAGTAAACCAACAAACATAATTTCAAAAGGGGAATACCCACTTTTCATACAACTTTAGGCCAGATACCTCCAGACATGAGAGATGTCTTAAACGATGCACTATGATACTCTGAACATATTTTATTAACAATGTTTATTTCAATTAAGCTGGGATCGGATGTATAGCTTGAGCGACTTTCCTGGGTGAAAAAGTGGACATTTCTACTTTTTGTGACTACGTGAAATTGATGAGTCGTGGAAAATGACTGGCTATGAGACAAATATTCACAACAGAGCAATAATAGCCATGGAAGAAAGAACTGCAAAAATATATGCGAAATGTAGTAGCTGGGGTTTATATGACCCAAGTGCATGAAAATGGGTTTTCCGGTGGCAAAATCGTCCCGAGAAAATTTTCTGAATCGAGAAAAAAGTACACCAATCGATAGTACTCGGCGAGACCTTTAATTTGATATACAACATGCGGTATTGGAATCCCTTCGCCGGGGGTTTCTACCCCTACCCTAAAAGTATGCAGAGAAAACTTTTTTTCTGCGAATTTTATAACATAACCCTGCTGAATTAGAGCCGATCGAAGTACCGTAAAATCTAGTACCTCAGTTCGAATAAAAAAGGGGGAATAGGTACTAAAAAAGTGAGAGTATGGGGATGGCTATAAAAACCTATTTAAGCCTCCGAGTATAGGGGTGTAGGTACTCCAACTTCTTCTAAGGACCTAAGGAATTCGATTCTGTACTAGAAGAAATTTTGAACCCAAGGCTGCCCTGCTTAATGGAAATAAACATTATTAATAGAATATGTTCAGAGTATTATAATGTATCGTTTCAGACATCTCTCATGTGGTTGGCTCGCTCTAAATCTCTACAAAATATAAATGTCGCAGTAATGGAAATCCGGTGGCTGAGGACGCTTGTGGGGACTGCGATCCGGAGACTCGCGGACCTGCAAAGGCTTGCCTGCTTGGGAATTACGGGCTCCATGTGATCTACAGCTACTGCTGCTTGAGATTCTACTTAATCTGCCACCCCTGAATTTTGTCATTCAGGCCCATATGCCACGTGATGTGATGGTACCTGATATTCGTTTCGGGCGTTGTTTCTCTGTGAGCTTTCCTATAAGGGAATCGTGGACTGAGGGAAGTGCCTTAACGAGCCTTCCCCGGTCCGCTCTATAAATTTTCACCGAAGGATCTCTCACTAATGAATGAGCTGGGGCGGTTGTCTACTTTCTTGACCCTGATATTGGGATGGAGTACTCACTTGGTAGAGACACCACTGTCTTCCAGGCTGAAGTCCTCGCCATATCAATGGCAGCGAAGTTAAGGGGAAGGACTTTGCTATCCTTTCGGAGAGTCAGGCAGCCCTGATGGCTTTGAGTGGCCCTTGAATAACATCTAAGTTACTGGGGTATTGCAGGTCGTCTGTGGATAAGTTGTGTATCCACAACAAGGTATCCCTTCTGTGGGTTCCTGGTCACACGAGGATCATGGGGAATGAAAGGGCTGACTTTTAGCTAGGGCTGGCTCTGATTTTTCGTTCCCGTACAGAAACTCGCCGTAGGTATTGCTACCTCGAGTATCAGGTCTCTCTTCAAAGCGGATGTTTATAGAAAACATCAGCAGAGATGGGCGAACCTAAGTATTTGCAGGTGTACAAAACTGTTTCTTGATCGGTCCAATGGGAATATCTCCGATTTTCTCATGGGGTTCGGAAGGAAACATTGTAGAGCTGTGGTTGGCATCATCAGTGGCGACAGCTCACTTCACGCTCATCTAACAATGATGGGAGTTGTTGCGAGCCCTGAGTGTCTGTCCTGCCTGGAGAGATAGCCCGAGACAACCGACGCGTGTCCGGGACACTCTAGGGTCTGCACTTCTAGCTGTGAATGAACTGAAAAACCTGCCTCACCAAGACCTGATGGGCCAGGAAGATTTTGGTGAATGACCTTCTAGCAGGACAGCACACTGGGTCACCTGTCCCCCTGCCATTAAAAAAAAAATAAAGAAAAAATGAAAATCCGCCTTTACTCAACTATAGCTCGCCAATGACACAATTTCAGAAGTTTTCTACAGACTGGCAGTATTGGCGCCGAAATACATGACTTCAAATATTTTTAATATTATTTTTTATTCTAAATTCAAATTTTTTTTTTTTTTTAAGGCATAGAAAAAATTTTGATCCGATAGTTTTGCCAGATAAGATCTCCTATGATCGAAAAGTCCAATTTTTTCCATTCTAACCAAAAATCTATTAAAACCGTTTAAAATAATTCTTAAGCAAAGGAAGCAGGGGTATTGTAGATCCGGCTTCCTTAACTGGCTGTATTTGATCACTTTTTCTATACCTTACTACAATGGAGTCCAAGTTTCAGAAAATCAAAGTGGCTGCCTAGTAAAATTTCGTATTGGATAATGTTATAGATTTCCGGAATTGTAATTCGAATTTTATGTTGGCTAGCAGGACTAATTAAAGCAGGTAGCCTCTTTTTATAGATTCATAGATGTGTATACATTAAATTGATTTTCTGAATTCCTTGTAAAAGGCTAAGTCAAAATTTCACATGAAGATGACGCTACACTAAATCACAAAAAATTGTGCTAATTTTACAGGTTCTGTAGACTTTTCAGACTTTGATGAATTATGTCTATTTATTTATAGTATGTAGATAGTAAGTTTACAATAAAAGTTCTTAATGATCCTACACACTACAATCTTCCCTCTACAGCGAAAAAATGAAAACCAAAATTTATAAAGCTACTATCAGAAGAATGCTCATAGGTCACGGACTATAACGTGTTTAACTGTTACACATAAGTCGCCAGAAAGGAGTCTGCCAATTAAACCATCATAAATAGATTCACCTTAGCACCCCTCTTGGTTTGATTAATGTTTTTATTGCGTTATACCATGTTCAATGTCACTCTTCCGTGACATCTACTGTAATTAAGTTACCCCCTTTTTTGTGATGGGAGATAGATGTGATTTCCAGGTAGACCATGCAATCGTATCACCACTGACCACTACCATAATCTTGGCATTTTTCATAATTCACTCAATTTAAAAATTTTCCACTCAGTGAGCAAAAAAACGGTTGTTTAGCTACCACCACCAGTATTTACGCCTTCTATGAAGCACTTATGCTGTGGCTGCTGTTATGATTCTTTTTAATGGCATGATAATAGAAAAAGTTTTGAATAAATTAGCGGAAAACATTTGAAAAATTAAAATAAAAATGAATAAGAAAAAATATTGTTAAATGGCTATTTTCAAGCAGGCAGTTGGCAGTTTTTATATTACAAGCTTGGATTTTTCTTTTAACTATGTTTCTATGAGATATTCATGCCTTGTTTTTTTTTTATTTATGCGTCATAGAGATTTTGGCAGACAGTTTTTAGAATAAGTAATCTAGAATTCCAGTAGGTGCACGCAAATTAGATTTTCACAGTTCACTTAAATACTTATCAAAAGAATCCATGTGATTACCCCATAGAAATTCATTATTAATTTACATGTGGATTACAAAAACTTATGAAAAAAATCGGGCACAGAAAATATTATCAGAAGAACTTTGCAATATATTGTACTTAACCATATGTCGCCGTTTTAAATAAAGAAAAACTGGTCCAATTACGGATCCCTGAGGAACATAAGAAATTATGTGGATTCGTAAATTGACAATATTTAGATGAAATAAACAAGTAAAAAGTAAGATAAAATTTTACAGAAATCAAGAAAAGTTATATACCGACGCTATTTTTATAGTTCAGCGCACTTTCTGGGAGAATTAGTCATGGGATCATCACGTGTATTATGAACTTGTTAAACAATTGATGATTGGCTGGCTAAATTTTTTACCTCCAAGCACAAGTGATTGCAGATACGATTTGCATTAATAACTGACTTTATGTCGTGCTTTGCTAAATGGTAGAAGTATTATTTCCATAAACATATCCCACATCGGCAACGAGAGTGTCACCACAAAAAAAAATTTAGTTTTTGAGAAATCGCATTTTATTATTTTTTCTATCATAAAATCTCTAAAAATCACCATTAAAATTTACTAAGGATAATCTGCGCCATCTTTTGGCTAAAAACTGCTTAATAATTATCAGGTTTTTTTAGCCAGGTAAAGTTCGAGACTGTCGCTCTTTTTATACATGTCAGTTTCGTACTTTATGTGTTGTGACACTATCGTTGCCGATGTGGCATATGTTTATGGAAATGAAGTCTCCATCGAACCCCACTATTCGTTTATCATTTCAGTTTTTTCGAGAAACGATTTAGTTTCAAGCACTCTACGATATCTGCTCTACGCCAAGTGATAATGGATCGACTAGGTATTCTATAATCCTGCGGGTTCAAGTCAAATGACTGATAAATGATGCTGGTTTTGTCTTTTCACAGAATATGGCTGAATGATCAGCAGCCATTTGTGCATTTATTGGTTGCAGTACAGTGATCTGTAACAGTTCATCAATTATTACATATGTTGAATCAATCGATACATACATGATTCATTGAACACACCAACTGACGAAAGCTTGCAAATGAATCAACCTGAATCAACGCCGTTAACTAGGACGAATTACACATTCGAATTGAATAAGCGAATTTTCGTTTTGGCGAATTATCTATAGTTTCTACACATCAGTGTTAGTGATGAAGATTATCGTACTTTTAAGTCTTCTTGAGATTGGATAAGTACAACGTATACCGAATCCCAGCAATTGGAACATTAAGACGATCGTAGCACCCAGGTGTTCCCATGAATTTAAAAGGCCGACGTTCGTAGAGACAGTCGGGCTGAGGTACAAGTCACCAACAGAAGGAAACTTACTCCACAATCGTCCGACCGGCTCCATCATCTTCTACGGCTACTCTAGGAATAGCTGGGAGTCCTTGTTTCAAGCCGTTCATCCAACAATTGGAACATCAGGACGAACGTAGCACTCCATTGTCCTCACGCATATAATAGGGCGACGTCCGAAGAAATAGTCTGGCTGAATTACAAATCATCAACAGAAGGGAACCTACTCCGCAGTCGTCTGACTAACTCCATTCGTCTTCTACGGCTATCCTAGGAACAGCTGAGGTCCCTTGTTTCCAGCCATTCAGCCAACATTTGCCTATCGGCACCTACGCCGTCGACTGTTGTTTTTCTCGTTATTTTTCAAACAGATTGTCATAGGGACAGTTCCAACTTTTCACAAGCGGATTCATCGATGCATAGGTAATACAGTGTGTTGCTAAGCAGGGACAGTACAGGCAGACGTAAACTTCAATTATAATCGAAACGTTCAAGAGACTGTGGGCTGTCACCCTGCTCTTGCATGCTGATTATCACCGTCGTATACTCGATCGGCCAGTCAAATTGCCATTGGAGTAATCTAGTGCTATCTAGATGTGTTCAGCTCCAAGACGATACCGTCCCATAACCTTCCTAGTCTAACGTCGAAGTTTGACACTACTGGTACAATAGTAACGAAGTTCTGGAAATACACTTTCTAGCTGTTTTTCAATATACACTGGGACTCATGACCCTACGAGGGTAATAGATTAAGAAGCACGACTACTCTGGGTTAACAGGTATCCATCTCAAGACAACATTAGTTCATATCACCTAAATTAACTGCCTAATAGGAAAAGCGAATACACTGGCACATCAGGTACTCCACCCAAGACAACATTGATGCATATCACTAAACATACATACAAGTTTGGTTGAATTGGCCTGGGTTCTAACCCACAGGTGACGGATACCATTCAATCTAAATTGGCGAACGACAATTACTCATTAAAAGCATCTCGCAAGGAAGGTTGCGAATCAACGCCTCAAATACAGCAAGTGTGTATTGGTTGATAAGCAAATGCTTTCACTGACTTCATTATACATTTTTCATTTAACCACAAATTCACCATTAATAAAAATTAAAGAGGACTGAGGACAAAAAAATATCAAATTCATTAATTATAGAAAAGTGAATATTTTCTTAATCCGTTTTGTCCTAATGTTATGAATATTTACAACACAAAGAAGAAATGATCAAAAGCTAGGATACAATCAACAATTCAAGATCAGAGCAAATAAATGAACAGAAATTGCATTATTCGTCCGAAAATATATATGTACAGTAAAAGAAATCATCTTTATGGCAGCAGGGAGCGCAAGAGGGGAGGATTTCTGCTTGATCTAGATACAGAGCATTTGGTATGATCTTGCGCAAACAAAACCGGTCTCTAGTAATTTTTTTCCCGGCCTATGTAATATGCAGGTAAGCGCGTGTGCCCATCGTCGCAAACAACACATGTCCAAAGGGGCAAAGTGGAGACTACTAAAGAGCATTAAACATAAAAAAAATAATCCAGTATCGTGCGTAAAACTTCTACAAAAAAAAAACACGCATACAAACACACACACACAAAATCTATCAAATACAGCAAAAAAGTAAAACAAATAAAAAATTATTAAAGCTATCTTGCGCATCTCATCTCTTAATGTCTTTGGAACATTTACGGAGATTCTGTGAAACGGTACAAGTCTTAAGGCCTTGTCCCAAGACTGGTTTAATCGGTTCTTTTATGAGAATGGACCTTTTGCCAGAACAAGCTGAAAACCATCTTTCGGTATGTATACGATTTCGAAATCCTCTTCTAGATTAGTCCAGACGAGGAATTTAATTGCTTAAATTTCTTAAGAAAAGTAAACAACAAAAAAATGATTTCATTTCCCTCGCAAAAGATAGGAACAAATTCTTGACATTACATCATTAGCGAAATCTTTGCTAGAGGGCACAGGGCACGCTTTTGGGAATGCACCTTGGTCTCCATTACAAAAAAAAAAAAAAAGTCTTCATTATTTCCTTAATGCGAGTTGCAAATTCCATAGATGATCAATTTTACTATTGAATTTTTGTATGTAGATCTTAAGAATAGATTTAATCGGATATCTTCCACAGGACTTGCAGTTTGGGTGTGTTCTCACATATGGAAATCAAGATGCGCGCGCAAAACAAAAAACAAACAAACTGTGGCGCGATAATTAAAAGAAACAAATTCGCCAGATATACCCTTATTTGTATGTACAAAACCGCGTGATAATTGTGACGATGAATATTGTGGCGCCGACGACAACGGAATTAATTTCGACATGATCACAGCTACTGATCAGTGATCACCTCGTGTGGATTCGGTCGGATTAGATAAGCTCAAGCCCCGATTTTGTAATTTCCTGTCACTTCGATGCCACAGGAAATGTTGATCTGAGTGCGGAATAGATTTTGCGTTTTAATTAAGTTTTCAGGGTCAAGTATACAATTTTGGCATGATCGTTGTGGCGGGTGCTCTTTGCGCACCGCAGGGTCCATCCGTATAATGTGGGAGGATATACCGGCAATTGCATGGTCAAATAAGCTGCAAGTGACTTAACCGGAATTCGATTTTAGGTGATCACTGATCACGCAAATGATTTTAAAGTGAGTGCTGATCATTAGAAAAAAAAATAAAAAATAATAATTTTTTTTTTCTGTGACCTATGCCAAAGTTGCTTTTCTATGAGAAATCGTGAGTGTGGATATCGTCACAGATTTTAAAAACAAGTTTGATCTACTGCATTTTCACAAAACGAGTTTCAATTGAAATTTCTGAATTATTGAAATATAATTAGATCAGCTGATCGAGACTCTGAATAAGAAGCTTGTTCTAGGTCAAAAAGTGCCACGAAAATTCTGGAAAGTTGGTATTTACAATTTTTTTTCTTTTTTTTTTTTAACATTCGCCG
This sequence comes from Dioctria rufipes, assembly GCA_963924295.1. Classification (NCBI taxonomy): domain Eukaryota; kingdom Metazoa; phylum Arthropoda; class Insecta; order Diptera; family Asilidae; genus Dioctria; species Dioctria rufipes. The sequence continues at coordinate 28,157,015 of OZ002740.1, forward strand.
AAAGTTAGTATCATATGGATACAAGATTTTACAATTTTCTAAACATCGCTCATCAGATATAATATTAGTATTATATTAAAATATTCAGCTGTAGGATATGTATACACAAGATCACAATCTTTTACTCGTACAACTAAAATAAGGTACGAATACAAAATTATATGAAGTACAAAAGAAAAAGAAATCCCAAAGAATTTTAAGGAATTAGTTAACAGTTAAACACTAAAAAAAGAAACTAAAAATGTAAAATCAAAAGAAATCAAAAGTAGGTAAGCAACAATAATTTACAATTTCAATCATAATATATTTAGCAGAATAAATAACTTAAAGAATCAAATAATCTACACTACCGACATATGTAGTTGGGCTACTTCGCATTGTCAACCATGGATCAATGGCTCTTTGAAGCATCTTAAAAATTTGAAGAATAAAGCTTGGAGGAGGTTCTGTTCCTCAAGGAGCGATGCTGATTACGTAACTTATTCTAATTTGCGTGCTCAGCACATATCGTACCTGAATGATTCTTATAATGATTATATACATAGAATGAGGTCGGCCTTGCATACGGAACCTAAGCAATTTTGGAAGTTTGTGAACTCTAAGCGCAACTGTGATGGATACCCTTCATCGTTGCGACTTCGAAACATAGATAGTGTTGATCCCTTGGAGACTTCCAATCTTTTTGGTGACTTCTTTAAAACTGTCTTCTGTGATAACCACTGTGATATTAGTTATAACGATTTTATCCATTTGACGAAGCTTCCGACGACTTCTCTTCAACCTAAGGACCTGTTGTTCGATGAAGCGTCTGTCTTCAAGTACATTTCAAGCATAGCTGATAGTTTTTCTAGTGGTCCGGATGGCGTTCCTTCCACGTTCATAAAAAAATGTGCTACGTCCATAGTTTCCGTTTTGTGTTATTTATTTTATTTATCTTTAACCTGTGGTGTTTTTCCTAAACAGTGGAAGCTTTCTTTGATTATTCCTTTTCACATGAAGGGTAATATAAGTGTGACATTTCTAACTACAGACCCGTCGCTAAGTTATGTTGTATTGGTAAGATATTTGAAGCCAGGTTTGCGATGTTTTGTCATTCCACTGTAAGCCTTTCCTGCGCTCTTTTCAGCATGGTTTTATGAAGGGTAAATCTACTACGACTAATTTGTTAGAGTTTACTAATTTCTGCATTTCTGCAATTGAAAGCGGAAAGCAAGTTGATTGCATATTCACAGATTTTAGTAAAGCTTTTGACAGAATCAATCATAAAATCTTGATTCATAAGCTGACTTTTCTTGGTTTTCCTTCTGTTTTTGTCAATTGGGTTCATTCTTATTTATCGGATCGTACGCAGCGAGTTATATTTCGCGAAGCTCTTTCTGACGTAATAGATAATACTTCTGGTGTTCCTCAAGGCAGCCATCTCGGACCACTCCTTTTTATTATTTTCATTAATGACGTATCTCTGATTTTGACTAATTCAAGAATACTTTGCTATGCTGACGATGCATTGTTTCTAATGAAAACGAGTGTGGAATTCTAAATTTGGACTTAGACACCTTTCATAATTGGTGTTCTATTAACTGTCTTCCTCTCAACATCAACAAATGTACTGCTATGTCCTTTTCTCGTAAAAGGAGTCCATTGAACTTCAGTTATACTTTAGATGGATGCTTATTATCTAGACTTGACAAAACCAAGGTCTTGGGTGTCTTCCTTAATACACGCCTTTCCCTCGAGGATCATTTTAATACAATCGTTGCCAGGGCTAATGCTACTCTGGGGTTTGTAAAGAGATGGTCAAAGGAGTTTAATGATCCATTTATAACGAAGGTCCTTTACTGCACATTCGTTAGACCTATTTTGGAGTATGCCAGTCCGGTCTGGTCTCCGTTTTATGCTGTATACATAAATCGTATTGAGGCTGTGCAGCGGAGATTCGTTCGTTTCGCTCTGCGTGGACTCCATTGGCATAACCCTATTATTTTACCTCCATATGTTGATAGGCTTAAACTCTTTCCATTGGATTCTCTCGAAAATAGGCGAAAAGCTTTCAGGGTTGTTTTTGCGTTTCAGTGTATACAGGGAGCGATAAATTCTCCTGAGCTCTTAAATACTTTCAATATATCTATTCCTGCGCGCTCCTTGAGGAACCACGACTTTCTCGTCGTTCCTCATCATAGTACGAACTATGGTTTTCACGAGCCGATTTCATCAATGTCTCGTCTCTTTAACAACCAGTTTGATTGCATTGACTTTTCATCTTTCAAAAGTGAATTAAGAGATCAGCTTAGTTAAGGTTACTTTTCAGTTTATTAATATTGTTTGTACACTGTTGGTCAATATCATTGTTTACATATGTATAATAATTTTTAATTTATTTTTTTTTAAATTTTTCTTTTGTAAACTTAGTAATCAGATTTTTGATGAAGTTCTAAATAAATAAATACACTGTACAAACGTACATTTAGCTCCACGAATCGGAGCCAACTTCATGATAAACAGGGCCGCCAGGAAAATTGAATGGAACCAGCAGTCTCTTTTTACACCGAGCTGTCAAGGTAGCAAGAAGGTTAAAGTTTGAACAAAAACGAAAGATAATTTTTGAAGAAAAATAAGGAAGAAGAGCAAATTAAAATACAAATCAATTATTTACTTGTATATTCAAAGTAGTGACGCATGTAATGAGAAGCAAAATAGAAACGGAAAGGAATTAATATTGTTAAATTAAGAAAGGACTCTTTTGGGTGAGTTATATGTAAGATTATAGGTTAAGCACATTGAGCACATGGCTAGAACGAAATGATCAATTTTTAAATGTATATAGGGTCGAATACGTAGGGGATAGAAGAAAAGGTTAACGGATAATCAAATTAAAAATAAGAAAAAAAAAACAAGAAGTACAGAAGTCGAGGAGGTAACGCAATTAAACGTACCGTTGATGAATGAAGAAGGCCGCTAACTAACAAAGAAGGCCACTCATTAATTAAAGAAGGCTCAAGCCAAGTCGGGAACTGCTCCAACGGAAAGTATGTGATCATGCGGATGAGGCAGCTAAATGTAGAATAAGTCTTGCAGGCTTTAGAAATTAATTTCCTTTACTTAGGATACGTTTACAGATTTATTTATTTCTATATTAATAATTATCCTAACATCAGATGTATTTTTTTTGTGGTTTGTATTTGCGTGCAGGTGTAGCGCTCCGGAGCTAGGCATATAAGTAGTGTACGTATTATGATTGTGTAAAGCGCTGAGAAGCGAATAAAAGCACAAGTAAGCATTAAGCGAGTTGTATAGTCAAACATTAATTCTCCAAAAATCGAGTTTCCTGTTGGCCCACATATTGCTAACCTACACCGGGAAGTGAAGTTGAAACCTGACGCCCAAACGGCAATCAGGTAGTTCACGAAGATATAGTAAAGTTTTCAGAAAGACGCATTACAAGATTGCACTCACCGCGCGACAGGAAATCATCCAAGGAATAATAAATATTTACGTAATATTGCAAGGAAATTGTTGTTAAATATGAGCTTTAATGACAGTCTGAAATGCATTAACAGTTTGGGCCCTCTGAACGCTAACAGCTAGACTATTCCAAAGACAAGAGCCTGAACAAGGAAAGAACATTCCTTAACTAATTTACTGAATTGCGGGATTACAATATTATGAAAAAATTCTTTAAGATATTCTGGTTGGTTGCTCTTTAATATTCTGAAGAGAAGAGGAATCGTTCTCCGCTTAAAATATGTATTCAGGAGACAACCAAGTAACGTGTTAATAAAGGCGGAAACATGGTCAAATTTTCGTATTTGTGCTCAGAATACTCGCTGAGAGCCTTGACCTAAATTTTATTGAGAATCATACTAACGTTGTCACAGCATATCCATGTTACAGTTCAGAACAATTCCCAAATTAGTAACACTTCTAGCCACCACCTGTATAACAAAACCATTCAAGATCATCGGGAATATATCGATGACATTTAAAGCGCTATTGTAGAAAGCTAGGCACTGTAATTTTGCAGGATGTAGTAGAAGTCCAATGAGAATCGACCACCTATTTATTTGACATATGTCAGAATTAAGACGCACGATGTAATCCTCAAGCAGACCAATAGGCCTGGTTAGATATGATACATCTTAAAATCGTCAGCATACATGTGTACCTTCACATACTCTTCTACCAAAGGAAGATCATTAATACAGAGACTAAATAATAATGGGACAATCACAGAGCCCTGCGGAATACCAAAAAGCACAGGTAAAGCTTTTGAGAATTCATCGCCAACCTTAATCTGCTGGGAACGACCACTGATAAATGCCCTAACCAAGGAGAGAGCTTTTGCACTAAATTTGTAATTACGGTTGCTAATTTATGAATTAGAAGGCTATGGTCAACAATATCGAAGGTGTAAGAGAAGTTCAACAGAGCCAAAATGCGCGAAAGGTACGAAATTCAGATTGTTAAGGAGTCGAAAATTTTTTCACGTCCACACAACCAAGAATCTTATTATACATGATAGAAAGAATAAGATGCTTATGGAAAGTCACTAAGTGATTTGGCATTAGTTCTCTTCTAGATCAGCAGAACAGTATAAGTCTTCCAAATATTACGAAAAGTGGATGATGTTTGGCAGGTATTCAAATATGAAGAATATACTCTTATCAATTACAGGTAACAGTAATTTTATTATTCATGGTGGGAGGAAGTCTGGCCGAATCGCAGCAGCCTACACTGAAAAAACAGCTGAAATCATCTCTTCCAGATCTACTCTGTTAAAATAAAAAATATATACTAGTGAGGATGCTGGTTCGTATTTGTCACAGGACATTCAAATTGTCCATTTAAAATATTTTATAATACCCATTTTATCTAATATACATATATCGTATGATTTCAGGCTTAGTTTATTTGTTGAATCTCTGTGTGACTATAAACAATAAATTTATATTGGAGAGAAAAAAGCGTGTAAATTTACACAATTTTACATGCATAATAAATATTATGAAAATAGTATATATATTGTGTAAAAATACACAGAGCTCGGCGAAATAGTTAGTATTTTGCATTTATGTAATATTTCTCCATTTCGGTTTATACGAAATGTAATTGAAAAATTTTTCGATATAATCAGCAAAATTGAGCCGTGTATTTTTACATTAATAAAATTTGAAATCTTGACTAGTGTAAATATATGTATAAAAAAAAAATCTTTTTACGTGAAGGTATAAAATCAAACTTGTCAGGGTAATTTTCACCATTCCAGATATGATTTACAAATAAAAATGTAATAATTGCACATAATTACATCGAAAATGCAAAACTAAAACAATGTTGCTTTACTAGGCTTGATTTTATCTTCATTTCCAAAGCTTAAACCGCAGTTAAATTATGCATATTTTATATTTTCTGTATTTACAATAAAAACTAAAAATAAAAAACAAAACAACCACTTTATAGTGAAAATTCAATGTTAAAGACTGACTCGGTATTGCACCAGAAAATGAGTTCATTAAAAAAAAATATTAATATTTAGTCCATAGCCCTTTTACATCTCTAACGGGCTTTATACGTCACGGGATGATTTCAGCAATAGTTACTCAATAACGTAAGGAGATTTTGTCCAATTGTTCCTTAAGCCTTTCCCAGAGAACTATAAGGGAAAACAGCGGTGAGTTATATTCTTTATTAAACGCCAATTTCAAATATGTCTCCTGGTTCTCAATCGAATTCAAATCAAGGCTTTAGGCAGGACAATCTAACACCGAGTAGGGTTACTGTTGGAACCAACGTTGAACCAATTTTGTTGTGTGTTTTGGGTCGAGATCATGTTGTAAAACTATTTCCTCGGGAGCTATGGGCATTTTATCAACGATATTCAGGAGATGCTGGTTCAGTGTGTGTATATTATATATATACTGTTGTTTGTCGGAACTGGTGCTTTGGGTGCCAGATCACAGCGGCGATAGCGGGAATGAAAGGGCGGACAAACTTTCTCGTCTTAGTGGAACCTTCACAATTGGGATCGCACCAACATACCTTGCCTCCATTATCTTAGCTTGGCCAATTGCCAACACTGTCACCGTTAGTTAGATGAATCTTCAGGAAGAAATAGAAAGGAACTGCGTGGCATACCTAACCCAAACGAAACGAAAAAGCTATTGGAACTAAATAAACCAACCCTGAGAACTGTGGTGTCAACTCTTTGCACAGGATTGGGCTTATTGATGATCCGATATACAGAGAATGCGAAGAGGAGTCCGAAATGGTGACTCATTTTTTTGTCACTGTCCGGACTCTCTCAGGAAAACGTTACAAATTCCTTGGCTCACACCTCCTGTAAAAACTGCATGAAGCCGGTAAGGTCGGTTGGGGACCAATTTTGGATTTTCCTAGAGCATTCGGTTGGAACTTATGCGCAATTACCCATAAGTCTGGAGTGGGAACAATGGGCCTCGATGTGGCCTACGTTCAAGGGATCCGGTCCGAATGCCAACCTCGTTTAAATCCATCCAATCCATCAATACATATACTAATCCATCTTTCCTTTAATTAAATGAAGTTCACCAACACCATAAGAACTCAGACAGCCCCTAAAATGATACCATCCTCCGCCGTGATTTACGGTTTGCTTTTTCTGCTTTGGTTTCAAAGCCTCCTTTTGCCGTTTCCATATTTAAGAGCCATCGATGCGATACCTATAGATTTTTATGTCATCTGACGATATGACATTTTTCCACTGAAAGTGTGATCATTGATCATATTTCTTTTAAAGATTTTACGTTAGGACCACTTTTCTTATATAGGATAATTTAGGAACAAATAAGTTATCAAATAAGGATATATTTAATTCCTATATCAATGAAGTAGACCAATTTAGAAAACCTACAACAACGCCATAAAATTAAATTTCTACAGCAGGGTGTCCCGTAAGTGGACGTCAATCCAGAATCGGGTGATAGACCAAATCTTAATAGTTACCAGAAAAATATAAAAAAAAAATCTAAGTCATGTATTTTGTAAATTATAGACATTTCTTTTGTTTTCGAGAAAATGTACACCCTGTGATGGTTTTTTAGTACCTCTTGCTACAGATCTTTATTTTTTTTCAGTTTCAAAAAATTTCTTTTCACCTACTAAAAATGATTCTAGGGTACCCAAAGCTTGCCTTAAGACCGTAACTTTAAGATTCTAGTTTGAGTGAGACGGAGAGTCATTACATGAATTGTGAGTGAGACAGATAGTGACGCTTTCAAGTTAGAGATGCTAACTTTTTGTTAAATTTAGGACAAATTTTCCTTAAGTTTAAAATTAAAAACCAATTATTTGGATGCCTAGATTTATTATTTACAAAAGATGTTTAAACTGCCTTCCTTCACCTGCAATACAAGTTCGGCATCTTCTTAAAAAAGATCGGGTTATCAGACGGGCAAATCTTTCGTTGTTGATAAATTAAACTGCTTCCGTAATTCTGGTGCTCATGCTTTTTGTAAAATTCGGGAGTTATACTTTCAGGCACTCCTGTGCTTTTCTGGATTGCACATACCGAAGTAAATACTTGGGTCTTCTTCAACTGCTTGAAGGGCTACGTCCTCGTAAGGTAAGGAACTTCTTTCTTCACCATGTACTTGGTTTGGAAGTCGGCCCTCTGTGGAGAGTGGACGATCCACATTTGCAAAAACTCTATGATTTGACTTGGTAGCGTCACTATCTGTTTCACTCACACTTCATGCAATGACTCTCCGTCTCACTCAAACTAGAATCTTAAAGTTACGGTCTTAAGGCAAGCTTTGGGTACCCTAGAATCATTTTTAGTAGGTGAAAAGAAATTTTTTGAAACTGAAAAAAAATAAAGATCTGTAGCAACAGGTACTAAAAAACCATCACAGGGTGTACATTTTCTCGAAAACAAAAGAAATGTCTATAATTTACAAAATACATGACTTAGATTTTTTTTTTTATATTTTTCTGGTAACTATTATGATTTGGTCTATTACCCGATTCCTGCTTGACGTCGACTTACGGGATACCCTATATAAAGTCTTATATAAGCACTTAGAATCAATATGAAATTAAGATATAAGTACATTATAGGAATTATATTATTCCTATATCAACATTAAATTTTATTCCCGGAGCATGATATGGGATTCTCCACTTTATCGCTATAAGAGTCGGTGAGACAATAATCTGGCTTCTTATAATACCTTAAGTTCGCAAGATTTTTTATGCAATTTAAAAACTGAAATAAATCAATATGTGCAAAACTATATGATGCTGTAATATTTGTGTGAATTGTACACACCTTTTTCATATAAAGCTATATAATTGCTTTCAGACGGCAATATACTTTTTGAGAATGCAGGTTGCACCCCGCATAGCTTCTAAAAGCATTAAATGAATTAAAAACGCGAAATGCAAAATGTATAAAAACAAAATAATATGCTTAAAATAAACAGAAAAGGGTTTGATCTTTGTTACAAATTGAACTTTCTTTGCAATTATATTATAATTTCGATAGCTAATTTGTCCATGAAAATAGCAAATAGCAAAATAGAGTGAAGAATGTTTTTATTTCACTTTTAAGCCGATTATCGAGTTCGAGTAAAATGCGGAGCATTAAAATCATTGACATGTATATAAATGGACTGCTTGTTGAATCAAAAATGCATGAAAGCAAATGGTACCACTTTCATATTCCTGTCTCTTTTCGTGAGAGCATACTTTCCCACTGAACTGTAACGATTAGGAACGAGAAATTGCTTGTAAAAATGCTTGTCAAAAACACTTCCTTCGACTCATAATTAAAATTTAACGATACAAATAGTCCCAAATACCTTTGTGGTAAATCAGGTAAATCCCACTGACATGCATATACGTAAATTCCCAAATAATTTAAATATAACGTCAGTTTACGATAGTTGGTAGCATTGACAGTGAGAGCATACTTTCTGAAATCAAAATTGGTGCCACATGAAACAGGAGATCAAGCAGTCCATTTATATATATGTCAGTGATTAAAATGCTGGTAAAATTATGACTTTTTCCGTTTCTATGACAATTTTCAGATTGTGTTGTTTTTTTTTTTTTGATTTTATTGAAGAATTTAATTGTAATTGAAAATTTTCAGATTGTTTTGTTAATTTATTGAAGAATTTAAGTTCTCTTAACAATTTCCAGATTATTTAAATCCATTTTTAATTGTAGAAACGTTTATCTAAACTTCATAAACAATTTGAAATTTTTCAGCGATTAAATTTTTAGACATCTGTCACTTTGTTTACTCTAAATTAATATACCTACGTCAAAATTTTACCAGCGATTTTAATGTGAAAAATTTGGAGACCGCGTAAAATTTTACTTTGCCCGAACTCGATACTAGGCTTTACCTATTATTTTAGCCATAGTATATTACATTGACGGGATTGAGAGAATTTTACACAAAATAAAAGAAAATTTAAACAAAATGCGCTTTTTGTCATATTTTTCATATACAACAGTAATACAGTTTTGGGCATCCGTAGCTTACAATATGTATAGGTTTTCCTATTGTTACTGATTTTCATAGTGTAACTAACTTTTGGTAGCATTACCTACTGCCTTTTTATTACCTACTACCAGTCAGGTTCAACAACAGGTTTTTATATGCATTACAACTCTTAATTAGATAAGTATTAGTTTTTGTAATATGTGAGAAATGCATCTTAACGACGAAGACGAAACACTAAAAATAGTTATTAACACAATTTAATTAAAATAATAATTCTAATGAATGGCAAAACTAATTTTACGAAAAACAAAGAAATCCTATTCTTATTAATTGTAAATTATTAATTTTATAGATTTTTTTTATTTTTGCAGTGTAGGACATGATATAAACTTCTCTGTTCTTGTAGCGATAATTTCATACAGAATTTACCCCACTCCTCACTTAAGTAATTCAAATCCCTTTTTAAACCTATCGATCCAATTTTTTTCCATTTTATAAAATTGAAAATTATTAAAAGTATTTTCATAACTTTATTTGTACAAATAGAACAAATTCAATACACATTGGTTTGGTGCGTATTACATGTACATAAGTATTTAGTATAAAAGTACTCGAAATTAATTTAAGTGATAAAAATAAATCTGTGTTGCAATCATTTTTTTTTTATGGGACTGATAAAATACTCACGTCAAGCTTAATCTTCTTCAATTATAATCTTGACACTTTAAATCACTTTTAACTCAACTCAATGACGATCAAGCTACTGATAACAACAGGTGATAGCATAAAAGATGTTTTTTTTTTGTTTCTAGACAAAAATTAATATTACTGTTACTGTCAGTGAAATTAAGTAAGGGTGAAATAATGAATTAATTGGTTTAGAAATTGGATATACCCAAATCGACATGTTTGCATGGAATTGAGGATGGTGACCTTGGACTGCATGCAAGAGAACTGGTTGACTTGAAAAGTTTAATATGCCTAAGTTTTTCGCTGCCAATATATATAATTGATCTGCGTTTATGTATAGTTTTATCTGATTTATAAATGAGAAAAGGAATAGTATTTTCCCCGATTATGTCTAGATACAGATTTCAATATACTAAACTAGAATCTAGGATTAAAATTAGATATTTCACTTGGTTTTTGACGAAGATGGTTGTCCGTAAGAAATTAAGTTCTACTAGCCCCCACCTATGATTTCTTTCGTCTTCTTACAGGATTTGATCATGTTGTATCGCATCGTAATATATGTATGTTTAATACTTGCTGAAAACGTTCACAAACCTCAACTAGAGCTGAAAGTTGGATCCGGATTTTCTAATATCCGGATATCCGGGTCTACTAACTATCCGATTGCTGATATCCGGATTTAGACTAAGCAAAAGATGTTGAAAACTTCATCCAGATTGCATTGTTTCATTGTAAAAATAAAAATTTTATTCTATTTCCATTTTCGCAAGCAATGTAATCTGGAAGAAATTTTGAAAATTTTTTGCTTATTCTGGATCCGGATAGTTCGGATCAGGATCCGGATAGTTCAGATCAGGATCCGGATAGTTCAGATCAGGATCCGGATAGTTCGGATCAGGATCCGGATAGTTCGGATCAGGATCCAGATAGTTCGGATCAGGATCCGGATAGTTCGGATCAGGATCCGGATAGTTCGGATCAGGATCAGGATAGTTCTGTTCCATATCGAATAGTTCGGAACCAGATCCGAATAGTTCGAAACCAGATCCGGATAATTTTAATCTGGATTAGGATTGCTTGGATCCGAATACGAGGATCCGTTATCCCAGATAATGCAGATAGCAAATTATCCGGATACTTTCATCTTTAACCTCAGCCCCAGAATAAGATGGGGCTACAATTATGATATCTTGAGCATATTTTTGCACAAACGATTTCCCTGAATTTCCCCCATTTCATTTTACGTCAAACAGCATTTTAAGACCAACGCTCTTATTTACGTCTCGCTTAGTTCGGTTTACGTCACACGCATGTACTGGGCGACACTGACAAACTCGCGTTGGTAACACAGGAGAAACCCAGAGGCACTAAAAAGTACACTAAAGATTAGATTTTAGATTAGATTTTTTTTTAGCGGAGTAAGTGGCCATTGCACTGTAGCTATCTTTGGCTTATTGTGCACCGCTTGCATTACAGTTCATCCTAGGAAGAGCAGTATGAACCAAAAGTCTGGAATCTACATTGTGCAATGGCTTCGCATTCATACAGAACGTGCTCCGATGTTTCATCCTCTTCGAAACATAACCTACACACATCAGTGGGTGAGATGCCTATCCGATACATGTATTTGTTAAATTTACAGTGTCCGGTTAGGGCTCCTGTAATGATTCTGAGTAGATTTCTAAATAGCCCTAAAAGACCTAGGCTCTTCTTTGAGAAAGGTCTTTTAATGGATCTTTTGACTTTTTTGGATCCTGTCATTGAAGTCCATCTCTGGTCCATTTGATTCCGAATCCAGTTTTACGTGGTAAGCTTTACGGTATTGTAGGAGATACTGCAAAATGGTTCTGATCCTATGAGCGGCATGGATGCTCATTTTTTGGCCAGTAAGTCTTCCATTTCATTCCCATCAATTCCAGAGTGTCGTGGCATACTAAAGATACTCTTCCTGTCATTTGGAAATCTTTTCGATGAATTATTTACGCGAAACTTCATATCTAAAATTAAGAGTTAGAGTGCTTGAAAAAACTTAGAGTGTAATATTGCTTTTGGATAATACGAGAGTCATCCGCCCTGGGATGGATCTTAAAACATTCTGGAAAAATTTTAACATTTTAGATGGTGTGAGCAATATAGCTACGTCGCGTCGTAGGAAGAAGGCGACTTAACTAGAGTTTGGAAAAAGTTTGGCCGAATTTCGTGAGACGCACATTGTAAACATATAGCAAATAGTGATGGGGAAAATTTGAAAGCGTATCGATGAATCGACTAATTCGACTAATTGCAGAAAAAAATCGACGACTAAAAAAAATCGCCAAAAAAATATCGATGAATCGACTAAATTTAGTCGTTTCTCCTATGTAAAATGAACTTTTAAGAGCAACACGCTATAGTGACTTCGAAAGCGTTTTGAAGTAACGCTGTGAGCGATTGTCGATAGTGTAGAAAGCAACTTGGTTGCCCTGAATAAGAAAAAACGAAAAAAAGCGATTTAAAGAAAATATTCATATGTGAATTATTCCTGAGACTTTTAAAACACCGAAGAGATTTAAAATATTATGTATACTTTTTTATTTTGTAAAATATGTATCTATTTTATAAATATAGTATGCATGTATGTATTTTATAAAATATGTAATTACATTGCACGATGTTTTTATAATGTTGAAATTCGACACTACAGATTTTTTTAAATTTTATTCTAAAAAGCGATTTCAAAGGCTGTCGACATTACATAATTTCTTATCATAAAAATCAATTATTCTAATTAGACTTCATTTTGAAAAAATAATATAAATATTTACTGTTTCCAAATTTTTTCATATATTATATATTTAAAAAAAAAAAATGGCTAATGAACTTTGACGTCGTATTATATCACAATCTCTTTAATTCAGTAAAAATTTAATATAGTATTACTATTGTCACACAATAAGCGAAAGTTCTAGACCCGTAAACTAGCACTCTAACTGTAATTACGATCCAGATTCCTTTGGTTGTATTACAGAAATATGCTTACCTAAGAATTATAACGTTATTAGAACGTTCTATTTCTCAAAACACATCTCTATAACATCACTTTGGGGACTGTAAATGTTATGGGACTTTTTGAAAAAAAATCTTGAAATGATAGTTAAAATTTACCTTTTTTTTACGTCATAAGATAATAGTTTTTTATTAAATGTATTTTTTTTAGACATTCATAACTGTTACCGAAGGCTTGTATTTATTTAAGTCTTACGATAGGAGTCCCAGAAGACGTTGTTTTGATTTTTTAAAGTCTCATAATAATAGTCTTCACAGACTTTTGTACTTTTAACTCAATTCTAAGAGTTATCACAGACTTTTATTAATAAAAGTTCTCTTCATAAAACTCCCATAAGACGTTTAATTTTTTAGTCTCAGGATAACTGTTTTAGAAAACTTTTATTAATTTCAGTCAGTTCATAATTGCTACTAAAGAATTTTATTCATTAAAGTCCCATGATAAAAGTCTCATAAGACTTTTATCTTTTCAATTTTTCGATAACAGTCTGACCGGGACTTTTATTTTTTACACTCAGTTATAATAGTTATAAAAGACCTTTATTTATTTAAGTCTCATAATGGAAAATGAGAAAATACTGACGAATTCACAGACTGTTTCCGTGTCAGTGGTCCAAAGAAAAGGAGGTGAAAGTACTTACATAGACAAACAAAACATTAGATGGCGGGGGAAGGGGTATCGCAACCGTTTCCGAGTTATGAGCGACTAAAGAAATATGCTAGGTTTTTACAAAACACACCGTATAGATTTGTTGTTATGCATCCTATAAAGATGATTATTTTTTGCCCGAGGAAATATAAAAAGATGGTAAACTGCTGCACATTCGCACAGTTTTGGATAAAAAAACATCACGAAATTACGGCGGTGCTCGAGTGAGATACAACAAATTATTTCCACATCGCCAAATGAGCTTAAAGGCCCCTATTTTGAATTGTATTAAATGAGGTCTCATAATAAAAGTTTCAATAATTTTTTTTTTATTTTAAAGTTAATTATAACTGTTACCGAAGGCTTTTATTTATTTAAGTCTTCGGAACAGTTATAATTAACTTTAAAATAAAAAAACAATTATTGAAACTCTTATTAAGATACTTAAAGGTTTTTTAGCAGTTATTAACAAATGGCCATTACGTTTCAAGCATACCATTCAGTCTTAATGGGACTTTTTTAGCTGATTGCCAAAAATAACAGTTATTTACGATCCCTGATCACATCTATTCAATAATTTTTCAAAATTCCTAGAACGTTCTATTTCTCAAAACACAGCATAAAAGCTGCCAAATTTAATAAACATATTAAAAACCTCGATAACACAACGATAACACAGAATTTTTCACAATTCCTAGATGCACAAACAGCAGAAAAGCATGTCGTGTTACAATTACAATTTTACAAAAACGATTGCGGCTGTAGTTTTTTTTTTTTGTGCGTGCCTGCACACAATACCTACAATGCTTCTAAAACAGAAACCGTCGCGTCGTTCAGAAAAATAATGATATTCAAAAAAATCGAAAATAAATTAATCGATGTGTAAGAAAAATCGCACGAAAATAATCGACTAAAGTTATCGGTTAATCGGTTATAAAAACATCGATGTTTTTAGTCACTCGACTAATTTTCCCCATCACTAATATCAAATAACTTAGCGCGAATAGAATTCCAGAGTGGAGACGTAATAGGGACGCTGTGCTCACATTTGCAAGAATTGACTAACGAGAATTTAATGGAACTCAAAAAATAAAGACTGAAAGAGAATTAATCTAATAATGAGGCAAAGCAACTGGCTTCGAAAAAATTAATTGCAGCTTTTAACCATTTTTTTAATATTAGAGAAAAATGTCCCTAATTTTGAACGCAGTTCCAAGGTAAATAGTCACATTAACCTCACCTATATAGAAATGTTACAGGACCGTACTTGGAAATTAAAAATCAGATTCGAAACAGAAGATGTTGGAGGACTTTTTCTATTTAAAAACCTAATTGTGCTTCACTGTTATTTTCTGATTTAATTTCTCTTAAGAGGAGTCAGTACTCCGCAAAAATTTCAATTTAGATGCCAGCGAGCCTGTAGGCAATAAAAATTACTATAAGTATAGGTTTGTGTCCTGAAAGTATGAAAACACATATAAAATTAGCCTAGACCTAGACCACAAGTTACATTATGGACATCTAGCATAAAAGACAGAAACCCAACATGCGACAATTTAAGACGAAAATGAAAATTTGCAGTTCAAAGAAATTGAACATTTTTAAAGAGAGTTAACTCTCCAAAATTTTATTTTGCACATAATTGTTAAATATGCTATTTTACCTTATATTTCTAAAACTTTCAACGAAATATTGCAATTTCTCGTTGGTGAAATATCGAGAGAAAAAACAAGTACTATTAGAGTTAAACAATAAAAAAAAGCGCCACT
Organism: Dioctria rufipes; assembly: GCA_963924295.1. NCBI lineage: Eukaryota > Metazoa > Arthropoda > Insecta > Diptera > Asilidae > Dioctria > Dioctria rufipes. Next base: position 28,172,658 of record OZ002740.1, read on the forward strand.
AAAAATGAAAAAACTCGACGTTATTTGCTAGATCTAGGCTTTATCTCTCTAAAATAGTCACAATATAAAGAAATGAGAATACCTACTAAGAGGAATTTGATTTGAAAAAAAAATCAATTTTTACTATTTTTTACAAGTTTCCGAGCTAATAACTCCATTCTAATGCATTTTTTTACCTTTCTCGACGTTATTTACCAGACCTCTTCGTTACCTTTAATTTAAGATATAAATCATTATTTTGCTACAAATAGTTTGCTAGAAATTCGCATTGAAAAATGTATGAAACTTGCAAATCTTGGTACTGACTCCTCTTAACCCCAATCGAAGCATTTCACCCCTCCCCTCACCACTGTCTATCACTAGTACAATTGTTTACTTATCTAAACTACAGCTATCACCCTGAGAACAGTTCTGCCCCATTATTAACAAAAACTAGTATTTAAAAAAAAAACAAAGAAAGTACGAGGCTTACAAGGTTTAATTTCGTGATTACTCTATTTCTTGCTAGGTGTCACTTTTGGAAATGTTCTTTTTTCATTCTTTTGAATTTTTTTATGCTTTGACCACTTTCACAGTTAAAAAAAAAGTATTTGCCTTTGTTCTGACTATGCGGTCAGCAAAAGTAATTTTGTTAAAATAATAATGGGGCATGCTCATTTAAGGCCATACATGAACAGACATGAGAGATGTCTTAAACGCTGCATTATGATATTCTGAACATACTTTTATTAACAATGTTTATTTCAATTAAGCGAGAGAAATAGGGGAGCGTGGGGGGGGGCGCTACATTTGATCTAGAACATTAGTTTGTTTTGAAAATCTAGTACATAATCGAATTCTTTAGTTCCTGAGAAGAAGTTTGAGTACCCACACTCCTATACTTGGAGGCTTAAATAGCGATCCCATAGGTATTCACTTTTTTAGTATTTCCCTCTTTTCTATTCGAACTGAGGAACTCGATTTTGCGTACCTTAGATCGGCTCTAACTTTTTAGGATTGTGTTCGATCGGAAAACGGGTTTCACTGTTAGCCACAGTTCTTTACCAGCTACAATTAGTAGATAAAAAAATTTTCTCGATACTTTGAGAGTGGGGGGTAGGAGACCCCGGCGGGAGGTGATTCCAATATGGCATGCTTCATATCAAATCAAAGGTTACGCCGAGTACTATAGAGTGGTGCACTTTATTCATATTTCAGGAAAAAAATTCCGGACATTTTTGCTGTCTAAAAACCACTTGGGTCACATACACCCCAGTTACTGCATTTCGCCTATATTTTAGAATTTGCTTCTTTTACGGCTATGAGAGCTCTGTTGTTAACAGTTTTCTCATAGAACGTCATTTTCAACGACGTACCCATTCCGCACAATCTTTCGCAGATTATATGCCAGAGGAAAGACAGAAGATGGTAGACTGTTCCACATTCTCATAGTTCGGGATTATTCTACAAGAGATCAGACTAGATATTTCATTAGACCATTGATCATTCGTGTGTTCGAGCGAGTCGATATGACAAGTTATTACAACATTCCCAATATGCTTGAAGGTTCTCTTTTGGACAATTTCTAATAAAGCTGATGTAGGATTCGTAGAGGAGCCCTAGATTTGATGAGGTAAAATCAGGAATCCAAGATGTTTCGTTGCGTTTTTGGCAACAGCGAAGATGTGGTCTACCGAGTTTAACTTACTGGAAATATTAATGCCAAGAATTCTTAGTGACGGTGAATCGTAAATTAATTCTCCATCAAAAGAAATGGGATTGGTTAATGATGAATGATCTTTTTTTCGAGAGAATTAAGTATTAACTGTCCTTTAAATTTTCATAACAGATATAAAATTTCCCAATTTTTAAAATAATTAAAGCAATTACGATAAAGTGTAAAAATATCGAGTAATTTTCATATTGATATAATTCGCAACGCAACACAATTCCATATTTTTTTTTCTCCGCGAATTTACCTACTTACTCTAGTTACTTATGCATGTGTACTCGAAACAGTCAATTGTTCTGTGAAGAGAGCAGGTAAGGGGTACTACGAGACGTCTCACCAGTGAGAATATTCACGATGACAAATGATTAATTTTCATACAATAATCGATTGTTCTTGTGTGGAGTAGGTACGTTTATATAGCTGGTGGAAAAGTGTTGTTCTGTCATATGAACAGCGAGCTTCAAGCAGGTTAATGTAAACAAACAAACACCTTGTGACGTCCCTTTGCACGTTTCACATTCAAATCGGGGGAGCCCAACAATTGCCTGAGTCTAAGAAGATCATCTGACGAGCATTGAGTAGGTGAATAGCAGCATATTTGGCATCTATTGTCTTTTTAAAATTTCTGAGACATACTGACTGCGAAGCGTCGTTTTATGTGCTTTCTTTGTTGTTGTTTTTTTTTTTTTTTTTCTTACCTACCTGTATATAGTTGGTAGTAGGTAGCCCATTCATAAATTCTTGCGAATCACATCATCATTAATATTTGATTTCACTTCTTCTGAGTATTTTTTTCTTTTCTTTTATTATTATACTTTTGAGGAATTTGAAAATTTTTAAAATTTTTTGTGTATATGTTGACTTTGTTTCGATATTGAAAAGGTATTGAACTCAAAAGAGAATTAGATAAACCTACTAAGAGCCTCAAGGGAAATTAGTTAAAGTGAAGTCATCCCATCGAAAATTTGAACCCAGGACCACTATAATATCAGTGTTATCTTACATCTTGCAATGTATAGAGTACGGCGACAAATATAAGAAGCTGCCAATAGTAAAAGTTTGCTGCTGAAGAAATATCGCGATTTATTTGCGATAGGGCTTTAACTGAGTCGGTGTTATTGATGAATATTGGCGGGACAATATTAGGATCAATACCATTTCTATAAATCGCTTAGCAATTTAAATTTCTGGAATTCAAGTCCATGTTATTTAGCAGTAACCAATTATATACATGCTGCAAACATTTGGAAGATGTGCCCATCGAGGTAATCTTCAGTTTTTTCGTAGGATTCTATCTCCTCGTACAGTTTTTAACCTACGACAACCATTTATATGTCATTGTACGGGAATCTTAACTGGCTATTATATAGGGTACTTTTCGATTTCGAATTTCGAAAATGGAGGGGTAATTTCGAAAAAACACTTTTTTACCAAACTTGATATTTACGTAGATTTCGTTATTCCGATCTTTTATTGCTACTCATTTTTGCGGGAGGGACAAGCTCTGGGAGGGGTGGGGTTTAAAATTTCAACTTTAAGCGGATATATTTTATCAACCAAGCATTGTTCTGGCAAGTAAGTCCTAAATTCATAAATGCAAAAGACATTTTTGGTGTACATTGTTTTTGTTCCAAATGTTTGCTTATAACTTTTGATTGTTATTGTTGATAGCACTTAGGGAGGTCATCTTGCAAAGGGGACATAATGCGCAAATTTTTTCATAGTTTTGTTAAGTTCGTGCAATGGTGATATTTCGAATAAATGTACACTGAAGCGCGACAAAAATGTTGGTGAAATGAAAAATCTTAGAGAAAATTGTTTTTTTTTTTTTTTAATAACTGAAGGCACAATTATAACTTGTTATGCATTCTTAGAAAGGCCAATATGTGTTCTTTTAAATGAAGGTTTGAACGTCACAATCCATTAATTAAAATAGAACTTATAACGAAATTACTCTGAAGAGGTATGCAAAACCTCGAAAATCGATATTATCGATTTACTCGAAAACCAAGCGGAGTTCGATATAAAATTATCCGGACTTTTTTGACCCAAATGACCTCTACTTTCATCCCCTTAAAGGATTAAAGACATTTCCGGAACACCCTGTATATGAATGGAAACAATGTCAGTAGAGGCAAAATAGCAAAGGGCATATTATATATCCTTGAGGAACTCCAGATAAAAGAGATGTTTCATCCGAGTATACCTCATTCACTCTATCAAACTGAATGCGTCCACTTCAAAAACTATTGGAAAATTTGACTGTAGACGAAGAAAATAAAAATTTTTTTGAAAGTTTTCTCAGCAGCTTGAAATAATTGATAGAATCGAATGCCTTACTGAAATCAAGCAAACCAAGAACCGCAAGTTGGTAAGTGGTATAAATAGAATTTTTTGGATTCAGCACCTAAGTCTTGATTAAAAGCAGTAAACACGTCTATAAATCTGCTGTAGTTTTCAACTAAGGTTTCCAAGTGAACATAGATTTAATATTATTTTAAGGGAATCTTACAAGATGAAGCGTCTTCTCCTTGTAAATGAGGTGATGACAAGTTTTGGTAGAATTGGCATGAAAATACATCTACTTCTTAGATTATAGTGTGTCTAGAACATTCTGTATTAGATGTCTCCAATTACCATATAGCAGGAAAGCGCTAGCTAACAAAAATAAGTACAAAAATGGTAGGATCGATATTTGGGAACAAGCATTTGCCACCCAATTATAGCTGATATAAAAGTGTCAAAAATCATTTGGTTATCTGAGCTAGTTACACAAAATCAAGTTGAACTGAATCCTGCAACGTCAGGCATTTAATACGAATGAAAAAAAAGCTAACCTTTCTTATACTGAGAGGAAAATGCCCAGAATCTATAGTATAGTTTAAACAAAAAAATTTTTAACATCAAAATGATTAAGCTAAAGGCTCACTGTGAGCTACTTGCGGAAAGGGGGTTGGGAATCGATGAAATAAGTTCAACTTTACAAAGGTAAAGAATTAATCAATGGACTTGTAAGTGACTATGGTATATAACCCGCACTATCTCGAAAAATATCCTACTACTGATCAGAAAGGCTCGCAAACCAAGAGCTGACAATAAATATGAGAATAAAACAAAAGCTATTAGCATAAAATGATAAATTGTTATCCTGTGGGGTTTTTATGAAAAAGATTACAAAAAAAATATATCAAATCTACATTTGAGTCTCTCTCCAAATCTCAAATTTTACACTGAACCTGTAATCTATAATACAGTTCAGTGAAATCGTGCAGAAAGTCGCGAACTTCTTTCAATGAAGGATTTGATAATTGGGTTCGTAACAGTTAGAAATTATATGGTGAAGAAGAGGAGGAAGGAGGTGGTAATAGGTCCATTCGTTTGCTTCGGTGCAAGTGTAACTCAGAACTGTCAAGTGTATTTCTACACCAGCACCAGAAATCAGCTGTTTTTTAGTGCGGTCCTCGCAAACGAATGAAGTGGTGGTCAAAAGTGTAGATATAAATATTTTGGTTCGCAGAGCTGTCCACCGGGTCAACTAATGTCACTGTATTCATTTTTTATTATTTAAAAATACTTATTATATTTGTCAAAATTCTATTTAATTGTTTGAGTACACTTATTTGGTTGTTTTACACAAAATAAATTTAATTATTTAAATTACTGAACGCACTTGTTTTTACTCAAATCAATTTAATTATCTAGATGACTAAGCGCACTTGTTTTTTACTTAAATCATTTTATTAGCTTGAGTTATTACGGTTGCTTAAAAATTACCTTATAGTCTAAGCAAATGGCAATCATCAAATCATCTCTTCTACACTCCTTACACCCATAATTTCGATGGTGCAGAAAAATTACTCTCAGTGTACACTACACCGCATTTTGACAAGTAAAGGAATGGCTTGGTGTAATTCAATCTAGTGTACACCTTACAAACGAATGGATTGGTGTAGTTGAGTGGAGTTCTGGACTACACCAAGCATGCAAACGAATGGACCTAATAAGAAACTTCCATACCTAGCATTATTGGTAAAAGTACGTACAAACATCCAAACTACATATCTTACCTTCCCCAACACCTTTTTAATATAATTTGTTGTACATATCCATCTCAGTTATTAAGTTCTGTCAAGTTTGTCTGTCCGCCTTTTTAAAAAAATAAAAAAAAAATAAAGTAAATTTAATTTTGGCAATAGGATCAATCGGGCAACTCCTTCGTAGCGTTGCCATACAAAAATTTGTTTTTCACTAAATATTTGGACACTGTTTGAGAACGCGTCGACGTAGAGAGCTGAAATTTTGTACATTGCGTTTTCATAACAAAAGTAAATAACATTTCAAAAATTATGGATGGATTGAAGAGAGGTTGGTCCCTAGAATACAGGCCACTACAAGGCCCTGTTCACCCTCCAGATATGCAGTTCGTTCAGTAGGTGTGACCCAAGAAATCTGTATCTCTTTCCTGAGAGGACCAGACAGTGACAAAAAAAGTTAGTCACCATTTAAGATTCTTCTCCACATCCTCTGCATACAGTATCACCAACAAACCCCATTCTGTGTAGGACCCCTGAGAAAAGAGTTTCAATCTAGAATTGACACCATAGTTCTCAAGGTTGGCCTTGTTTAGTTCCCATAGCTTATTCGTTAGGTTTGAGTTAGATTGACCCCAAAGTTCCTTCGTAGTTCGACCCGAAGTGTTATCCATCCAAAGACTAACAAATCGAAAAATTAGCGGCAAGGTTTTTGGTGCGATCCTGATCGTTGAGGAATGTACCTCAGAGGCGGCACCAAGATCAACAAGCCTGTTCGCCTTTTTGCACCCGCCGATATCACTGTGATCTGGCACCGAAAGAATAAGTCCCCTGTAATACCGAGAGAAAGAATTCTTCTTGGTGTTTCCATACAAAAATCTAGGTTATTTGCGTGTACTGTGATAGCGATCAGGCCTAGACGTTATTATTGTACTGAAAAGTTCTTCGGAATATAAAATTCTATAAAATTGGTTATTATCATTTTTACTATCCGATGAACCGTTTTAGAAGTAGATTCGAAGAACTACTTTAACACGCAGAGTGGTGGCCATACGAAATTACATACAAGCATTCATCTAGGGCATCGTAGAATTAGTTCTAAGACCAATTCTAGCATTTTTCACTGTTTTTTTTTTTTTAATCCGTTTAATCTGGCGGAGAAAAACAATATAAATCAGTAATGGAATTTATTTTTTGATGTTAACTAAAAGAAATTTTCAATTTTAATGTAATACGCAGCTTTTGATTTGTCAATGACTGAGACTACCTCTAAAGTACTAAGAAGAATCCTTGATTCAGTAATTCCCTGAATAAGAAAATATGGTGACAAGAAGAAGGTGGAACATGGCATATATAAACTACAAGGTATGTCTAATAAGATTTAGATATTTAAGTCGTCAAGCTAGCCGAAGTGGATGCTGTATATGGCGGGCTATGGAATAAAATATCGAACAAAACAAAAACATCAGAAAATTTTACAAAAATTAACAAAAACCTATATTTTTTCTTTTTGGTCAGCTTGTGGCGACGTCGGCCTCGCTTCGTTGCTAACCCTCTAACGTAACGACAACGCGCTCCGAAGTTGCTCACGATTGACAATTCCGGAAGCGATTTTAACAACAATTGTAAGTTTTGTGGAACCAGTTAAGCGGCTACTTTACGTGTTGTGGATGAGGTAAATTTTAAAATACTTAGTAAAGCCTATAAGAAAAAAGTTTTGTTTTAAGTTTCTCCTTGTCACTTCAGTTAACGATTTTAAGATAACACGTCGATTGTAGTTCAAACATTCAAAAAATATTATTGATGTCAATAGTTCTATACCTCTTTACCTACGCACTACTGAGAGAAATATATATATGGATAATCAGTAGTCGTGCTTAACTTCTTTTAAAGCAATCAATCACTTAAATCCATTCCTTATTATTTCCAAACTAATCGGAGTCCATTTTCTACCTTATAGGATCACAAATAATAGGACCGCCTGAAGGGTACTTCCCCAAGTTACCGTAGTGAAATAGGTGTTTAGGCTCTGAAGACCCACGAAATAAAGCCAAGACAACAGCTTCAACAGTAGCTTCAAGAATAACAGCTTCAACAGCAGATTGACAGCCTCAACAACAGCTGTCACGTCAATTGGCTCAATTATCGCAATAACAACAACAACAAAAACATCAACAGCAGCAGTAAAGTGTTTTCCAATAAGAGGTGTTATTTTAATTAGCCCGCTATTTCGGTAGATGTCACTTTTGGAGCTGTCATTTTTTAGCTGTCATTTTTTGACATTTGACAAGTAGAAACTACGCCATTAATAAAAATGGAACAATACACGATTCAACAACGCATTGAAATTATTAAAATTCACTATAAAAATGGTGAAAATGTGGCAGAGACAGTTCGTAAAACTCGAACATTTTTGGGTCGTCGTGAAGCACCTTGTCGGATCGCAATACAGAAATTGGTAGAAAAATTCGAGCTGTCGGGACAAGTTAGTGATGTGAAGAATAAAACTCGTGCACGTCGCTCAAGAACACCCGAGAATATTGCTGCTGTAGCCGAAAGTGTTGAAGAAAACCCAGGTTTGTCCATTCCTCGTCGTTCTTTGGAATTAGGCATTCCACAAACGTCATTACACCGTATTTTGCATAAAGATTTGGGTCTTAAGGCTTATAAAGTTCAGTTAACACAAGAGCTCAAGCCGGCCGATCATCAACAACGTCGAGTCTTTGCTGATTGGGTCCTTGAAATGCATGAAAATGATCCGGAATTCCATCGAAAACTCATCTTGAGTGATGAGGCCCATTTCCACCAAGAGTTATTGTTGAAAAGCCTCTCTATCCTCAACGTGTGACTGTTTGGTGCGGTTTATGGTCCCGCGGGGTCATTGGACCTTACTTTTTCAAAAATGAGGCTGGAGCAACAGTTACGGTGAATGGATTGCGCTATCGACAGATGATTAATGATTTTTTATGGCCGCAATTGGATGGTATTGATCTGGACAACGTTTACTTTCAACAAGACGGCACTACGTGCCATACAAGCAACGAAACCATTGATCTCTTACAGGAAAAGTTTCCGGACCGTGTTATCTCTCGAAGAGGTGATCACAATTGGCCACAGAGATCTTGTGACTTAACACCTTGCGACTTCTTCCTTTGGGGCCACGTGAAAGAGAAGGTCGACGCCAACAGCCCAGAGTCGATTCAAGACCTCAAAGATGGAATTTGTGAGGCTATCGAGGACAAAAGGGCAGCCACTTTGCGATTTGGTTATGGAAAATTTCATGAATAGGATATGGTCCTGTAGGCGTGGTCGTGGTGGTCATTTGGCTGATGTTATTTTCCATTATTAACAGCATACCTTCCTCTTTATAATGAAATAAAGATGCTATCATTTATCTCAAAAAATGGCATTTTTCTTTGAATATCAAAATAACACCTCTTATTGGAAAGCCCTATGAATTGTATCCTAAACAGCAACATCAACAGCAGAACAATAGGATCTGTATCCTGTAATCAAGTAGGATATGTAGCCATCAATCCAATAAGATCAGTAGAAATAGTAGTAGCAACAGCTTTCCTAACTGAAAAAAAAAAATCCTGCGCTTTGTTCAGAACGTTTGAAATTGGAACGAACTTAGAACCAACTTGTGACGTGGCATCTAGTTGACTGAATTTTCTCATCGTTCCCCAATAAAAAGTTCGTATCATTACGTTATATTTACAGTTCATTAAATAAATTATCTCTCAAACTTATATACAAATACTAAATAACCTCAAAATTTTTTGACATTAAATAAAGATTATTATAAATGACAACAGATAACTACACCTTTTATATCTACCTAACAATTTCAAGCTCCTCTAATCGCCCTCTTTATGTGCTTAGTTATACTTTGGGTGATTAGTGCAAAAAGGAAAAAAGAAAAAAAAATGGTTGGGAGAGTAAATTTTTATGGAAAGTTCCACATGAAAACGTCAAGAAAACTTAATAAAAAATCTTAAAAGCTTTTAATGCGACCAAAAATAGTAATAAATTTTTACAAAATGTAGAAACTTACTAATGCGTAACACCTACTGGAAAGTGGACGGCAGCAGCCTGTTATCGTAAATTATCAGAAAAATTAACGGAAAAATAAATATCAAACGGAAGCAATAAAACTTTTGGCACAAATTATTTTTTTTCATTTTTTTTTTTTTTTGTATTTCATACTCTGTGGATCCAAGCGCGTAATTAGAAGACCGTGAAACGAATTTTCGTTGCTCCAATTATGGAGAGATTTTGAATGGGGGCGGCATTTTAAAAATTTCAGGGTTATAATGATTTCGATGATCTCAAGGAGCCTTTTCTAATTAAAAATGAAATATTTTTAGGAATTCTTTTTTTTTTTTCTTTTAAAATGCGCAGTTTCTATTTTAATTGGCGACTTATGAAAAAATGAAAAATTCAAATCCATTTTGTACAGGGTGACATAGTATAGGAATACATAACAAAATATAAAAAAAGTTGAGTAAAACAGAACAATAGCAGCTATTCGAACTATAAAACTTCAAATTTTAACCTATGGTCCTTAAGATCATCAGTTTCGGACATCTTTATAACAGATTAAAAATTTACTATACAACTAAAGAAGTGGAAAAAGATACTAAAGTCGAGTACTATGTATGTCGCATATTGGCAACGAGAGTGTTACAACACAAAAAATATAGTTTTTGGAAAATCGTATTTAATTATTTTTTGTATTAGAAAATAAATCTCTAAAAATCGCATTTAAAATTTACTTTATTAATTTTGCGCCATCTCTTGGCAAGGAAGTGAACAATAATTATGATGTTTTTTTAGCAGATAAATTTCAAGACTGCCGCTTTTTTGGCACAATGTTAGGTTCGTATTTTTTTTTTGTGTTGTGACACTATCGTAGCCAATGTACAGTTTTATATGAGACCCCAACTATTATAGGATAAATTTCAAGTTACAATAACCATTGCCAAGATAGTGAAACAAAACAAATAAACGTATTTGTAGTAAATATGATTCTCCTACATATCTACATTAAAAAAGCCTTAAAAATCTCAACCATAAATATCCTCTCGAACAATAAAACTGCTCTCAAGGGCTTAAAGTTCTACACTGTTAAGTCAAGAATAGTCTGGGAGTATATGGAAATCCTTAAAAAGTTATCCTCATGTGGGTACCTAAACATGACATAACCAAAAGAGGAACAGAGCCATTTTGTGGCACTTCAAAGTGTTACCTTAGAGCTACCCTATATAGCCGGAAGAACAAACAAAAACTCCTTTATTAGGAAAGGCTACAAGGACTTCGTTATGCGGAAAAACCAAAGAACTTCTACTCCTTAAGAGAACAGAGCTTAAGATGATTACAGAGGTATTCTCAGACCACTGCTCCTTGAGGTATCACCTAAACAATATGGGCTTGGCTGATACTTTATCCTACCGTTTCTGTCAGGATGTTCATGAAACCTCGCAGCACTTGCTCTACAATCGTGCGGTATTGGCCAGAAAGAGATTACTTCAATTCGAACATGCTTTTTCTCAACCAAATTACGTGTGGAATCCCAATCCCAGAATAGTTCTGGACTTTATTAACAGTGTAAACCTAGACAAACAGTAACTTGAACAATGACTCACAATAAATCTGTCAGGTCTCAGTGAATGCGAGGCTAATGCCTGCACACCCCTCCATAAATTTAATCTAATTTAATGATTGTCATTCCGATGTAACGTTCTATTTAGAAATTTGTTACTGCAATTAAGTTTAGCTATAACTACATAAATTGTAAGTTTTTATTTGCGAATAAAACATTTAATCGATCAAAAATAGCCTTAAACATAAAATTACTCAATTATAACTTTTTAGTAATTTATGTAAAATTTTTTAACTTTCCGTGGTTGTACAGACAGAATACATTATTTATTTTCAGATGACAGCTACAACTATAGAAGTAAATTTGAATAGAATAGAAATTGGGAAAAGAAATGCTATTGAGGAATATAAATCTACACTTTTTGAAGCATTTAAAATTGTTATCCACCAAAAATAAGCCCACAGTATCTATAAACTTCACTTACCATATGCTGTGAAAGATATAAATTATTATCCCATATTATTATTATTATTCTAACTAAAAACTTTTTTTTTGCAACTTTCTGGTTGCAAATTTGACTATGAAGTTATCTGAGTAACTTTTTGGTTATAAATAAGCGGCGACTTTTCCCATTTTTATTCTAAAAATATATGATCTACATATATTGTGGTAAAACTTATTTTTTATAATTCGAATTCCACCACGTAGCCGATTTATATGAAAATCTGAATGTAATTCTTACCTTGTTCATACTGGGCGCCTTTTGAACAATTTTAAACACACCAATTGGCTAGTATTGGAACATCACCATAATAATGCTTTTTCCTCTAATTGTTGCTATTTCTTACATTACTCAACTCCTCTCTTCCCTTAAATTTTATCTTCCCTAATTATGTATAGTCAATGCACAGTGACTCATAAAGCCTTTAAAAAATACCAAAAAAAGGAAGATAAGTATATCTTTTTAACAGCAACAATACAGCGCTAGAAAGAGGTTATAACTCACAAAATCAGATGAATGCTTTGAAGCCGTACTCATACAACATTTACGCTTGGAGTACCGCAAGGGTCTGTATTAGGAGTGCTGTTGTTCTAACGATATAGTTTTAGTGATTGAACGTTGTAAAATAGCACTATTTGCAAATAATACACTAATTTATACGCATTCAACTAATAATAAATGAATAAATTCTGAGATACTCGTATGTACATGTTAAAATAGAACATGAAGAAAGGGCTATGTCAAGGACGTGTTTTAGATCACTTTTAGATAACTTGGTATTTAGTTTATATATTTCCAATTTATAGGTTTTTGTATCCATCTTTATGACGCTTTGATCTTCTCGAGGACTCTACAATATGCAGTTATTTAATCTTGGACCATATCTATACTCCCGAGTAGTTCAATTATAATCAGAAATTATTTAACTTAATAATAACCATGCAACTTGCCTCAGGACAGAAAGTTATTTTAAGTTTGATCTCCTACCTTTCTAATTTTACTAATATTTATTTATTTATTTATTTATTCTTCTTAGTTTAAAGATTATAAATCAAAAGACCGATCATACATATACTAAAGTTAAAATAATACAAATACATCTACATAAATACAAGAGGAACAACTTAAGACTAGCATACTATGTAATATAAAAATATTAATCATAGTAAGCATGCAGGAAAATCAGACAGAGATGCTTTAAAAGAAACCCTATCTTGATTGAAGTGTCAATTATGCTGCTACATAAATTAAACTGCCGAATACAATTACTTAAGCTGTGTTCTTTTGTGCCCGCAGAAGAGAGCAGAACAAAAGATACACAAAAGAACGCCTCATACATTTCAATAGAAGATGAATAAATGAAGCGAACAGTACAAATAGTTCGCTTCAACCGACAGAACAATTTGTTCTCTCCAGTATATGGGAGTTCTAGAACAAGGTACACAAAGAACACAGCTTTAATGTACTACTAAAGCCATAATTTGTTCTGTGAAAAGCTTCAGAAAGAATGGGGCAAAGTCTTATCTGCTTACACGACACACATATAAATGAATAAGCCTTATAATATCCAGAGAAATAATCCTGTATTCAATAACATCTCTAATAAACATAATAATATAAATTTTTCTGCTCAGAGACAGTTTCTGTAAACCAATCAATTGGCATCGTAAGGAGCTAAATCACAGGACCAGTTAAGTCTCGTAAGAACAAACCTATAGCAAGCCTCCTTTACACATTTTTAATTGTCAGTACGGGTCCCATACAACCGTACAGTATTCTAATATAGGTCTAACAAATGCTTAAAATAATACCTTAAGTGTGTATGGATCAGAGAATTCACTAGCACGATGTTTAACAAAACCAAGCTGACAATTAATTTGACTTTTTATATGGTTAGAAAAATAAAATTTACTATCTAGAAAAACACCAAAGTCCGAAACTATACCACAATTAGGAATACCTAAAGTGCTTACATTTAAAAGATTTTATCGATAAATGATTAAGAAGACAACAATTCGCACAAATTTATCTACTTCTGATTTGAAGTTGGTTACTTTAAGATATATCCACAATTTCCACAAAAAAAAAATTTAGATTCTTAGCAAAACCTAGAACAGAGGAAAATTTAAATATGTTAAAGACATCGTTGATAAATATAATAAAAAGAAGGGGCCCTAGATGGCTCCCCTGAGGCACACGAGATTTTATCTAAATAGGGCATGAGTAGGTATACCTCATTGATTTTGATAATTTATATGCGATTAGTCAATAAAGTAGAGAACCATACAAGTAGAGCAGAATGGAAAAAAAAACACCTCAAGTTTATATAAAATCAATCGAATATTAACCTTGTTGTTGACATATAAGACAAAATTAATTGAAATTTTATCAGAGACTATGCTTTCAAATACCTTCGGAATTGCAGAGATTTCACAAATAGGACGGTAATTACTAATACAATTTTTAGCAACATAGGACGAACAAATGAAATTTTCCACTATTTGAGGAACAGTCCCGAGGATAACGACAAATTAGAAATTTTTATATGAAAGAGGCGCCGATATAAGATCACGGCACTGACTTAGAAATATGACTGGAATAATGTCTGAACCAAAAGAGTAGCTACAACTAGCATTGGCCATTGCTAAGCTTATATCTTCCGCAGTGCCCTCTTTACGCATGCGCCTTAACCCTGGGTCCCGAGATAGATGGGGCCCCTTAGACCCTACGTTAATAGACCAACCGATGACCAATTCTTTAACCAGTAAGATAACCTATTACAGGTTAGTTTAGCTGATCGAGTTTGCCCACTGAAAGTAGACCGTAGGATTTATTCAAACTTCGTACAGAGTAACGTATAGTGTCTTTAAAACCAGTATTTTTTTAAATTTCTGGCATTTTTTCACAGTATACTTTCGCGCATTGCAGACTTTTTGTCAATCAACTTATTAGTCATTGTTGCCGTGGGCTAGTTTAATAAGCACACAGCCCAAAAATTCATGTTTTATATCACAATTCATCAATATAAATTTCGAGGAGGATATGTGTAATTGTCATAATGACATAGAAAATATCAATAGCTATCAGGTCCTTCCAAATTGGAGCAGTAAAATTTCACTTAATGTTTGATGAACTACCATCCTATCCTGAAAAATTTCTTTGGTATTTCCGTATGAGTGTTGTGAGATTTGATGATTTACTTACTACTACTGATCTTGAAATCTACTATAAATTATCAAAGTACCGAAAGGCGATCATATATTAAACCCGAAGAGAGACTTGCTTTAACTCTAAGGTCTATAAACACTTTCATGGATATTACTCCCCACATTTTTATCTTCAAATTGCTATCATTTCTTCGTCTTGGTTTAGTTAGTACTTCATCTCATAATTTCATTGCAGTAGCCATTCTTAAAAAAAAAATGCGTAAGTTACTTCAAGCTCTACAACATGTGCCAAAATAATTGCAGTCAAGAGGCGACAAAAATGTTCCCAGTGCGTGCACATCCATATAAACGTGAAGGCGCAGTTTCGTCACCCAAAAGTTGCTAGACGTAGGAAACAAAAGTCACCTTGCTTGTTAGGTGACAAAAAGTCTCCAGTACGCGATAGGCCTTCATATACTTAACGTTATTATTCCTGTTGATAACCCAAAGTATTTTAGAAAGGAATTTCTGTCAAGGGGACACCACATCGCAAGGTGCCCAGGGCCCAAAAAAGACGGCCTAAGTCAACCCATGAGGTGATATGATCATCATATTTACGACCAAAACAAAACTAAAATTATATTTTCTTCCTGTAGAATTTATATTAAAATATTAAAAAGAAAACATTTCAAACAGCAGTATTCTCTATAAACAGTGAAAAGGTCCTGAAATTACCTGCATACCTGGAACTAATTTCCAACAAAGTTTATACGAACAAAAAAAAAAAAAACACATTTTTTTTACATTTGTTATTATAGATTAACATTGACCGTCATAACATTGACTCTACCACCATCAAATTATTTATGTTGTTAATTTTACGACCTTCTCATTATAATCCACTTAACGAGGGACCCCGAAACGTTTATTTCAAGTCCACCTATGCAAATATACAATACCCCATAGCCTCTGTCAAGTGCCAAAGCGGCTCCAAAAAGGTGACACATTGAACAAACCAGAAGAACAGTAATAGGATATCTCACATGGCTTCTTAAACAATCTTCAATTCCTTGTGCCTCCTGAGGGAGACAGCCAGGAGTCTTTTAACATAAATCAAAAAACCCGCGTGACGTATACCCTTCGAATGTCAACTGCTTTAATTCGCAAACTTTAGATGAGAACCGTCCGGGTCCGGCTCGACTCGGCTCGATTCAACTGGACTGGCTAGTGGTGGCTAGGTTAAGGGAACGAAGCCCAGGCACACAGTTGTTGTCTTCTTGTTCCGATCGATCGACTTCTTCCTCTTTATATATATTATATATGTGTCCACATTTATAGGAACAATTTTTTTTTTGTACGTCCCTTGAATTTGTTGCAAACGAGGTAGTGGTTATAAGATGATCGCAAGTTTACTTCTTCTTCTGTTTTGCCCCCGTCGATCGTTGTTGTCGTTGTCGTCGTCGTCGTCGTTGTCCTCATCGTCGTCATCATATCGTCGGTGTGGTTACTAAACTGATTCTGTAGGCTAAAAGAGCTGCGCGCGCAAACTTCTTTTTTAAATCCAAAAGCATGCCGCGATCGCTACGGTTTTCTATCGGGGCGCAAAATCACTGAATTGTTTTGAAGCGTTTTTTCTTCGGTATTATCTGCGTTTTTCGCATTCAAGTTCGAATAAAAAATGTAAACGAAGTGGACAGTCTTGGAGGGAAATTTATTAAAGGTCTAACACGACATATCAAACAGTTTTTTTGTGTGCGCGAAGGGCTTCGACTCCTTTTTGTTGCGCTTTTGATCATTGGAAATGCGTTCTTGAAGGTCTCTTGCCTTACCGATCGCGATGATCATGTCCCGGAGAAATTCAGATCACCGCCGGTGTACACGCGGCATGTATTTATATATATATATATAATATATGTAGTATAGGATCGAAAGGATTGCACTAGAGCGCGTTCTTATATATGGTTAACCTTCTTTGAAATTTATATTTATTTCGGGGCGAATTTTTTGATTTCTCGCGAATATTCAGAGCACTTTTTCATGGAAGTGATATTTGGACAGAGAGAGGGAAGAATCCGTCGAATCTGTAGACTATAAATATACAAACCAGGAGGACGCTTAATTCAAGTTAAAGTTTAAAATATTAAATTGAGTTTTATATGTGCATAGCATAAAAATTTCAAATTTACGACCGGTGAAAATGTTGACAAATAAATTCTGAATATTTCAGAAAAAGGGTATACATAAGTTGGCACTCTGTATCGTCTGCACACTATACACTTTCCATACATAGTTCGATACATATGTATAATGTATACGTTAAGAAATTCTTGGGATCGAAGAATAGTGTATCTCTAGTGAGATTTGTTTTTATAATTAAATATTTAGCAGTTGAAAGAAAGTTTAAAAAAAAAAGCAAGGTAGTCAAATGAAGACTTTTCTTCAAATCTGTAGTATAGAAAGTGGTAGATTTATTTTAATTCAGGATGATTTTAAGGTGTCGATGATAAGCTCATTGAATAATTGTAATATGGGTCTAGATTCATTAAAATAGGCCTACAGAAACATATATATAAAGACGAACCTAGATCACCTGTGTGAGTCAAGAGAGGAGGTCCTTATCATGAATATTCCTATAGACTAAAAGTTACAAAAATAAAAAATAGATTGTATTTGAGAAGACCCTATTGCTTCTAAGATATAATTTTTTTTTTTATTGTGTTAACTGTTAAGACATTCCTCATGTCTTGGAAGGTATCAGTCCTAAAGACTTACAAAAAGTGGGCATTCCCCTTTAGCAATGAGATGCATAGGACACTGGAAAATTTTTTGATCTTCATTAATGTTTGAACAAAAACTGAAATGAATCAATTTCCAGAATTAAAATAAACCGGAGCAGTGTTACAGTTGTTGCGAAATATATTTTATATATAAAAAATTACTTATTTCACATATCAATCCACATCAATAGTAATTACCTACTTTTTAGCTCCCGGAAAAACCTGGGTAAACCCCAACCGGGAAAATGAATAGTTCCGCTATCAACATTCGCTAGTCCAGCTTCTACTGTCTAAGTAAATCTAATAATACGGTGCTAATAAAATATGTAGAAATATAGAGATTTTATGCAAATACTTAGATTAAAAGCCTCCAATCTATAAAAGAGCACTTACTTAGAGCTTAATTATATTTAATTTTATTTTAAACTCATTAAAACTCATAACACTATGTTTTCTTTTTTCAATTTCCACCTGTCCAATTTGAATTATTTAAAGAATTACTTAAGTGGGCTTTGATCTCTTCAACTCAAACGCAAATAAATTGGCAAGAAAAGAAATTCAAAAGTGAGATTACCATTCATTGGATAGAGCAAATCATTCTACTGTATCGAACCAGATTAATATAACCACGAGAATAAGTTTAGGTTTTTTTTTATGTAGATACAAAATTTAATGCATTAAAAGATATATAATCAAAAAATGTTAATTTGGTATTTCCTTATCTTATATAAAATTTAATAATACAAACAACCAAAAGTCTTCTTGATTTTTCTGTATGAATTTTTCTAGTCCCACTTAGGGCCAAATTGCTGAATACAAAATAAATACTATTTCGCCTCATATAATTCATACTCAGAATTTTAACTGAGTGCATATCTATGAGGTCAACTTAGCTTGTTTCAAGGCATATACGACAAGCAATAACCAGCCGTACTGAAGAGTATTCAGTTCTTGCTGATACGAAACGCCTTTTGCACTTTCAGTACAAAAATACTTTATCCACCCGCCCTTACTACGATATATTAATTCTCCGGGGCATACATTTCATACAAATTTGTATGCAAATCTAACATAGAACCATGCCACACTACTTTAATATTTTGAACAACAAGGATTTATTTAGTATAGGATTAGAGATTTAATACACTTTAGTTTTCAGAACATTCGAAACGTTTTCTATAGGATTAAGGTCAGGTAAATTGGGAGGCCGGAGAGATATGGAAGTGTGGATAGAGGATAGAGGAATTACGAATTTCGCAGTGTGACATGGTGCATAATCTTGCATAGAAGACATATCATTCCCATTTTTCTGTAAAGACACCTTGTATGGCAAAATAACAACAACATTTTGTATGTACTTTCAAGTACATCATATCCTCTACAAAATAGTGGGGTTCGGGACCTTCACCGCACTCCACATCATGACTGAAGATGAATGTTTTTCGATTCTTTGGACACAGGAGGGTTGAAACTTTTCATTCAAACTTCTTTACACGAGTCTTGCTGCAAACCCTTACTGAGTGATTTGGCAGTAGATTAATCGTTGATGAGAATCTGTACAAAAACACATTCAAATAATTTGCAGTGTGAATAACGGAAAAAAGCAATGCAAACTGTTTTCTGTTTTCCGCAAATTAAATAATGCTTGAGCTCTTCCATAAACTTGGGCCACTTTTATTCATGAGCGCTATTAGTTTTGACTTTTTTGTAGGCCAATAGTATTTTAGTCCTGCCTTCCACAGCTTGTCGCTTGAGAGTTTCCATTGAAGAATATATTCTTTCCTGTGCTAGAACTTTTTTCGTTCTTCTTAAAGGTTACCTAACAATAGCGTGGGGATAAGATAATGCGATTTTTCTGTTTTTCATTTTTTCCCTCCGTGCATGGATTTTTTTCGTTCAGAACTGGTATCGAGACAGCCTTCCTTAAATATTGATGCCAATGACACAACGATGCAGTGACTAACCACTTTTATTTCTGACTATTTCACGCATCTCATATCTACCTCCTTTTATCAAAGCCACAATAGATATTTTTCTTGGGTTAAGTTTTTTTTTATCCATTCTCCAAAGAAATTGGTTCAACGCATAAAATTCCATCGAAATGATGCAAAATGGAATAAAATCATCATTTTTTTTTAATATAAGTATAATATATAATATAAGATCCTCTTAATTTAATTTATTAAAATTTTTTTAACCAAATTCACAAATTTAAAAAGAGAAACATACCTCAACCTGATGCTCAATTACGAAGTACCAAATGGAAAATGACGAGTTGCGAAGAATCACTACAAATTCTGTGTAATACAGGCTGCACACCAAAGATGCAAATGCTTCATGCATGCACTACGCAATTGCAGCACGGTGTTCAAAAAAGAGTCAAATATACTTTTATAAGTGACACGCCGCTCACCAATGCAGCATTTGCTTGAATTTGCTGTACGCAAGCATTTTCGTTTGAGCACAGCTTTTGCGTCAAGCATCGATATTTGGCTAAGATTTTCATAGGACGACGCACGGCATGATTAAAAATCAATAAATTTATAATTTAAGCATTTTATTTGGCAGTATGCAGTGTATTTGCTGTTTTGGTGAGTGTCTTACTATACAGCATATGCGATGATGCAAGTGCATATGCATGATGCAAGTGCGTCATATGCATGATGCAAGTACATAGTGAATGCACGAAGGATTTGCATCTTTGGTGAACGGCCTGCTTAAGTATCAACAACAATTTTGGTATTTTTGTACCAAGAATGATAACTAACCTAACAAAAGGACATTTTTGTTAGCAAATAAGCCTGAATCAGAAAACATCTTAGTTTTCTAACAGAAAATCAAAATTTCACTTTTTTTCTGAGTGGTTATAATAATCTGTTGGCCATATACAGACAATGGCATAACAACATTTATCGTAACTGGTATATTTTTGAATATAATTTTCAGTTTTTGCTGAAAATAAATCGATTATGACAAGCTGAGGAGAGGAGTGAACTCAAACTTTATAAAAATGTTGCTGTTACTCACTCTAAATTCATTTTAGTTCATTTTGTGGTAAATAAGACTAATGAATCAAAATAAACTATAATGAAAATTGAAGTACCCACCTACAACAAAATTGCGGTGAGCCATCAAAAGATTTACTAAATTATAATTTACATATCTGTGCGTCTTGCTCCCTCTTGCAAGACGCACAAACGAACATAGAAGACTTATTGTGGTCTGGAAATTAAACTTTTTCACTTCTCAACATAAAAATATTAATAGCTTTTGAAGGGTAGCTGATCTTAAGTTTTATGTTTTAAAGGACTGTAGTGGGTCAAATTTTAGATAAAAAAAAATAAAAGCTATGTTCTTGTAGTAAAAATTGTACCTTAATCCCGTATAATTTTTATAAGAATATATTTTTTTTACACACAACAAATTTGTACGATTTTTTTCAAGAATTCAACCTTAATGCCGAATTATTCACAATGCAGAAAGGAGCAGACTGAGCTTTAAGTCCAGAACGAAGGTGCTCACAATGCAGGCCAGAAAGAAATTTGAACTTTGAAATTAACATAACAACAACGCCAAATCGAGAAACAGGCAAACAATTATCGTTATTAAAATAAGAAATTCGAAAAAAGAGACATCCTGGTTGCATCATCAGATTACTTCGAAACTAGCAAAAAATTCAAGTACCTTTTTGGTTTTTAAATCATGAAGTTTGTTTTATTATTAGCATTCATAAAAAATATAAAATCAAGAAATAACATGAAAACATGTTAGTTATGATAAAAAGAAAGTATGGAGCTTTAGCCGCGCCATCTACATGCTAGTAGCTTGAAATTTCAGTTTGCAAGCTTTCGGAATGCCAATGTGAAAATAGGAATAGAACCTATTTTCATGCAGCTTGACTCTGCTCTTATTAAGATGGCCATAGTGTGTGCGAAGCTCTAAGCAACTCTATTCTACTCTGCATTATGAATTTGGCATAAGGCTCGATAACTGAAGCTTTTGACCATAAGTCGTAACATATTAGATATCGTTATAATGAAATGTCCTGTTTGAAAAAATTGCTCAAGTTTGATCTTGCGATATCCTTGAATGGATTTATTTATAAGAATTTAAAGGACTGTACTCCCTGACACTCCAAGATTGGCATACTCCATTCTAATTATTTACTGAACACCCTGCATATACTAAGGAACTAACTAAAAACTCCAAAATAGTAAAAATACTGCTACTACATAATAAAAGTAGGTAATTCTAAAAACTACATAAAATAGGTAAGGGAAATATTAACAAAAATTAATATTAAATAACGGACTGATTAATACAGGGTGTGTTTATAAATTAGCTAAATTTATATTAAAAACGAACAGTTTTATATTCAACTGGAATATCATTCCAAAAGTGCTCAGTATATAGATTAGCTTGTTCAAAACTAATAAAGAATGGTTTTCCATAGTACCAATACAGCCAAAGGCTTATTCTTTTTCCTTAATTTTTTCTCTTCCATCAAAATCAGTAGGAAATTTTAATCACATTTCATTGTCGTCAAAAGGATGAATAGAAGAAAAAGTTTTTCTCTAAACATTTTTTATAAAATTTTAAAAAAATCTAACAAAATATTCTCTTTTACTTTTGGGCAACCTACACCATGTAGAATAAATGATGAAAAGAAGATTTGACATTTCAATATTATTTTTATAAACAGATGTTTTTTTTTTTTTCATAATTATAAAATTAAAATACACTAATCATACCAAAAAATATGTTCCACATTATAGACTTTATTTATACGATTGTTTTCTCCTAATTATTTTGGATCGTCTACCTACAACATATTTAATATATAAATATATTCAGATCATATCAAAAACAAAAGCGGACCTAAACTAGACTCCTATGGAACACCAAATTGTAAGAATATGCATCACACAGTAAAAACATTTTCTCTAAAGTGAATGGCAACAATTTGTGCCACTAAGCTTATGTATTTTTTTGATAAGATTATGAAAAGGTTCATCTTGGAAAAAGTAGAATAGGTTGTTATCCGTAAAATGTAGGTACTTCCAAAAGTAGAAGAATACCTAATTTATCCGCGAAAGCTAACATTTTGGGAATTTTATGTACTATAGACTTTCTGGTGCCAAATACCTACATCCATTGATTTGAGGAAATTAAAGTGATTTTCGATTTCTATCAGAGTAAATGACATTTATTTTTATGAAAAAACGTGTCTTAAATTTAGAGAATTGTTCTACTTTTTTTTCTTACAGTATATCAACAGTCTTGAATAAATAATATATATATATTCTTATCAAGCCAAAAAATTGCATAAATATTCAAATCAAGATTTCCATTTTTGTAAAAGAATCTCATGATTCACCAAAACGCTTATCTTCTTCAAAAAACTTAGATAATTTAATCCGTTACTGTGCTTTTAGGAATTTCGCATATTTTCATGTGCAAGAATTAATTGAATTAATCACTTTCTTTATCACAAAACCAAAAAAAAAAAAAAACAATTCAAATTATTTCAAATCGCTTACTGAGTATCAAAAGAAATCTTACTAAGATAAAATTTATCTTTCTAAAGATCTTGAATCAGACATATCTATTACTTACACACATATATACAGGAAAAGACGTTCATTAGTTCATAGTTTAAGAATATATACAAATTTTTGTTTCAACTCAAACTGAATTTTAAGAGAAATTTTCAA
The DNA here is from genome assembly GCA_963924295.1 of Dioctria rufipes. NCBI lineage: Eukaryota > Metazoa > Arthropoda > Insecta > Diptera > Asilidae > Dioctria > Dioctria rufipes. The sequence continues at coordinate 28,196,144 of OZ002740.1, forward strand.
GTTTAATACTTATTGAGATGTAGATGGCGTGAAAAGTGTTAAAACGCCCCACAAATTACGAAGTTTTTTTAATTATTTAGAAATCTTTTAACTCTTAGTCGAATTAACATTAAGCTAATATCCATTCTTCTTTTTGACATTTAAAATTGCAAAAGTATATGTAAATGTGTGTCAGTGAATCACAAAATTAAGATTGAGTTTCTAAATTTCATACATCATGTGTCAGGGATATTACTCTTAAAAAATCGTAAAAACTTCTCAATAGTCCAAACACCAGATGTTCAAAAAACCAAGGTAAACGGAACAAATATTTTGACAGCAGTTAAGCCAATTTGTAGTATACATGTAGGTAGGCATAACATGTGTAGTATTTGAATATGTTTTTAAGAAAACACTACTCATATGTACCCCAAGTTGAATACAGAATACAAAGCTCACATGATATACATAGGATTTATTCGACTTTAATTCCCATATGTGTTTATATTTTATGTTAATAAAGGTGATAAGGTTTTATGTCATACTTATTTACTGTTTTTTTTTTTTTTTTTTTTTTATTAGGAATATTTGATTGTTTTTCCAATGAGAATTAAAGTTGTGGGGTTAATTGCGTTCTAGTAAAAAATTAACAGAAAATTCTATCGAGGGTCTTAAGTCAGAGAGGTGTTATCAACTATTTTTGAAAAGATTTGGATTTAGGGTACCTACATAATATGTTCCTTTGTATTATTATTTCACACTTTTATATTCTGGAGAAAGGTTTGATTTATAATAGAAAAATAAGATTCGCATATAAACCAATCCTTTAATCTGTATTAAAGTAGTCTCTTGCACATACGTATGTGCCATTTTTACCTCCAATAGCCAACAGTTCAATAGTCAACAGCGAATACGAGCTCTAATGCTATATAAATGTATAATTACACCACTTGTAATTTTAAAAACTATAAGCTGATTTGAATTTGTCAAGATTAAATTAATTGTCAAAAAAAATATTGCAAATGGAGTTTGAAAAGTGTCGGTGCTCTGTATACAGGGTGTTTTCCACTAGGAGGTCAGTAGAGCAGGAGGTGATAGTACTCACCTAGACGAACCAAAAATTGTATGGCAGGGGGGGGGGGGCATATCAACCGTTTAGGAGTGAGTTACAGGGTGATTAAGAACACAAAGCACCCTGTATCTTAAAAACGACAGTGCGTATGGTCACAGTTATTGTATGCAGAACTTCATTGCCTTTCAAACGACTGCTCAACCATCCCCATGCCCCTCTCCCCTCAAGAATTATGGTTGTCTAAACTAAAAATTTCGGATTTTCTTACCTTTTTTTTTTTGTAATTTAACCTCTATTATTTTTGCAAAAAGCTCGTTATCATAACTTTTTTTATAAAAACTGTATACTGTAGACTCTTCTCTTTAATGTGACCTATTACACCCAATGTGCTATCTGAAGACCTTTAATAGTTACTAGTTCTAAACCTATTCTCAAACCTATTTTCAAAACTATTCTCAACGATAAATTGTTCCCTTAGCAAGTCATTTTAAAAAATATCGTCTAATTTCGGTGTGACCTGAATAGATTATGAGTTAATAACTGTTTAACGGCTACAGTTAACACATAGGGTGTAATAGGTCAACTTAAAGAGGACTGTCTACAGTTTACAGTTTTTATAAAAAAAAAAGTTATGTTAACGACCTTTTTGCAAAAATAATAGAGGTTAAATTTAAAAAAAGGTAAGGAAATCTGAAATTCTTCCTGATAAGAGAGGGCTATGGGGCTGATTGGGCAGTCGTTGGAAAGGGGATGGAGCTCTGCATACAATGAGCTTCCAACTGTGACCATGCACCCTGTAGTTTTTAAGATACAGGGGTTTTGTGAAAAACTAGCTTTTTTTCTTAATCACCCTGTAACTCCTAAACGGTTGATATGCCCCTCCGCCCCTCGTCTAGGTGAGTACTATCACCTCCAGCTCTACTGACCGCCTAGTCGGAGGTTTTATAATAATATAAAAACTTTTGATACTTGAAACGATGCTAAGACGAAATCTGAAAATCTTGGACCGTTCAAAAATTTCCTAATATTTCACTAGAATGAAGTTGTTAAATCTGTTAAAGATCTATCGTTCGGTTTTCGTGTTTCCGAACAACAATTTCGAAAGTTCCCCATTAGTGGCATCCTTTATTGACTGGCCTGAATGGAGTTCAATTCTATTTACGCACAAAATAATAACTCATACAGACTAACAGAATCGAATTTTAATTCCATGTATCGCATATAGATGGCTCTTTTTAAAAACTTTTGTATTTTTTTTTTTTTTTGAAATTCAGTTAAAAATTAGTAAAGTGTTCTTTATATTATAAAGGTGGAGGATTTAATTGAAACGTATACATAAATTCAAATTATAATGGAAAACTTACTATCAAAATTTTGAAACTATATTACCACGATGAGAACGTTTTCTGCATATTGGGCAGAAATTTCCAAGTTCTACTAAACGATATTGACCTTACCATTGAGAAATTGTAATTTAGATAATTTTGACATGTTGTGCGCTACTTAATCGTATAAAAAATTATCTATTGGACAGAGAGAATACCAAAAACTTACGCAGGGTTAATGGAATCCTTTCTTTTTTACACACACTGTAAAAAATGTGCACAATTGTTGCCACAAAACTTAAGTATTTTTCCCTAAAATGTAGAAAATATTTCCTACAATTATGCAAATTTTTTACTGTACATCCTACAAAAAGTTGGAAGTAATCATTCCATAGATGAGATAATGAAAACAAAAAACTCTTTCTCTTCTACGTTAGTAAGAAATTTGGCAATTTTTAATATAAATTTATTTTTATTATCAAATTTTCAGTTTGTTTTGCTTATTTTATTTTGAGGTTATACATTATATGTTTCGCTTTATCAGATAAATGCTCATCCTTCAGTTATTGCATCTCTGACATGATGTGTTTGCCAAATTTCGCAATTTCTTTTCAAATTATAATGATAAGAATGGCGTCCAATTGTTGTGGAAGGAAGGAATTCTACTCCCTTATCATTTCCAATACTGGTCATTTCTAGGTATACTGTAAAAATATTCCTGCTTAACTTTTTTTTGCTGGAAATGGCGAGAAATTTGTACTGAATGCAATGAATTCATCGATCACAAAATCAAAATATTTTTTTTTGCAATTCACCATTGGCAATTACGTACAAATTTTGTACACAGTAATTTTAAGTTCTTTGTTTGATTTTTTTATCTGTAGCTCACTTAAGCTCAGTAATATTTTTTTTTTGGCCCAGCAAATGATTTAGTTTGGGCACCACTGCCCTAGATGATTGCCCGTATGAAATTTCGTATGGTCACCCATTTGAGCAATTTTGATTTTTGCAGTGGTTTATCGCATATATTTCTAGAACGGTTCGTTGGACAGAAAAAAAGTTATAACCAATTTTATAGGATTTCGTATTCTGAAGAAGTTTTTAGTACAATAAAAATATCTTGGGTTGATCGTTTTCACAGTATACGTAACAAACCTAAATTTTTATATTGCAACACCAAGAAGAAGTTGCCCGATTTAGTCCATTTTTAAAATTTTATTTCCTAATACAACGAAAATACCATGTACCAAATTTCGTCCCTCTATGTCAACGCATTCTCAGGCAGTGACCAAATATATAGTGGAAAACGTAATTTTTGCATGGCAACCCCACGAAGGAGTTGCCCGATTTGTCTCATTTTGGAACTTAATTTTATTTTATTTTTTTGAAAGTCCATGTACAAAATTTCAGCTCTCTAAGTACACGTGTTCTCGACTTATCGTGCGCACGAACGGACGGACGGACATGCAAAAATTAAAATAACTTTTAATTTTATGCGTGTGGGTGTCCAATCCATTTTTCTCTACTAGCATTATATTATTTCTGTGCGTTACAAACGGAATGACAAACTTAGTATACTCTTTAGATTTCATCTAGGGTATAAAAACTAAGCTTAATTTCGTAGAGGGATAAAATCGGGGAACTGCTTCAAGTGATGTTATACAAAATTAGCTATGTTTCATAATTTATTGCAAAACTCTTTAGAACTCGTTAAGCTAGGGAGCTGCAATTTTATCACGCTAATATGTATTATCCAGAGCCTGAAAATAACTCTCCATTAAGTCGATTTTTAAGTGAGGTCCGACTGGAAACTTTTATTTAAAAAATAAATTTTAATAATACTTTTAACTTTTATTTTTAAAAGTAAAAGTTAAGAGTAAATTTTTATTGTACGAAATAAAAGTTTTAAGTCTTTTCAGACCTTTATCTAACAAAAAAACTTTTTGAGAGTATTTCGAGACTTTTATTTTATAAAAGTATTTTTAAGACTCTTTTGAGACTTTTATTTTATAAAAATCTTTTTAAAAGTATTTTGAGACTTTTATTTTATAAAAATCTTTTTTTAAAAGACTTTCTTTATGTTTTTATTTAAATATATAAAGTATTTACAGTCTAAAGTAAAAAAAAGCCCTCTTCCGCTGTTTATAACATTTTAATCGATTTGATCCATATACATAACATAATTTGTTTATATCATATAAACTTAAGGAAAGTCCAGACTCTGCCTGTCTGTAACGCATTCGAATTCCAGGATGGCTTTTCTTTTAATTAGAAGGAAATTAAAAAAAAAAATAACAAAAAAATTAAATTAAATAAAAACAAGTAAAAAGGCTAAAATTAGTCTAAAACACCAATACTTATGATACCCTATATGAATGTCCGGCTGGATAAAATCGATTGAAACATTATCATAAACAGCGGAAGAGGTTTTGTTTTTTAAATCAGACCGTAAATACTGTAAATATTTAAATAATAAGCATAAAGAAAGACTTTTAAAAAGATTTTTATAAAATAAAAGTCTCAAAAGACTCTTAAAAATACTTTTATGAAATAAAAGTCTCGAAATACTGTCAAAAAGTTTCTGTTTTGTATAACAGTTAAAAATAACCATTAAAAATAATGGTTATTTTGGGAGTCTCAATAATAAAAATTACTAATTTTTATTATTTTAAAACTCTTATTTCTTATAATTTTGTTTAATTCTTATGGAATAAAAGTTAATAATAACTCGTATTCTAGAGACTTTTTGAAAAAAGTCATAAAAGTTTCAAGCTCTAGTACAGGGTGGGCCAAAAGTCACCATGGGGTTTAAAAATTAAATTGGTAACATATGGTAGGATGAAAAAAAGGATTGGTAAGGTGGGGTGGGGAAACATGCTTACCTATGAAGAACAGACAGTTGGCTATCATGTAAAAAAGGAATGAAGAGAAACGGTCAACAGGGTGTGGAGCAATGTACAAACGAAAAAGTTAGGTTATTTTTAAACCCCATGGTGACTTTTGGCCCACCCTGTATTATCAAAAAAAACGAATTTTAGTTTTGAACAAAAGAAAAATTAGGCAACTCCTTCGTAGAAGACTTTTCGTTTTCATGCCTGCTGTGACAAGAATGCCTTGATATTATAGCAAACGGATTTCTTGCATATGGAAATTTTTTCATACATCTGACCAAACGATAATTTGAAACGCGTTAAGCTAGCGTGTTGCATTTTGTTGCATAGCAATTTTATAAAAAGTAACAATTAAATATACTTATAAATGGGTAAAATTTAACAACTCCTTTGTAGTACTTATATCCATACAAAAGGAAGTTTGGATTTTCACTATACTTTCATATTTGAATATTGTTTAAATCGAATTCTTGCAATAATTCAACTAAAATAGAGAGACACCTACTTGTGATGTATACAACTAAATATTAAACGTCAAAAGTTTTTAGCTCCTTTGGTCGGTTTTAATTTCATTGCGCAAAGTTAGAAAAAAATTTTGGGAGAGTATTACACTCGATATATTAAGTTTGGTAAGTTTTGTTGAATTTAAGGTTCTTATAACCATTTATCTTCATTTTTAAAGGTTTGCGTATTTTATTTTGGCAGCCAAACGTACTTTTGTTTAATGTATGTTATACCGTACAACAGCCCTCAAGCGAAATGGACGTTATAACTGACATTAATACTTTTCTCCTTAATTGCTATGCTTTTTACTCTGATTTGCTATAGGAAAATGGAAAATTCAAATAGACTTATAGAAGAAGAAATGCTTGCCTTGCTGGACTCATCTGATATTAAAGATAGCAACATAGAAGAAGATTCACTAGACGACTGCGAAGATTTAGATATTTTCACATGTTTGAAAAAAACCAAAGTAGGATGTATAAAACTAACACCAGAGCAGGAAAGACTTCACAAGAATAGTGCCGAGAACGAGTTAGTGGAAGTGATTTCGTACATTCCGGCCTCCTGGGACGAAATGGTAAATGTAGAGGATTTTTCAAGCCACAACAGTACTGAAACTTGCATTGAACCTGAAGCCAATGCTTTGAAATGAAAAACAAAAACAGTGGCGTCGCAAAGGAGCACATTATTGACGATGATTTTCACCCAATACCTCTGTAATATTTTCACAAATATATTACTTTAGAAATGTTTGAAGATATAGCTGAATTCAGAAACATTTATGCTTTACAAAATCAAGCTCAGAATTGGAAAATTACTGATAGCAATGAGATGAAAAAGGTATTCGGTCTTCAAATAGCAATCGGAAAATTGATATTTCTACGAGTTAAAATGTGTTGAGAAAATTGGATTCGAATTGGCTTATTTACTGATGTAAACGTTTCTTCCAACTGCGTACAAATCTGCATTTTATTAATTCCTTGGAAATACCTAAGGATTGTGAAGATAAATTTGTCCGCGTTCGTCCACTGTTAGACGCCGTGCGCAAAAGATCTATCTCTATCTATCTCTTGATATAGAAGAAAACTGAACGTAAAAATATGGGCCAAAGGGAAACCGTGAATTTTGTTATATGTGGAAAAAGTGGATTAACGTATGACTTCATTTGCTACCAGGGAAAACATACAAATTTAGATACCCAAAAGTTACGTGATTTTGGATTTGGAGTAATTCATCGGGCAGAGAGAATCAACTACTCCAGACACAAATTGTATTTTGTTAATTACTTTTCAACTTATCAGTTATTTAAAATATTAAAACAAAAGGGGGTATATATGCAGCTGGAACCATAAGAGTCGACAGATTTGCGAAACCAACACCGTTTTCTGTCATCAAATTACATTTCAAAGGGGGTTCCAGACAAAGTGCTCCATTGAGACAAAAAAGCATCTAATTATCTTGACACCGAGCGCCCACAGATCGTCAAAAATTATAACGAAAGTATGGGAGGAGTTGATCTTTTGGACCAAATGATCAGTTATTACAGGATCTTTATTAGATCAAAAACATGGACGCTAAGAATTGGATTGAATACAAATTTTACTGCAAAAAAATGGTATTCCAGAAAGGAATATTATGGACTTACTTGCATTCGGGTCTCGGATAGTTGAAGCCTTAGTTTATGTTAAACAATCAGTGCCACACAAACGAGGTCGCCCAAGCTCATCCTTCCAAGACTATGCAGTTGTTACCAAATACAAATGAGATACGCGATCGTCGAAAGAAATTCAGACGGACATAACTGATCATTTTGCGCTACATGATCAAAAACAAAAGTAGTCTACAAGATGTAAATGGAAGGATTATAAGTTTCGATCGAATAGAGGTATTGTGAAAAATGTCAAATTCATTTATGTATGACAAAAGACCGTAACTGTTTCTACCATTTTCTACACAACTGAAATACTTTAGTTATATATAATATTAGTTAACACGTGATGAATAAAATACTAGAACCTTTGTAATTTTTAGTTATGGTATGTTTTATTAATTTTCGTTAGTTTTGTTTTTTTTTTTTTTAATTAATTATCGATTTTGCGAGCTCTTCTAGTTTACATGTTGTAAACTCATTAATACCAACTCATTTCACAAACTCTAGTTCAACATTGCTGGATGTATTCCTGACTGGAGACTTAGGTAAAGTTACACATTTTAACCAACTGTCTTTTACTCCTTTCTCCAATCGTGAACTTATTTTTTTGTCGTATGATATTGAATTGTCTCGTGCCGCTCATACAAATTTTTTGTATCGTTATTTTGATAATATTCAACTTGAGTCTCTTTTGAATGTAGCTGATAATTTAACCTGGGATCAACTTCATCATGAGAATTCTATTGATAAAAAGGTTGAAATTTTTCAGGATTTTATTTTGGATCATTTTCAAAGATTTGTTCCTCTTAAAGAAGCTAAAATAGTTAACACTACACTGTAAAAAATAGCCTGAAAATTACAGCTTTAAAAGTAGTAGTTTTTTACAGCAAAATGTTGTAAATTTAATGAAAACTTTATTTTTCTACAGTTTTGTATGTAAAAATAATTTTTTTTTGTATTTTTAAATAGTGTTTGTTATTTTTACAACACTTGTATGTAAAAACAAAGCTGGTAACACTAGATTTACGAAAAATTCAAAATTACAAAAAAATGGGTTAATTTTACATCTGAAACTGTATTTTCACAACTCTTCATGGAAAATAGGAACTTATTGCAGCATGAGCATTGTTAAATGTGAAGTTGTGACATTCGGATGCGCTTAAAGTACTTTGTAGCACTACATCCGATAACAAGTGATAAAGGTGAAAAATGAAGTGTTTAACATGTAATTATAAATTTATAAGCATACAGGCATAGAATAAACATCAGAATATTCATAGGTATCATGAGAATTCTAGTTTTCAGTGCATGAATAAAAATTCTGGAAATTTTTTTAAAACTTACGCGTCATTTAAATCTCATGTATTTCGTGATCATACAAAGTTAAACATGTTAAAAGTTGAAAGCTATTATCTGTGTAAATAAGCTGAATACAATTTTAAATGTAATACCTTTAGAGAAATTGTAACTCATTCGTCCATGCATCTGTGTCCTAATGTGAATTGCAATAAAGTGTTGAGAACAAAATCTTCTTTACATAGTCGTACATTTAGAAAACACAGAAGAATCCGTGATAATGCAGAATCTAGCGAACCTTCACCGAAATGTGTAATTAGCGACTATGAAAGGCCTACGATATACTTCAGACAGAAGTCATATGACAAATCGCCAGATGTGGGACTCCTTTTCCTGAATTTAAAATCGAAATTTGATATAACAGAGAATACAATTCAATCGCATGTCTCTGAAATGAAATCATACTACCGATTTGAGGTAAGTAATTTAGAAAGAAACGTAGTGCATTATTGCTTCACGGAAGGATTTAATGAAGTTCTGAAAACTAAACTCGCAAAAGCCTACAAACGTCAAAAGTACTTTATGAAAAACTTTTATTAAGGCTACTGAAATTTATTTAGGGAGTAATAATATTCATAAAAAAAATCCTATCATTACATTTCAATTTTAAAAAGCTTAAACTCCAACTTGTTATTTTTGTTCTGGAACGGTTCTGAAAAGAAATGTGGCGATATTTTCGTAAGGTTACCATACAAAAATGCAGACTTATCTTTCTACTCGAAATAAACTTGAAAACCTTTCGACCACATTCCATACGTATCTAGAATAGGGTACTCAAAAAATATATAGCTCTTAGAACAATTAAAACTTTTCCTCGTTTCCTCTTATTTTTTTTTTTTAATTTTTTAATTTAATTTAATTTTTTTTTTAATTTCTTTTAATTTTTTTTAAACAGATTTCAAAATGACTTCAACAATATTTAAAAATAATTCAACGATTTTCACAAAACAATTTTAAATAAAATTCGTCGGGTATTTTAAAATTAAATCAGTTTTTGAATTTTTTTAAGACAAAAAACCAATTTTGCTGATTGATTTGTGAAAATCGTTGAATTATTTTTAAATATTGTTGGAGTCCTTTTGAAATCTGCTTAAAATAAATTAAATCAGGTGAATTTATTCTGGAAAAGGTATATATTCTATGCATTAGATATCTAACACTAATATAACTCTTTACTTTTATTATTTCTTATTTATAGAAACTGATGCAGATGATATATATTATATTTACGTCGACAATAATGTTATTAACTCCGAATCCATGAATCTAAAAGAAGCAATAATGCAAACATTTGCAAATTATTTCAACTTGAACATCGTAAAGGAGTCTCGCAGTCCTACGATTTCCTACAGAGGTACTTCTTCTCAATACATTCGAAATGCTCTCGTGGAAATAAAAACAACATTACTGCTATTGCAAAAGTCATTAAACTTAATGAAAAATTGAAATGTTTAGGATATTGAAAACTTTTTTCTACTTTATATAGAATTTTAATTTTTCATTTTGTCCTAAATAAAATGTTATTGTCTTCATTATTTATTAATTTCATTGTGTATCCAGAGATAGTATTTTTTTTTTTATAGTTTTAAGCTATATAAATGAAATGTTTTACTTTTTAATAAATATGAATTCATACCAAAAAAATGTGTTTTACAGTATGGTTATCGAATGAGTTTACCCACTTTCATTCAATTTTACATATGTACAACAAATTTCTAATTGATTTTACAACAAAGCAACAAGCACACCTTTGTTTAATTTTACAACAAATGTGCATTTATAACACACTTTAATTTATTTTCAAATAAATATGTAATATAACTTACATATTCTAATTTAATTTCACAACAAATGTGTAATTGAGCTTACATGCTTTAATGTGATTTTACAACAACAATTTACAAGCATTTTCGACATGTAATTTTACAACATTTATAGTCGGCAACAAATTGCCAATTTTTAATGATCTGATTAGGCAAAGAAATGGATCTTATCGACGTTGGAAGCGTTTCAAAACTCGTGATACATAGGAGGACTATAGAAGTTTGCGGAACAATGTAACTACTAAAATCAGAAACTCCAAGATAACTTACTATCGTTCCAAATTCAATAGTGAATTGCCACCAGCAATACTATGGCGAAATCTTCGATCTCTTGGTGTCAGTCGCTCTTCAAATGATGATGTGAACGAAGATCCAAATGAACTTAATTGTATATTTTTGTTTGCATCTATTAATTCTGATCATACTTCCACTAATGCGAATTTGGGTACCCCGTTTTATCTTCCAATAATGGAGGAAGCCTTACTTTTAGACCGGTTACAGTTGATTAGGTTGATGAGATGATCTATAGTGTTAAATCCAATGCTCCTGGTTTTGGTGATGTTCACCCAAAGTTTATTAAACTGCTACGACCAGTAGTCTTGCCTCATCTTACGCGTATCTTTAATAGTGAAATAATGCAATCTGTTTTTCCCATGTGCTGGAAATTTGCCACAGTAAAACCAATACTCAAATGCACGCGTCCCAATATCAATGATTATAGGCCTATTTCCATATTGCCATATTTATCGAAATTATTTGAGAAATTTTTTCAAATACGAGAATATTTACTTCGTAATAATTTGTTTTGTACAACGGCTTTGCTCAAGATAAGTAATGATATTCGTGCTGCTATTAATGAGGATGAGGTTACGTACTTAGTTCTTCTTGACTTTAGTAAAGCGTTTGATTTAGTCAGTTATCAGCTCTTACTTATAAAACTGTTTTCTTATTTTTGTTTTTCTGTATCGGCAAGAAACTTGATTGCATCCTATTTATCTTTCAACAAGTACGATGTGGTAACTCTTTTTCCACGTTTCTTCCAATAAAAGCCGGTGTACCGCAGGGATCTATTCTCGGCCCCTTACTTTTTTCCTTATTAATGTTATTAATTATTGTAATTTTCATCTCTATGCAGATGATTTACAAATTTACACATCTAGGAGGTTGGGCTTAGTGGAGAATGCAATTTTTTGTATTATTAGCGACCTTGGAAAGATTAACTCTTGGGCAATTGATAATGGGTGGCTTCTCAATTCTAACAAAACTAAAGCAATTGCTATATATAGGAACGCTCTTGACACATCTTGTTTCCCAAATATCACTCTGAATGACACTACTATCAAATTTTATGATAAGATAAATAATTTGGGTATAATATTTAATAATGACTTCACTTGGTCAAGTCATGTCGATAACGTTATTAGGAAAGTATATGGAGCTCTATGGCGCTTAGTAATATATATTATATTGTCTGCCGTTAAGTACCCGCCTAAAATAGGCTAAAGTTCTACTTTTTCCTATTATTGGCTCTTTCAACGCGTAAACTGAATGTTGCTGTAAACTTCATCACGCGTTTTATTAACGGTCTTAGACGTTACGATCACGTCTCGCCATACTCTAATCAATTATTAGGTCTTCCATTTAAGTTTTATGTTCCGTACCGTCATCTAATTTTATTGAATAAGATACTAATTGGATCAGCTCCTCGATACCTTGCTGATACAGTCAACACTGCTCAATCTGAATGATCCTTAATACTCCTAGTACCAAGACATTCATTTTTAGCTTCTCAAAGGCAGTTCTTTGTGCAGGCTGGCAGGCTATGCAATTTCCTATATCTGCAGTTACGCAGACAGTTTGATTTCCCCCAGTCAATGAAACTTTCAATGAATGTAGGTATTTCGCGCGAAATAACCTATATAAAGTACCTACGTAAAATTCTCGAAATGTTAAGCTTTCTCGGATATAAGGAAGAGAACATTCAATAAATTATTAAATATTATTATAATTCATACATTGTTTTTGAAGTACCTCCATTTCAGGTACAAAAACTATTCCTATTTCTGAAGGGGAGCAATCCCTTTATTTTATAAAAAATATTCCTAGACCTGGTGGCACAAATTATTACCATTGATTCTAGGGAAACATTTTTTACTGTGTAGGAAAGAAGTTATAATTGGTCAAAGGTAAGTCTTACCGATGAATGCCGGTAAATATAACCAACAACTCCTTCGATTTGAAAATATTGAATTTAGCTGATTTTTACGTGATTTTTAGTATTACTTCCGTGAATGATTCGTAAGATAGTAAAAATTACCATTTTCCCAGTATGTATATGAATGTATGTATGTACATATGTAGGGTAAAAATCTACAAATCTGAAAATTGTAGTATGGAAACCCTACGTATCAATAATTTTTTTAAAATTCAGTTCTATATTTAAGTCGACGACTTCTTAAAGGTTACCTACAAATTGGTTTTGATTTTTTATAAATATTTTCTACCATACAAGGCGTCTGAATGGGTTGTTAAGAATCGCTTCCAAACAATTATCAGATGTACGAATTCGTTTAATAAAAAATTTCTACTAAAGTAAGGATATCAGCTGACAACTGATATTTGGTAAAGATATTAATTCAGGTGCTAACAAACAAACAGTTTTCAAACAATGAAATTTGCACGCAGGAAAATTTTATGTGACAAACGCAGTAATTTTTCCCCTTTCGGGGTGAGAATGCCAAACGAGTAGGTACTATATAAAAACATAAAAACATAAAAGAACTTATAAGCATTTCCGGAAGCTAGTTTCGTTGAAATCAAAGACAATTTCCTTCCATATAATCTACTTCCCTTTTGAACAATTTCTCTAACTATATAAAATTCCCTTAGAATATTAAGAATATGAATTTCCCCATATTACCGAAATAATCAGAGGAATTTAATTTTTTGTAGAAAAAGAAAATTAATTTTTTTTATTATTGAATTATCCACCATTTTGTTTTGCTTATACAGAGATTAAATTTCATTTAGCACACATAAATAGAAAACTAATAAATTTAGAGAAATTTCATTTTAAAAGATTTTATCTTTTAAGAAAAATTTGTTTTTATTTTCAATGAATTGGTTTTAGGCAAATTAAGTACTTTTGGGAAAATTATTATTTCTAAAAAACTCTCCTGATACCTTATGTACATATTCTACTTGTGCAAGAAAAAAATCCATTTTCTTCAATATTTTACCAACTCAAAAAAGTGATTGTGGAACTTGTCCTGTAATGACATACTGACACAGCGACCTTGGGTTGGGTACGAAATCCAGAAAGACAAAATCAAGAAGAGACAATATCTGGAAAAGACGAGATCTGGATTTCCTCTTACATTGTAAAATATAATAGGACTATTTCCCAAATTTAAGATACGTTTTTCCCTAAAAATAAATGTAATTTTCTATGAATACAAAGAGAAAATCAGTTTAATTTCCCCAAATCAATGGAGCCATTCAATGAATTTAGGTATTTGTTACCATAAAACCTATAAAATGCGTAAAATTCCCGAAATTTTTTATAAGGAAGAGAACATTCAATAAATTAGGTTTTATGCTACATTTTTTATGGAAATATATTTTCGTTCATATAATTCACACATTGTTTTTGAAAATAAGTCATATATTGTTTTCCAATATTTTATTTGAGCGTACATTAACTACAGCTGATGTGGCGCAGCAGTTGTAAGGAAAAGAACTAACAACAACACGAGAGAGGATAACAACCAAACCAAGGATCAAAATGAGGAAAAAAGCAAAACATCTAATCGAACTGAGGGCCAAAGATAAGCCCCAACGCCCTAAAAAAGACAATCTGAAGGATGCGAAAAATCATCTAACAAAATCCAAAGAAGGAAGACAAGGAAGAAAGTTGAAAGCGCAAAAGCACTTGACTTGACTTGACTTGATTTGAGCGTGCCCAGGGCACCAAAATAACTTCCGTACTACTTAGTAATATGGGCCATAAGAAATGAGATATTTAACTCATTCTAATGTTTTTTAAAAGGGGTGGTGTTCTATCACCTATCTTGGGGTGTCGCTCCACCTATTCCCTACATTTTAGGGGGGAAAAACAAAAATTCCCTACATTTGAGGGAGAAAAACGTAATGTACATTTTCCAAGATGGAGCTTTCTTTAATTTTATCGACAAATACCTAACCTTTGTTGCACAAATTGTTCCCACTCACTTTACGGAATTATTTTTTAATGTGTAGTTTGAAATCTTCATGATGGTTGGTTTTAATTTGGTGATGGTAGATAGATAGATAAAAACCTGTGTCATCCAGGATCAACTTCTTGTGAAATCTAACTGTGCCCATTTTATATGAATTATGAAGAAAGATGTGGCTCAAGGTCTCCCTTAAATGTGTACGTGACTAACGATTGTTGAGTTGTAAAAAGTGATTTTTGAGCCACACCTTTCTTCATATGAATATAAACTGGGCACAGTTGGATTGCATCAGAACTTCATCCTGAATTAAAAGCATTCTTTTGGAGCACGCCACTAAGTACAGACCTAATAAACAGTAAAGCTGAGACAATTACAGCCAGTTCGGGTGATTTCTGGGCAAGCAACACTTCATTAATTGTTTCATTGACAAGAGATATTTAAAAGTGAAAGGGCAACAGTTAAGTTTAAAAAAAAAACAAAATTATTTGTTAAAACGTGTTTCTCTAGTAAAAATATAAGAACAGAATGCTATATGTGTGCGTGTCAGTTTTTGCTCCTTGTTAATTTTGACTTATTATAAAAAGGATCCAACTAGATTTAGGGGTAAAATAGCATATCATGCTTGAAGGTAAAATGACTTATTATGCCATTTTACCCTAGTATTCCATAATCCTTTACATTAATTTTAATTTAGAAAACAGCTGCTTTTATATTTTTTTTATTTGCATATTTTATTTGCATATTATTATTTACAGATAGACTTTTAAAAGCAGTGTTCTTAATATTTCATGTGATGTCCCTGAATCTCAAAACAAGCGTTTATCCTTCGTCCGAAATTATCACAGTGACACAATAGGTCAGCTGCAGAAATACTATCTCATACATCTGTAAATCTTCTGATCAGTGTTGCCCTATTTCTTGGTCTAGGCTCCTTAAAGACAGAGCTTTGTACCCTGGCCCCACAAATATTCAATTGGATTCAGATCCAGTGAATTCCCAGGCCAATCATTTCAAAATGTTTGAAAAACAACAGTTTTGCTTCTTCGATAGTTTTTTTTTTCGCTAAGATGCTGTTGTACGCTAGAACTTATTACCTGATTAATAAAAGGACATGCGAACGAAGGGATCGGCCTAATAAAGAAATATAGCTAAAAAGGTTTTGATTATTATCTGAATGAGTGTAAAGGAATTTTCTGTCCACCCTATACATGTTATAATCAGTCTAGAGATATGTCTTTATTTAACTATCAAGTGAAATGTCATTTGTTCGTGAAAAAGTAAACCTAAAATTTACGACTGATGACCCTAGTGAGAATTTCGATCCAAACGTGATGATTGCAATGAAATCCTTCCCTCATCGTGGTGATCTTTATAGTAGGTCTAAACCAGGAAAACGATGGATACAGTGCAGTCTATGCCCTAAATACGCACATAATGAGTGCGGAGGATTAGAGAATAGCGCATAGGAGTTCATTTGTGATATGTACAAATAATTATTAAAAATGAAGAGCCCTATGTCATTTTACCAGCATCTCCTTGGATATAATGACACATCTAAGGTTTTCATATAATTCAAAATAATACTTTAAAACTACGTTATTCCACGTCCATTTCCAATCGTGATATGTACTATATATCGTTATTTATTTTTGTTAAAAAAAAATTATTTTTGTTGTAATTCTAGAAAATAAATGAGTTTTAGTTTACCATATGCCATTTTAAGACAACTTCCCCTACACTTTTATGCATGATGTGGTACCTATGTACCATCATACTAAATTTGTCAAAATTTTATTTAACCATAATTTTCTCATTCTCCCTTAACTTGAAAATTCCCCGCAAATTTAAATCATACCAAAACAGTATGAAGCCATTTAAAAACTATACTAAAAATATTTTTGTAAAACATACTTATTTCGAAGTAAAATATTTTTGTAAAATAAGGAAATTGATATAATCATGAGAAGCTCATATCGGACTGAATTGAGGTATGCAGTTATAGCTTTAAAAATGTTAACTTTTTAAATCAGACATCTACTGCTATTTTCCAGGTTGGTATTCTTTGAAAATATCCTCTAAAATTTTATTTGTACAACATGTATGTATGCATAGTCTCCTATAGTTTAGAATAATAGAAATATTATCTAAATACACATTATATATTTACTGGTTAGCCCCGCCCCATCAGATAATTTCGTAGAATACCTATAGGAAAGGACACACTTTTTCTCTATTTTTAAGAGACGGTAGCTGACAGACGAGTTATTAATTATTAGGAAGAATTTCAAAGTTTATCACCTAACGCTTATACTTATCAATTTAATCTTTTTGCATTTTGTGCACTTTTAAAAACATGACAACTGGAAATCCCCTTCCCCCTCCCCTTCCATTTATTATCAGAGCTAAGAAGTGTGTTTATTTGTATTTTTTTCTTCTGAACAATAGTTTTATATTATTCAGAAGAATTTTGTGCATAATTCTAAGGATTTTTAAAACAAATTCCTTATTTCTTAGGAATCCTCTTCAACTCTCTCGCTATTCGCTTTAGTAACCAATTATTTACTTTATAAGCTTTAATTTGGCCAATTTCCTTTGCTGACTGCTTAAACACCTACAATAGTTTTATAAATGTAAAAACAAACGTACCACACACTTCTAAGCTAAGATAATAAATGGAGGAGATGAAGTTTAAAATATCTTCTAACAATTACTTATCTCTCATACTACCATCTCTTAAAAGTAGCGAAAATATGTGTCCTTTCCAGTGTTGGTAGATCGTAGGAATACTGCCATATTGTGGGAATTTCGGACCTTACAAAAATTTTAAATGAAATATAAAAAGGGAAAAGGAAATACAAAATTATGGGAAAAATCATACATCCAAAGTTGAAAAAATATTTCCTTAAAATTGATATAAAATTGATTTTTCCTGTACTAGTATCTCATATTGATTGCGCATGATCATGAAACTCAAATATTGAGTATTTTTCAAATATAAAAGCTTTGAGAACTTTGATGATAATAATGAAAATAACACAATTGCACTAATTTGCTTATGCATACTTAAGTAGTTGAAATGATTAAAACTGTAATTAGGGGGATGAGAGTTTGTATTTAATAACTGAATTGTAGTAGCATTGATCCTTTAACTCTTAATTTGCGAATTTATTTTTATAGAAGTCTCTCTTATTAATAAAAACTTATTATTTTTCAAAAGTTACGTGAACTGTTCATTTTGATGTTTTTCTTATACTTTTTGGTACCAAGGAAAAAATTGTGTAAATTTGCATAATTATATGTGGGAAAAATTCCCAGCAATTCCCATTTTCGAGGGAATTTTGGCTGCAACAAACTCGCAACACTGGTCCTTTCTTTAAAGTATACCACGAAATCCAAAGGGGATAGCCAGGGGTCACCGAGTGTATATACAGAGTGTTTCCTCCATGCTAATAACTCTTTAACGGCTATAGATAGCACATAGGTGTAAATCAAGAGGATAGTCCACAGTTTATAATTTTTATAAAAAAAAGTTATGTAAACTAACTTTTTGTAACAAAAAAAAAAAAAAAAAAAAATAGGTCAAACTAAAAAAAAAGTTTACAAAATCCAAAATTTTTACTTTAGACCACCATAACTCCTGAGAGTAGAGGAGTATGCAGCTGGTTGAGAAGTTGATGGAAAGGCCATAAGTTTCTACATACAATAAGCTCTTGAAGATCACGGTATACCCTGTATTTCTTTCAGATACAGGGTATTTTGTGAAAACCCAGCATATTTTTTTAATCACCCTGTAACGAAACTTTTGATATGGCCTCCTGCTATAAAACTGTTTGTTTGGCTAGGTGAGTACTATCACCTCCCATTCTATGGACCACTATGGAGGAAACACCCTGTACTTATAATATGTATATTAAGAAAACTTGATAAAATTCAAATTTCTTCATATATGTATTAAATGGAAGTGGATAGACAATACATCTGCTTTAACCTTATCAAAATATACCCATACACTGCAGTTTCGTAAAAAAATTGTTTAAAAATGTAAAAAATTCAAAATACTATTCATTCATTCATTTTCGTATACATACCTAAATATATGTATATACTTTAAAATGTTACAAGATAATTTATGTAGCTTAACAACTATAATACTTATATACATTGTACAATATAGGTATATCGATATAGTGATAAACTTTAGTCGTAACGAGTACAATAACCTCAACAATAGACAACAGGTGATAACCACCAACGTCTATTTAACATACAGGAAAACTCTATATATCTATGTAGAAGGTAGCTAAAAAACGTAAAAGCGATAAAATTTAGCACTTACTTGTAATTATTTAAATTACTCTCATGTTCACGTTCGGATTCCATTTTGAGGTCGGCCGACAACTATTGAAGAAAACAATATTTTCAAATCCGGTATTATAGGGACTACCGTTCCATAACAAATAAACAAATGAACAAACAAAAAACACTTCTCTTCACAGGTGATAAAATATTCTCAAGAAAATCAAATTTTTATCATAAACCACTAGCCATAGCTATAAATTTTATGTAAATTAAAGGATCACACTGTTATAAATTCACATAATTCACAGGATAAAGAACTTTTTATTTTTTTTTTTTTTTTTTTTCAAAAATAACAAAATAAATTTCACAAAATCTCTTCAAAACATTCTCATTGATGAAAAAATTTCATTTCACTTTAAATTCAACACTTTGGATTTATTCTTCTCGAGAAAAACAAAAACAAACAAAAATGTAATTGTCCCAAATTAAAAAAAAAATCCTTGTTAATTGCTATTGGTGATGACCAACAAACACTATATTCGTTATTGTGCTCTTACGGGAATCCTTAATTGGATTACCTCGTGGCACTAAGAAGTGTCAGGCCAACTACTAAATAATAATAATAACAGCAGCAGCAGCAATAACAACAATAACAACCAGAAACGACAAAAAACAACTGGTTGCAATTTCAATAAATGACAGAACAATTGAATTAATTAGGAAATTAAAATTCATAACACCGCGAGAACTACACAGATCGCATATAGAAAAACCACCGAGTATTTGTACTAAGACGAATCCGCGATTCAAATTCGCGTGTTAATATCGCGCAGTGTTCCACCAGCGACTAACGATCAACAGGTAACACCAAACGGGACAACCGCAAGAAATACACCACACACACCTTAGTAAGTAGAAAAGGTAAAAACTCAAACGAAATAATAAATGGTCTACTGGTGGCATCATGGCATCGCAGCACAGGTGTGTTTGCGCAATACAACACATTACCACCGCACCGCACAGAACCCCGTCGTTGATCGTTTCATTGCGAGACGAGCAAAGCAAAATATCAAAAACTCACCAAACTTTATTATAAAGATCAATCACTAAAAGAAAACGACTGAGAGAAATAGAGAGAGAGAGAGAGAGAATGAGAGTGAGTGAAGTGAAGTGAAATAACTGATTTCACCGGTGGTGTGGTGTATATAAATATAGCTATTTCGTTTTCTGAAAGAGAAAGTATTTAGAGTGATTTTCGATGAAACAAGTAGACCATGCATGACAACGCTACATGAATGTAACAGAGGTGAGTATACTCTGAGACGATCGCGAATAGGATCGATCGACTCGAGGTCAATTGTTTGTAGAGAAGGTAAGGAGGATCGACAACCACCAAAGGTAAAACATGCAATTAATTACGTTCACAGATTAATCCGGGCCCTGGTGGTCTGAAGGCAGGGGAAATTCGATTTCTGGCTTATCCAATTGCATGAAGAGGGGCGTACAGAGTTTTCCGAATAAGTGGTGAAGGTGGATTTTAGCTATGTAGATGGGGACGCATCATTGACTTGATTTCTTGCTGTTCGTTTTCAAAGTTCTGGAAACACAAGCGATTTTGTTTTATTTTATTTGTTGTTTTTTTTCTTTTTTGCTGTGTTTTAGAGTAAAGCCAGTGGTGACAGAGTATAATACCTGCTTACTCATAGGTAGGTATAGGATTTTAAATATGGAGTCCATCAGAAGGCTCTATATACCTAGCTAGTTGACATTTAATGTTAAGAAATTAGCTAAATTGGTATTATGTACATATTATAAATAATTTATTAAAATTATTTATTTATTTGGTATTTGTGTAGGTATGTTTCTTTCTCTTTCCATTTAATTTTTAATTTAAGATCTAAAAAATTAACTAAAATCAGTTTTTCCCAGCAAGTTTAAGAAAAATCAAATTTTCCCCATTATTTTAACGTGAAAGTAGTTCAGTTTGTGAGTTGTTTTTTAACTCGTTAACACAGGGTGGTGTAAAAGTAACTCTCCTACCAATATTTGTATTTTTCGTAACTTCTGAAATATTTTTTTCTTTTTAATAATCTTTAATCGATGAAATTTTTTTTTAATTATCAGAAGAAAATCAAATCTATTCCTATGATCACCATTTTTTGGTGGTCAGAGGAAAGTGCTGTCTGTCTGTGATTATTTTGTCACAAATTTTGCTCTTCAGCTCTTGTAATAATAATAATAATTTAATAAATGTACACAAGACTTACAATCTTTTAAAGTACAAAATAATTAATCTGTGCTAGAGATATATTTATGAAATAGGAACTTAGCTATTATTAACAAAAGAAAGAATAATCTACATTGAATTGAAAGTTCAGGAAAAATAATAAAAGAAAGTTTCAAGACTAAAAAGATACAAATTAAGTATCTTACTGTTTTGCTCAATCATTTTATTGGTATTAAGAATATACAATATATTTAATTTTTTTATTATTATTTAAGCTGTTTACATTTAGCAAGTAAATATTTTTAGATCATTCAATACTGTTTTGTTATAGTTTTGTGGTTTGAAAAAAAAAATCGCTTTTAGCTAGTATTCGGACACCAAAATTTAGTATTCGGACACTACAGTTTCAGTGTCCAGACATAGACTTTTTGGAAGAAATTT
The DNA here is from genome assembly GCA_963924295.1 of Dioctria rufipes. Lineage (NCBI taxonomy): Eukaryota > Metazoa > Arthropoda > Insecta > Diptera > Asilidae > Dioctria > Dioctria rufipes. The sequence goes on from OZ002740.1 coordinate 28,217,926, forward strand.
ATTACCCATTTTTTATTAAAAATAAACACAAATGAGCTTTTTCATAAAACTATATACATTTTATTAATTGAAAGAATTATGAACATATTTCAAAGTACTTTTCTCCTAAAAAAAAACTAAAGAATTTATGCAGGCAAATAAAAGGTTTTCCAATAAGAGGTGTTATTTTGATATTCAAAGAAAAATACCATTTTTTGAGATAAATGATCGGATCTTTATTTCATTATAAAGAGGAAACGTTCTTATTTAAAATATTGCACGGCTCTATTGATTCTTCCAAGTTATTATCCAAATTAAAAATCAACTTTCCTAGCTGTTTTCTCAATTCTAAATTGATCTTCCTAATCTTTATTTTTATCTACTTCCTTCCTTCCCTTCCATTATTCTGTATATCATTATCGCTTTGCGCTCAATGCACCTCTACCTTACTTTACCTTATATTTTACTTTTTTAAAGTTATTCTTATTGCTATTCTTACTCCTATACGTGTTAACTTACGTTTTATTCTTTATTTTGCTTAAGCTTTGTTTTTGTTTTGTTTTTGATTTTTAGTAATATTGAATTTTTCGACTTTCTTTATAATATGTAGTCTGTAGTTTTTATTTTTATTATTATCATTTCATTTATATTATTCTTTTCCGCTGAAATTATTGTTTATTATCCTTTATATCTTATTTTAAGTTGCTTATATTTAATAATTGGTTTGTCATTTTCTTCTTTGAAGGTAATTTGCATTAGCCTAACGGTAGTGAGTAACTGGATCTATTTGCTATCGTATTAACCTTATAAATAAATAAATAACTGCTTATTATAGCCGTGACATACTTGTACCTAATTAAATATGAAAGTTTGGATTGTTGTGTTTAAAGTTAGAATTGATTTGGAATTGTTTTTAATATTAGTGAACTTTAAAGATGAAATATAAATTTTTTTCAAGATTGCTGAGGAAATTGACAACTCTCTCAAACTACTTCGTAAGCATGAAGCTCTGAAGAGAAAACGAATTTTGTATCATAGGCAAAATATGCATAGATTAATTCTTTTATATATTTCGCCTATAAAGTACAAACTGTTTTTGAGACTATGGTATAATTATAAATGTTTCAACTCAAAGAATTCATAAACAATTGTCTTAATGATCAATTTTATAGCATCGAACTAGCAGGTTTTGGGAAGAAGATGTACCAAAGTTTAGTGAGTGTAAATTCAAAGAAGATTTCCGTATTAGTAAATCGGACATTTAAATTGTTGATTAAAAAATTTAGCAGCCTTCAAAGGGTAGATATTTTGGAAAGAATAGCAATCGCCCTGTCTTCACTTGGATCTTCAGCAGAGTATCATAACTTCAAACTTGATAATAATGAAAAAAATATACCTAAGTAATTTTAAAAATATTATAAAGTAGATAACTAAAAAAAAACAATAGTCTCAAAAAAGTTATCACATATTAGTTTTGTTGTTAATATTTCCAGCACACGAAGTCTTTGAATGCTCCTCGTAAGATAATGAAAACATTGGAGTGCACTTGAGGTAGTACCACCAACCACCTAGTGCAAGAATTCCAACCAATATTTTCAAATCGTCATCTTCAACATCGCTTTGTAATTCAATTAAAATATTGTTTATTCTTCTTTTTTTATACTTTTTTTTTAGACGTTGTTCCTTTTTCATTAGTCTTCTCTATACTGTTGCAAAAACTCTTTATGTAAACGAAAAATCTTTACTTGAATGCCTAGCAAGATTTAGCCCTATGCGGCACTAGCATTTCATAGAGTTTTTCTATGAAAATTCATAGCGAAATAAGTCAATATGAAATTGACTCAGTTTGCTGCTAAGTCTGCAGCTCGAGAATTAAGTTGAAAAAACTCTTTATGCAAACGAAAAATCTTTAATAAAGAAATTTCGTTGCAGAAAGAGGGCGTTTCATATAAGCAGGAACCGTATAATCGTCAGTATGGCTTGGTTCCTACCTGCCATATACGCCAAAGCAAACAGCCAAGCTGACCTCATATAGCAAAACTCTATGAAATGCTAGTCCCGCATAGGGCTCAATCTTGCTAGGCATTCAAGTAAATACGTAGTATTTCGCCTCATATAATTCACACTTAAAATTTATTTTAAGTCTATATATGAGGTCAGCTTGGCTGTTTGCTTTGGCGTATACGGCAGGCAGGAACCAAGCCGTATTGACGATTATACGGTTCCTGCTTATATGAAACGCCCTCTTTCTGCAACGAAATTTCTTTATTAAAGATTTTTCGTTTGCATAAAGAGTTTTTTCAACTTAATTCTCGAGCTGCAGACTTAGCAGCAAACTGAGTCAATTTCATATTGACTTATTTCGCTATGAATTTTCATAGCAAAGCTCTATTCTCTATACGGCATTGAATTGATCCCGCTTGGTTTTTTTTTTCTTTTAGAGTGCATATTTTTCGCCATCCCTCTGGATATATAGCACTGGGTGATCTATCACTACCTTTTTTCTTAATTCGGATTTTATCCCATAATAAACTAGCTTAAGGTAAAGGTGCCTACGAATAATTGAGCTGGTGCACGATCTTCTGCTCAAGATCGAAAGTGGAGTTCCTATCGCAATACGAGAGGGAGCCGTTGTCTGCGACACACAAGAAGCAGCAGTCGTTGGCGACACACAAAAAGGACTAGGTTCTGGAGAAATAGTTTCAACTTTTTTATTTATTTAACTTTTACCAGTTGCAACTTTCTGCCGTCATTCAAATCATATATGCTTCCCGTCCATATTCAGAACAAGACGTCATGTCATGCCCAAATACTTACGCCTCAACGTCTCAGAGTTTGATTTGTAACCGGAGTTTGAATACGGAAAAATATATAAAATCAATCGTAAAATCTGATTCTCATTTCTGAACTCATCATGACACTCATTTATATGCTCATGAAGAATCTCATTGTGACACTCATTGCTATATTCATTAATAAGTTCATCTTGACATTCCATGCTATGCTCATTAATAAGCTGATCGTGATACTCATTGACATGCTCATTAATAACCTCATCGTGATATTCCTTGCTATGCTCATTAATAAGTTCATCGTGACACTCATTATGTACTCATCGAAGTGCTCATCTAATATTGTAAAATGCATAAAAGAGAAGCAAAGTATACATTTCTAATAAGTGAAAAATATGCAATATCTCATGTGCACTATCTGTAAATAAGTAAATAAATGATTTTTTTCCCGGTTCTGATTCAAACGCGAATAAATTTCATCAGTACCTTCATCTGATTGCTCATGAGGAGTTCATTGATGAGCTCGTCATGATATGTCTGCCAGGGATTCGGTCTCCGGGTGCACATACACATATGCAATTATTACTCAGCTGAGAGTTATTAAGCGTAAAATGGTAAGGTTACTTTGTAATCAAAACTATTTTATTATTTTGTATATATAAAATACTAGAAGACTATTTTCCTGTATGGATAGTAGTTTAGGCTCTATAGCATATATAAAGTCAATGTTTGGCACTTTTCCGTAGGTATCAATATAGAACATTTTAGATAACGGACTCACAACGCATACATATAGATTTCTGTTTCATGACTTGAGGCTAGTTTAGACGGTATAGTTTTTGCGCACCGCGCACGAAAATTTGTCGGAAAGAGGGATACGCGGGGTAACACGGCGTTACCCCGCGCATCCCTTCTTTTACCAACACATTTTCGTGCGCGGCGCGCAAAAACTATGCCGTCTAAACTAGCCCTTGGGAAAATTTTCTCGAGGGTTTTGCTCGAACTCGACCCGATGAACGGAAAGCCACAATTTTTTTTTAGAAATTTACTGGAATTTTCTTACTTCGAATTTTTATACATTGGTCTAGGCCAACAGCAATGCCTCGCTCCCATATAAAATCAACGATGTCTCGACCTGATATAGGGAAGCCCTCAATTTTTTGTTAGAAATTTACTGGAAATTTTTTCTCAGAATTTATACGCATTTTTGGAGGTTGACAACAGTTTTTATAGAGAAGCAGACGCGTAAATATGCAATAAGAAATGTTTTTTTTTTTTTAGAAACATACAGAAAATGTTTCAGTAGAATTTTTATTTACTTTGGTGGCCGATTGGAGTTATTTTCAGATAATAGGTACCTACATACAATTCTTTCATTTGTGCAAATTTCAATTGCCAAATAAGCATTCATCTCTTCTACCATTGTCAGCCTCCAATAATGCATAAAACTTCTAAGAAACAAATTACCAATAAATTTCTAAGCAAAAAATTTCCGGTAAATTTCTAAGAATTGAGGCCTTCCTATAAATCAGGTCAAGGCATCGTCGATTTTATATTCGAACGAGACATTAAAAAAATTTTTTAGAGACTCGCAACTTCTGGTTTTCAAATTTTCCTATTCGATTCGTTATCTGTGTATATTTACTTATTTGTGGTAAAAGTCTTGCAATAAGATATCAGCAAAAAATCGCTATATTTTACCAAAAAATTTCACCATCAGGAAGTACCTGAACATGGAAAACTATCTATGTATATATACTTCAGGAGCCTCTTTTGTTTTAGAAATTAGAAATGTATTAGAAGGCAAGCCTATAAAGACAAATACATAAGTACCTACTTATTTGTGCTATAAATTTCAATAGAAGTGAACCAGTTTTTCTAACTTCTTATTTGTAAAATTTCGGAAATTATAGAGAAGGGTTATATACCTATTTCTTTCTCCTGAAATTGTCTTTTTCTTTGAGTACACGATATTACACAAAGATGGCCCTTCATTTTGTGCAAGAAAGTTGATGTTATTTTTAACAAGTTTCATAACTTATTCGAAATATATAAAAAAAAAAACTGTCCCGTTAAAGGTTTTTTCAATATTTGAGTATGAAAACAGATTAATATGTGATTCGCCAGTATCTAGAAGAGACAAAAAAATCTATTTAATTAACAAGCATATTTTCAATGTGCACTTAAATTAAAATTAAGAAACAAACTTCTTAAGGCTTTTTTTTTATGAGCAAGTAATCTGAAGAGTTTCTCTAAAATGAATAAAAAGTCAATATTAATAAAGTTTCTGATTCAAAATAAATTTATATTATTTTGTATTATTATAAGTGCGAACGAATTGCATATGATTTTTATACCCTAGATGAAATCATAGGGGTATACTAAGTTTGTCATTCCGTTTGTAACACCTCGAAATAATGATGGTAGAGCAAAATGGATTGGACACCCATTCATAATATTAAAAGTTATTTCGATTTTTGCATGTCCGTCCGTCCGTCCGTCCGTCTGTGCGCACGATAACTCGAGAACGCATATACTTAGAGAGCTGAAATTTTGGACACAGACTTTAAAAAAAAAAAAGTAAAATTAAGTTCGAAAATGAGCCAAATCGGGCAACTCCTTCGCGGGGTTGCCATATAAAAATTTCGTTTTCCGCTATATATTTGGACACTACCTGAGAACGCGTCGACGTAGAGAGCTGAAATTTCGCACATGATGTTTTTACTATATTAGCAAATAAAATTTCAAAAATGGACTAAATCGGGCAACTCCTTCTTGGTGTTGCCATATAAAAATTTCGGTTTTTTACGTATACTTTGAAAACGATCAGTCCAAGACATTTTTATGGTACTAAAAACTTCTGCAGAATACGAAATCCTATAAAATTGGTTATAATCATTTTGTCTGTGGGACAAACCGTTCTAGAAATATATGCGAAAAACAACTTCAAAATCAATACTTGAATAGATCGGTGATCATACGAAATTTAATACGGGCATTCATCTAGGGTATCCTAAGAATTGGTCTTAGACCAATTCTAGCTTTTTTACTTGTTTTTTATAAATTTCAGTTATACAGGAGAGTATGAAATCTACATACATTTACGTGGTATTCATTTTCATATCATGTTATGTTGGTATAGGGTTTACACTCTCTAAGCATTTTTAAAGAAAAGTTAAGAAAATTCCGAAAAACATTCGTATTCTTAAACTTTTTCCGAACAAATTCTTTGCGAGCAGAATAAGTACATTTTTAAAAAAACTCCGAAAATGCCGATTTTTTTTTTTTTTTTTTTTTTGACTATCAGAAAACACAAGCTCGCTGCATGAACACGTTTAATAAATAAACGGTCAACAATACGCGTTTCATCATTTAGTCGGTGTTAGTACTAGTATGTTACACTAAACATAAACCAAACACCAGATGAAATTACATGCAGAAAACATTAAACAAAATAGATTAAATATTATATAGACGTTTTTTTAAAACATGCTTAGAAACGTCGAGAACAAAATGCTCAGCCGTATTACTAACAGTAATACACATGCGATTAACAGGTTCATACTTGCTAAAGTTCGACCTTGTGGAGTTAACATGCAACAAAGGTAGCCTTCTTAAATTGTGCCTACTATCACGGAAAGAGATTTTGTTAAGTAAAAATGGAGAATCAATATTCTCGTTTAAGAGTTGATGCACAAACGTTATATCGGCAACCATACGACGTTTCTCAAGCGAGTGCATATTTAAAAGCTTCAAGCGATCCTCATAGGGTGGAAGAATTAATGAATTATTCCAGGGTAGGTGCCTGAGAGCAAATCGTAAGAAGTTCCGCTGAACAGACTCGATACGGTCGATGTGTATACCGTAAAATGGAGACCAGACCTGGCTAGCGTATTCAAGAAGTGGTCTTACAAAGCAAGCGTACAAACGCAATGTTATGGTAGGATTTGAAAACTCTCGGGACCAACGTTTTATAAAACCCAGCATAGAGCTACTCTTCGATACCATATAGTTTATATGGGAGATAAAATTCAATCTGTGGTCACATTTGACACCCAAGTCACAGACAGAGTCCACACGGCGAATCGAGGTATCCGAGAACTAATAATCATAAGTGATTGGTGTCTGATTCCTATGGAATGTCATAACCTCATATTTGTTGATATTGAATACCAAATTATTGCTCTTGCACCAATTGTAAAATTTTTGAAGGTCACCTTGTACCTGTTCACAATCGTCAACAGATTTAATCTGAGCGAAAATCAAGACCTTACAGTACCTCACAACGGAGACAATGTCGTCAATAGACAGAATAAAGAACAACGGGCCCAAGTGACTTCCTTGTGGTACGCCAGACGAATCCTTCAATAGTCTAGAGATGGAATGGCGGAATAAGATTTGGTATGTTCTGTTATCTAAATAAGACTCCGTCCATTTTAGAAATATTGGGGGAAACCCATACTTTTCCATTTTAAAGAGTATCACGGAGTGAGATAACTTGTCGAACGCCTTACTAAAGTCTGTATAAATACAATCTGTCTGATAGCCTTTTGCAAACCCGCAAATGGTATCCGAGACAAATTCCAACAAATTAGTGATTGTAGACCTACCTGAAATAAACCCATGTTGGTTTGAAGAGAGCAAATTCTTACAGGAAGATGATAGTTGAGAGTAAATAATAGATTCGAATAATTTGGGCATGCAAGATAATTTTGCAATAGGTCTATAGTTAGAAATTTCATTTTTACTACCTTTTTTGTGGATAGGTATGATAAAGGAGTTTTTCCATAGCTGCGGGAAACAACCACTATGGAGCGATTTTTGGAAGATAATTTTCAGCGGAGCTACCAGGGCGAGGCAGCATGACTTAAAAAAGGCTGGAGGGATCCCATCAGGACCAGTTGTGAAGTCATTTGGAAGCCCATTAATATGATTGAGTATATCCTCTTCTGAAATTGAAGGGATAGTGAATGAAACGTTATGGGAATCGTTCATATGACTGAAGTCGCTATTTTGAGGATGAAAATTTGACGAGGCAAAGGCATTGTCAAAAAAGAAGCAAACATATCGCAAATTTCAGACGAATCATCATATTCCCCTCAAATCGGCGCGAAAAGAGTTTTTCTATTCTTATGAATTTCCCAATGATTTCTCATCTGAATTCCGATTGAAATCCTAAGGAGTTCATACTAAATTCTCAGAAATATATATATCAAAGCGTTCCGAACTGGTAAAAATCCAAAATTGTTTTAAATAAGCAGTATTATTTTCAAATTGGATATGTTTATTAAAATGACGTTAAAACATTTTTTAAGATTTGAGTTTTGCTAGTTCAGAAAATAAATAGATTGTAAAAATGTAAACGATAAATATATTTATATTTTGTACTTTTTTATTGAATGGAATTTTTTAATGCAGTTTGTCTTTGTTTAACAAAATCTGCCTTTTACATTATAAAATACTGCTTTCAGTTCAGGCGCTTTTATATGTCACTCATGCTTGCTGATGGATATAAAGTAAGAGCTGCTTCTATAAGAAAACAATTATATTAAATGTTTGACAACATTTAACTGTTATTTTCAAATACCTTCGAAAACGATTAATAATAATAATAATTTATTTGGCAATGTACCCAAGATTAAAAGATCTTATTACAGTACTAATATCAAGAGGAGGAGAACAAAAGAAAGAAAAAGCTAAAAGCATACAATAATAATAATAAAACTAAAAACTTAAAAATATACAAACTAAGTACTAAAAAAATAATGGAGATAGTAGTCCAATTAATTTATTTAGTAGATGCGTGCACCATTCACCCTCAAAAATTTAAATTATTAATTAACCTTGAAAAAGCTTTGCTGGAGCCTTCACCTTGAATATTACTTGGAAGAGAATTCCACTTACGAGCAGCTTGAACAAAGTAAGAACGCTCACCATACTGTGAGATGTGCCTTGGGATAAGAAGCTGAGGATTTCTGGTAGAATGCAAGAACTGCAGTTTCTCATATAAGTAGGCTGGGCTTTTATGAATTATTAATTTTTGTAAGAAAATAAGTTGACGTCTAAGTAGATATGTCTCAAGGGATGTCCCCAGGATTGATGATACATACGCTGATATGTGAACGCTACTTGGGAGCTTGTAAATGTATCGAGTAACATCATTGAACGCAACTTTCAGTTTCCTTTGATAAACAGAATCAAGTTTGCCGAATATTAAACTGTCATATGTAAAATGTGGTACAATTACTGATTTAGCCAACTTTAGTTTAAAATCCACTGATATGGAGCTTGAGCTAATCCAAAATTGCCGCAGAGCACCAAATACCTTTCTCATCGTTTCCGCAATGTAGGTGCAGCAACTGAACTTGGAATTAATTTTGATTCCCAAATTTTTGACTGAGTCAACATATTCCAAGACTGTGTTGTTCAATACCACAGGGGGAAGCTCGGATTTCTCTAATGCACGCCTATAAGTTGCTAAGCAGTTTGATTTGGACGGATTCAGTGACAGCTCATTAATTGCAGACCACTTATGTAGGTACTGTAGATCCTCATTGATCCGATAGACACAATCCTCCATTAGTCCTATAGGTCTACTAAGGTACATCTGTACATCATCAGCATATACATAAATGAATAGAGCAATTTTTAATAGCACTTGGTAGGTCATTTATGTACAGGCTAAATAAAAGTGGACCAAGGATTGATCCTTGAGGAACACCTGAGGACAGATACGCCGGATTAGAGAGAGTTTTTCCTACCTTCACCATTTGACTGCGATTCGTTAGGAAACAGGTAATTAGCTTAACAGCTGTAGATGAGAAGTTAAGCCCATTACCATTACCAAGTTTAGAGAGTAGTTTTAAATGATTAACAGAGTCAATCATCATAAATATATGTGGCAACTTTTAAGAGAGCAGTCGAAAGCCAGACTACCAAACTGACAATATTTTATTCACCTCTACATAATCCATATCCAGATTACAATCGATAAAATTGATATTTTAATATTTCACAGAGTTTTTGGAAAACACCGTACCTTTAAAGAACAAAAACGAGAAGACGTTTTTTCTAATAAAAACCACCTTTTATTGCACAATTACACGTTTGAAAAACACTACTTAAAGAAATTTCGCTAAATGCATTTCGGACTCGTTTGTCCATCTTCAGTAGCTTCCTACTTGACTTTATATACCATAATATACCATAATACTAGTTTCATATAAAGTCAAGTAGGAAGCTACTGAAGATGGACAAATGAGTCCGAAATGCATTTAGCGAAATTTCTTTAAGTAGTGTTTTTCAAACGTGTAATTGAGCAATAAAAGGTGGTTTTTATTAGAAAAAACGTCTTCTCGTTGATATTTTAATATTTTGCCCCAGTTGAAAAAAAAGGCGTTTTGCAAAATTATATTTACTAAAAAAATTTTATTTGTTAAGAAAAATTCCATTCTTCAGCAGCTTTTACTTTTATTTCACTTATTTTCGAGACTTAGAAATCTTCGTTTGAAATTGTAGGCGGCAACGAAGGAAGCATATCACTTAAGTTGAAGGGTGTCCTTTGCGCTTTGTTCAAAGCCTTCATTTTCTCCTTCTCGCCCTAACATTTGAATAGTGAACAGGACAGAAAAATAGTGGGCTCGAAGCACTGGGCTTATTTGTGACTGGTAAAGTACGGCAGCGTTTAGATAGCATATAGATCTTGAACAGCGAGTTTCACTCGCCAATATTTCAATCGTCTTGATATGCTCTGTACCACAAACTTATTCACTCAATTAATTAATAATTCAAATATACATTACTCACCTTTCCCACTCTTCAGAAAATCGTCATCCACTTTCAACTAACTCTAAACACAAAATGATAGTGTAACTCAAGCTGAAGAAAGGTTTCGGAAATGCCTTCAAAATTTATAAAGAAATCAGTGAAAAATCAGATTCACACTTCTTTGAAGATTCTTTCTGAATTTTATACCATTCCGAAACTAGAAAATGCCCTGAAAAGTGGGGATTTATTATTTTTCGCTCTGGCTCTTTCGCATACTTTCCGATTTTGGTTCCGAAGTTCCGAATTTGTCACACTGGGCAATATGCAATTTTATACTTTGTAAAAGTATTCATTTGATTCCGTATTTTGAATGAATTTATATAGATAGGTACTATTAAAATATAAAATATTTACTCCAAAACTTTCAACTGTATGCATTTCAGGAATATGCAATTAAATACGTTTTATACTGTGCATAATCTAAAAGATTGTTAATCTTGTTGTACAGTCCAATTATGTAAATAAATATGAAATATTCTTTCTTTCTGCTTTACCAGAAACGGATTTATTTATCAAAGTGACAGCTGTCAGATTTTAACTTTTATTTTGATTCAGTTTTTATATATGTACATATAATTGAGTAAACTTTCTCCAATATATCTTTTAAAAAAAAAATCTGCAACAACTTTTTTTTTATCTTAAAACTAAAATTCTCATCAAAATATTTTCATGGAGAAATCAGAGCACATGGTACGACATTTTGCTAAGTCATCCAATTAAAAAACAGTAAAATACTACAATCTACTAGAAATTCAGATCAACTGCAGAAATCTTTTTCTAAAATCTAAAAGAAAGTTTCATAAACAAAAATTCTAGCACCGTTACATCTCATTAATTATTCCGAATGAAATCTAGTCGTGCAGCGACTATACACGACTAAGACGACGCAGAGTTCATCTTAATTACAACACAAGGTGGCGAAATTAATTGAAATTGATTACAACACACACACACACACACACAGTCAGCCATCTTCTCTGGTAATTATCGCAAACCGCATGGATGAAAAAAAAAACAATTTCACAGCTGAGGCTCTTCTTTCGGTCTTCTGGAGTTAAGTATGTACTCACATAGTTGAAGGAGTAAATTAGTTCAGAAGAAATGTCTGATTGCGGTGGATCCGTGTGAACCGGAAGCATACAATATAAAAGAAAGTACGAGTGCGTTCGTAAGCTATGTATATATAGAGTACCTAGCAACGAAGAATACTTATGTATAAAAGTGAACGTACCCCGGGCGCAATTCATTTTGCCAGCTCATCCATCTTCGCCAAATGACAACGACTCAAATGGATAAAAATTTTATAGGAAAATTGTCAGAATCATTACTATCACCACTACTACTATTATTACTACTAATACTAATACTACTATACTACTATCAAACAACGACCATGGCTCATCATATCTATTCCAGCCAAGAAGACAATTTATGCAGGAAGCGGAATTCTTTTACGGTACCCATCGCGTTTAATGTTATTTTTCTGTAGCGTGGGAACTTTGGCGAGAACCTGCACAACGACGTTGGTAATAATTTTCCCAAATAAAGTAAAAAGCTATATACGTGCGGCAGCGCAGCAGTCAATTTACCTACATAATACAGGTAGGTATAGGTGTTCACGTATACTTGCGTCAGCCGTTAGCAAAGCAGCAAAAGTAACACAGACGACGAAAACTCATGCCTGTGCTGCCCCTATATGTTTTCATACCTGTGCAATGAACGTGGAATTAAAGTGCTCTTCCTCGAGACATCTTCGCGAAACCCTCTAGCCTCGTTGTCCACCTGTACGCCATCAAGTAACCCGCAACAGGTGATAATTTAAAATGCGCACCTACTATAGTCCGTTGGCACGTCGATTACTATCGTCGTATCGCCTCGCCACACAGAAATACATAGATGGGGAAACTATGGGACCACATCAGCATTCTAGCATGATTGCGTGGAAAAGTAATTCCGATGGGGTGGGTACTGGCGTGTTAAATGAACGATGAATTAACCTTGAATTGTTTCCCGGTGCTTGTTAATCACTTTTACTACTGCAACAATACAACAACAACAAGACTTCGGCAAGGGTTGTTGGTTTTGTTGTTGTCATTTTGAAGACCGATTTCCGATTAGAGAGTTTTGTTGATTAGTCATTGCTTTTAATATAAAGATGACGTCATACATGAGTAGCTATTATATTGTTACACTTACCGCCAGGAATGACTGACTAGTTCCTGGATCTGAATTCATTTCATCCAGACCAGAGATCGAGGGTTTGTTGGAGAAACAATTTTTTGTTGGCTATTTTTGGCGATTTTTTGTTTGCTGGCTTGAGAATATTTTGGGAGAATGAAAATAATTGTTTAATTGAATATCGTAGGAGCGGAGATAGTTAAGTAGGTAGGAAGGAAGGTAGGATTCTAGGTAGGTCTGCCCAGTTGGTGAGCGCATATGGAATTAATTTTTTCATAAATGCCGATACACACCGCAGCGATAGCGAATGCAATAACGATGCGATAGCGATAGATTGCTACTAGAGCTGAAAGTATCCGCATAATTTACTATACGGATTATCCGAGATAATTAGGAACCGATTCCTCATATCTGGGTATCCGGATCCCAACTATCCGGATCCAAGCTATCCGGATCTGGATCCAAACTATCCGGATCTGGATCCAAACTATCCGGATCTGGATCCAAACTATCCGGATCTGGATCCAAACTATCCGGATCTGGATCCAAACTTGCATTGTTTCTTGTTTCATTGGGATAACAGAAATTTCATGATATTTTCATTTTCTCATTGAAATAACACAATTTTGATGCTTTTTTGCTTAGTCTGGACCCGGATAGTTCGGATCTAGATCCGGATAGTTCGGGTCTGGATCCAGATAGTTCGGATCTGGATCCGGATAGTTCAGATCTGGATTCGGATAGTTCAGATCTGGATTCGGATAGTTGGGATCTGGATTCGGATAGTTGGGATCCGGATCTCAGGAATCGGATAGTTCGCAGATCCGGGTATCAGAATATTCGGATATTAGCAAATCCGGATTCAATTTTCAACTCTAATGGCTACACAGAGTTTTCAATCTAAACGCTCACACCAACGCGATAGATTACAGTGATACAAAGAATTTCTGCAGCGTTTGACCAGTGATTCAAATATCTATCGCAGCATGCACAATTTTCGTCATCTATCGCGAGCTGTGAGATCAAAATGGATTAGTGAAAATTTAAGTGGGTGTTGAAAAATGAATTAAAATTATATAAAGGAATTCCCAATTTTATATGATCTGAATTTAAAACATTATAAAAATAGTAGAAACAAGTAAAAAAGCTAAAGTTGGTTTAAGACCAATTCTAATGGTACCCTAGATGAATACTCGTATGGTCACCCATCTGTGAAAGATTGATTTTTGGAGTGGTTTTTCCCATATATATATGTATTTCTATATGATTCGTCGCACAGAAAAACTGATTATAATCAACTTTATAGGATTCTGAAGAGCTTTTCGATACATTAAAACCGTATGGGACTTATCGTTTTCATAGTATACGTAAAAATCCTAAATTTTTTTATGTCAACAGCAAAAAGGGGCTGCCCGATTCAGCCCATTTTTGAAATTATATTTACTATTTTTAGGAAAAAACTGTGTACAAAATTTCAGCTCTCTACGTTGACGCGTTCTCAGGCAGTGTCCAAATATGTTGTGAAACCCGAAATTTTTATATGGCAACCCTACGAAGCAGTTACCCGATTTGTCTCATTTTCGAACTTGGTTCTTGTTTTGAACTATTACGCATATTATTTTTTTGTGGCTGGTTTTAATAGAGTGTTATAGCATTTTAGAATCTCGGTTAGTTGCGTCAATTTTTAAAAAAACTTGCTATAGTATGTTCGTACTTTTTTTACACCACAATGAGTTAAAGTTGAGTAAAAGTAAAAATCTTAAAAAATTTTAGGGAAAAAAATAAATTTTATTAATTTTTGTGAAAAAACTAGAGGCATTCTGGAATTTTTAAGGATTGCAGTGGATAGCAATGCTATTCAGGTTGCCTATAAAAAAAAAAAAAAATATTTAAAAAATTGTGGTCATGGTAGTGAAAATGATCATAAAAGGTCTAAATTTTTGAAGAATTTCGTTTTTTTTTTTTTTAATTACAAAAACAATTGAGATATATTTTTTTTATTTTATTCTCCAAGTAGTCATGGGCAGGTCTATCCTGCGGTGTAGGCTAATCGTTGAATTTTGGGACACGTTAAGTGATGAGTATGGAATAGAAATCCAGCAGCCAGTTTTCGACATATTTATGAAGAAGTGCAATTTATCATTCGATAAAATGTTTTTGGTGAAAGTTGTCCAGTCAAGTGGTAAAAAATATTTCAAATAATTCGGAAAAGCTGTTTGTTTAGGTTCATTATATTAGAAAAATATAAAGATGTATCAACACAGAACATAATCTAGAGGAAAAGGAATATTTTGCTTCACCTTTAAAGCGGGAGGGCTGTTTTCTTGGCTCCTTACCAAAAAAGCGTAGAATTGAGGAAAATCTTCTTAAATCGGTGAGAACGACACTTAATTAAATATTTTTTTTTTATAATATTAATTTTTTAAGAATTGAGATTGTATCTTCAAAAAAACATAGAAGGAAAAAAGATCTTAGATTTTTATAAAGAAAAGAATACGTTGAACAAAAAATTTCGCATAAAATTAGTAAATTTATTGGTTAACCACTTGATACAAATTGAAGGGACTTATCCATCTGCTGAAAGCAAAATTCTGTGGGCTAAAGCAACTGCACTTCTTTTCCCAAATTTTTGTGAAAATCAAGATCCAGACAATTTTGTGAGTAAAAAATATATTTTATTTTATTGTTGGAAATTAAGATTCTGTTTAATATGCATTGTGATATGTAGTAACTATGTGCTATGTAGAATAGTAAACGTAACTCAATAAGTTAAAATATATACGTGCATATATATATATAAATGTGTAGCATAAATATCAGCAAAAACAGTGCGTTTTAGAATTATATTTCATCATTGAAACTGGACACTAAAAGGCTGCCCTCTGTAATAGTTATTTTTGTCAATTTATTTAAATTAAATTTTATATTTTTTTATTTATTTTGATCGATGTTTCTTGGTCAATTAATTAAGCCGCGTGTTTGGATATTGAAATAATTTCCAATAAAGGCATAATTTATGTTATTTTATCAGGAAAATTTAGTCATACGAGTGTATGGTCTTTTTCAGAAAATTTTTTATGATTCTCAAAGTCGAGGTGGAAAAATTAAGTTCATTCTAAAAGTTCGAGAAGAAATTATTTTTTTTTTATAATGTTCTAATTACTCAAAATTATAGTTTCAATTTAAATGCATTTGAAATCGGAAACAGTGAAAAAGTAAAAACCATTAATATAAAAAATATCGTTTTCAAGGAACCCTTTGAAATAGTATTACGAGAAAATTGTCCTAATTTTTTTATTGTTCCTAGACATGTTTTAGTATATGAAAACTAAATATTCTGTTTTTATGCATTTGTTTTTTTTTTGCTTATTATGTGCTACATATATGTATCATTATTATTGAATGTAACTGCAATGTACATATATTGAAATAAACTACCACTGTTAAACAATTTTTAACTCTTTCATTTTTGTAACTATATAACTAATATTAAATTGCAGGTCCCTTTTGACGTCTATAAATATTAACAAATTTCGAGATATTTCAATTTAACGCCTGTGCTGAAAATAGAAAAATCAAAATGGTGTTAAATGTCTACACCACCAGTTTGACATATTTTTTTTTTTTTGTAAGAATGAATCTAACATAATCGAAAGCATATTGGATTTAACGCACAACAAGAATATCCCTTTGGATAATATCGTAAATTGTTCTATAGGATAGAGTAGGAAAAATCGATATGGTGTTAAATATCTTCACTAGTTGATTATTAGTTTTATATTTACAAGTATACAACCAGTAAAATTGAATGGATGAATAATGTAACCCCGAACGGAGAAATCCGATCGGATAACAATTTAAGTTATCCAAAAGGTTGGACACTATTTAACACCGAATTGGTGCTATTTTAACACCGATTTTTTTACTGTGAGACAACTTAAGATATTTATGAGAAATTTATATAAAAAAAAATTTCTTTAAAGTTTTTATTATTCTAGACAAATTATGACTTGTTCTTCCGAAGATCTATTACCCTGGCAACTATTTTATTGGTGGTTGAGTCGACAACAGTTCAAAAACAGCAGCGTTATAGAGAATCATTCATTTTTTTTTCCTAAAAATGTATTTAAAAAATGTTATGCACTATTAACAGCAGTTTGTGTACTTTGATTGAGCTCTGTTGAGTAGTCCAGCCATGTTGTCTGTCTAGAAAAGTTAGCTGAGTATTGACCTCAATATCCAAGAAAAAAAAATGTGTGAGTGCAATTTTTAATTATGAATAAGAGTTCGTAGTGGGATAGATTTAAGAATGGTATCGTCCTTTAAGAATAGGAATTACATGGATACATAAATGGATGCGCTCCTGAACATTATTATTATTATTATTAATTATTCTAATTCGAACAAAATAATTATCAAGAAGCATCATTGTATCGCATCTTGAAGCAGTCATTAAGACAATATTACTGGTACATATATTCTTAATATAATCCCTAATTTATAAATTGACATTACTTATTCATTTCTTTGTTTCTAAGATTTTGATTTTTAACAACATATTTACTATTTCTCAAAGCACTCAACAAGGTTCAATTCAATACATAGACATAGTCTTCCAGATACATAATTATGAGGCTCCTAGATACACACTTATAGTTAAATTCAACTGTGGTTGGCTGCTATTTAGCACTCAGTCCCCTCTTTCAGTCAGCATTGCTGGTATGAGAAAGAGGTTAGGTATGGAGTTAGTTCTACAGTATACTATTCCTCATAAGCTACTTACAATGTAGTCTCAATCCGACTCTACCCCGAAGTTTACACTTTATCAATGCCACCAACTACTCAGAAAAATCTATGGAAAAACATATCTATCTCAATCAGCTACAATCCTTATAGACTCTACTACTACATGGTCTTAGTAAGTTTTAAACTACGCTACCAATAGAAATACTTAGTATTTATCGTATGTTCATATCTTATGCGTGCTTATATGGAATTAGCACTACATGTATATCTCTTTATTTTCCATGTGAAGATGCTTAGGCTCGGTAGATTTTTGATGTTCCCTGGGAGGCCATTGTATATATCACTAGCTGATGTCAGGAGACCTGTGCGTAACCTCTCTGTTCTAGCTGCTGATGTTCTTATGTCTGCTTTTCTTCTTGTGTTATAGATGTGAATTTCAGACGCCGTGGTAACCCAAAACCCTCGAGAATACTTCCCAAGCCATGAAACAGAAATCTATATGTGTGCGTTCGGAGTCCGTTTTCTAAAGTGTTCTATATTGATACTTATGGAAAAGTATTAAACATTGGCTTTATGTATACCACAGAGCCTAAAATACTATCCATACAGGAAAATCGTCTTCTAGTAATTTACAGCTTCATTGCTTATCTTCCCAAAGGTTAGACTTCCTATATACCTTACTTAACAAAATAATAAAATAGTTTTGATTACAAAGTAACCTTACCATTTAATGCTCAATACCTCTCAGCTCAGTGATAATTGCATGTGTGTATGTGCAGCCTGAGTCCGAATCTGTAGGCAGCTATATTCGATATCATCAGCCCACGGCATGCCATGATGACGACACAGCGAAATTGCAATGATTACTCAACTGAGAATTTTTGTTTGAGAAATCGTAGTCATTTGGTTAAGATTAATTTTTTTAAATAATTTTGATAGGAAAGGTATGACAATTTTTTTACGGTTCGGAAGATAAGAAATGAAGCTTAAGATTATCACAACACCATTTTTCTGTATGAATAGTAGTTTAGTGCGGAGGAGCTATTCAAATCAAACTTTTGTCAGTTTTACATAAGAACACTGCAAATATTTTAGAATGTAAGGACTCCGGTAGGCCTCGCATGTGGTAGGGAGGGCGTCTGTTTCATGGCTTGTGAAGTATTCTCGAGGGTTTTGGGTAACCCTTAAGTTTAATTTAGAGCATTTATGTATTTATTATTTTGTAAATGAACTTAGCTTTCTCCACATAGACAATTTGCTTTAAGTTAAGCTTGTTTGTCCTGCAGAATACCTCTATAGTAGGTGTTAGCCGAGGCATATTATATAATGTTTTCAGGGCTCTGTTCATTGTTGTTTGCACTCTGTTCATCACGCAATTAGTGCACTGGGACCATGTGAGTATGTTGTATCTAATGTGGGATAATACATGAGCATTATACATATATTAAGTTAGCCGTTTCTTGGCTTATGGTGATTTTAATTTTTTTTTATGGCTCCCAGCATCGGAGTAATCTTACTAATTTTAGCATTTATATGCTCATTCCATTTCAATTGTTCATCCAAGATGAGCCCCAGATATTTAATTTGCTTTGCCCTCTGTATGCTCAGAGTACCAATTTTAATTTGAGGATTTATGTCAGTTTTATTTTGTTGTCTGATTAAAATAAGCTTTGTTTTTTCCACATTCATTGATAATCTATTGCCGTCCGTCCAGCGCTTAAATCTTTCAAAATCCTCATTCATGGTTCTTTGTTGAAGGCTCCCATCAATGCCAAAGGTAGCATGTAACGTCCTGAACATCCAATATGAAGAAGAGCAGTTGTGACAGTCAGACCTTTCGTTCAAATCTTAGTGGGATTTTCGTGTTGCCCAAACCAAATCAGAAAAATTTAAATTTCGGCACTAACAAAATACTTTTTACTTTAGATCCTGTATATAAAAAACTAGCGATTTTTCAAGCTGCGAGTAGGGTATATTGCCTCGATCATAAGAGGATACGTAAACGGCGCATATAAAGGGCTTTCCA
The DNA here is from genome assembly GCA_963924295.1 of Dioctria rufipes. NCBI lineage: Eukaryota > Metazoa > Arthropoda > Insecta > Diptera > Asilidae > Dioctria > Dioctria rufipes. The sequence goes on from OZ002740.1 coordinate 28,237,474, forward strand.
ATAAGAGGTGTTATTTTGATATTCAAAGAAAAATGCCATTTTTTGAGATAAATGATCGGAATTTTATTTCATTTAAAGAGGAAGGTATGCCGTTAATAATGGAAAATAACATCAGCCAAATGAAAACCACGACCACGCCTACAGGACCATATCCTTTTCATGAAATTTTCCATAACCAAATCGCAAAGTGGCTGCCCTATGTCCTCGATAGCCTCACGAATTCCATCTTTGAGGTCTTGAATCGACGCTGGACTGTTGGCGTAGACCTTCTCTTTCACGTGGCCCCAAAGAGAGAGAGAGATAACACGGTCTGGAAACTTTTCCCGTAAAAGATCAATGGTTTCGTTGCTTGTATGGCACGTAGCGCCGTCATGTTGAAAGTAAACGTTGTCCAGATCAATACCATCCAATTCCGGCCATAAAAAATCATTAATCATCTGTCGATAGCGCAATCCATTCACCGTAACTGTTGCTCCAGCCTCATTTTCGAAAAAGTAAGGTCCAATGACCCCGCGGGACCATAAACCGCACCAAACAGTCACACGTTGAGGATAGAGAGGCTTTTCAACAATAACTCTTGGGTTTTCCGAGCCCCAGATGCGACAATTTTGCTTGTTGACGAAGCCATCGAGGTGGAAATGGGCCTCATCACTCAAGATGAGTTTTCGATGGAATTCCGGATCATTTTCATGCATTTCAAGGACCCAATCAGCAAAGACTCGATGTTGTTGATGATCGGTCGGCTTGAGTTCTTGTGTTAACTGAACTTCATAAGCCTTAAGACCCAAATCTTATGCAAAATACGGTGTAATGACGTTTGTGGAATGCCTAATTCCAAAGAACGACGAGGAATGGACAAACCTGGGTTTTCTTCAACACTTTCGGCTACAGCAGCAATATTCTCGGCTGTTCTTGAGCGACCTGCACGGATTTTATTCTTCACATCACTAACTTGTCCCGACAGCTCGAATTTTTCTACCAATTTCTGTATTGCGGTCCGACAAGGTGCTTCACGACGACCCAAAAAAGTTCGAGTTTTACGAACCGTCTCTGCCACATTTTCACCATTTTTATAGTGAATTTTAATAATTTCAATGCGTTGTGGAATCGTGTATCGTTCCATTTTTACTAATGGCGTAGTTTCTACTTGTCAAATGTTAAAAAATGACAGCTCCAAAAGTGACATCTACCGAAATAGCGGGCTAATTAAAATAACACCTCTTATTGGAAAACCCTTTATTAGCATATGAAGGTCACAGAGCAGAAAAACAACAACCAAATGAAGACCCTTTTCTATCGTTCAAATCTAAATCTAAAATTATGTAGCATTTGAAGACAGAAAAAAATAAAACAAAATTCCATTCACTTTCATTTTTAACCCGCAAAATTTCCTGTATTAGATACTAATCGCATAAATTTACACTAAAAATCTCTGCTGCGATCAAATGGAATTTCAGAGTTCATTTTCCGAACCCAAAAAATTCTGAATGGCAATCAGTCGATATTTTAATCGTATATGGATACACGCGCGCGCGAGCGCGCGCGCAACTCTTTAATTTCAAGTTTTACCTTTACCTTGTGAACTTTTATTATGAGAGAGAGACTCGGGAATATCAAGAATCGATCCCGGACCAAGATTACAAGTTATTAGAGGCAGGCGTTCACAAGGGGTTAGATCACAGCCATTAGCCAAGGAATCGGTCGTTCCAATGCTTCATCACGTTTGTTTAGCATAGCATCGGTCCGGATCTTAAACAAATTAATTAGTGTGGGTGTGCTTTAATAACAAATTTTTTTTTTCTCCTCTGTAATTATTGTTATTATTATTGGGGGAGACATGAAGACATGCAGAGGTCTCCTTGCTCTCGGATCACCAACCTTCCACGTATACCTGACTGCCTAACTTAACGACGTTTAATTGTGATTAAAAGTTGCGATATGGATGCAAAATATTTACGCGCGCGTTTTTTAGTCTCATGAATTTATGACGAATATACTTTATATGGAGTACTTATGTATGTATGTATGCTCGTGTATATATGTGTGGGGGGTACAATGATGATGATGACGAGTTGATTTTGATTAATTGCCATCCACAAAGTATGAAGCATTTCTATTTGTTTTTTTTTTTTTTTATACCTTTGTGAATTATTCTGTACATATAAGTCTGGAAGAATGTTGTTGTTCTTGAAGGCGAAAATTAAAAACGAATAAAATAGGCGCCTTGCCCAGCCAATATCACCATAGTCAAACCAGCTACAACGTACAAGTAGATCTAAAATCTCCCATCCCTAGCTCGGCCATACTTTTTAAAGTTTGAGTGACCAACTTTTAGAAATGAATGCAAATGTTGCGAAAGTATGAATTGAGAGAATCAGAGCTTGAAGCTTTTCTGCCGCCGTTCCTAAAGATTCTCTCAACATTTTTCTATTTATAGTTCATTCATAGTTCAAGTTCACTAAGTACACTAAGCCTCATCTATGCATGTATGACTGTCACTGTATATAGCATTTTTTTATATGCGAAAGTAGCAAAATGAATTACTTTGCCTTGTTCTAAACTATTATTGCTGCGGAAATATGGTTTTCCATTCATTTTTAGAGCCATTGCAATTTCAGTACCGCCAAGGTACGTAGTAAGTATTCCAGTGAATAGATGTAATTTCAAGGTGTTATTTTTATTAAGGATACCTTTTTCATTTTTTTTTTGTTTTTGCTAAATATTGGCAAATATATTTTTTCAAACGTAAAATAAATAAAATAAGTAAAAAAACGAGTTTTCAAACAAAACTGAGGCCAAGCCGCATGAAAAACTAGAAAATAAATTTTTCTTCACACACAGAAGTGGACTCAGATTTTTTGATTGGGACATTTCTCTTGAATATTCTTTCTCTTCATGAATCAAATCACTTATTACCTCTCTGATTGATCATACTGAAATATATCGGTGATTGTCAGTCAGCGAATAAAATCTGAGTCCACCTCTGTGTGTAAAGAAAAAAGTTTATTTTCTACTTTTTCATGCGGTTTGACCTCAGTTTTGTTTGAAAACTCGTTTTTTACTTATTTTATTTCCTTATTTTCTGCCTTTTTCACGTTATCTAAATTGTTATTACGTGCTGAATGGAGATATAAAACAATTTTATGACGGCTGAAAAGATACTGATTTACCAGTTTTTCAAAAAATTTATTCGAGTATCAAATCGTTTAAGTACTGCAACGGTTTTCTGAAATTCAAATTATGTTTTAAACAGCCCTTTTTAGCTGTATTCCAACTTGATCGCATATAACATGAAATTTCCCGATTTTCCATGTTTTCCACAGACTTTTCCTATTACTATGAAATTTTTAAAAAAAATTACATAAATTTTCCTCGATTTTTCATGCAAGTTTTCATGATTGTTGAAGAGAAAGTATATTGATGCCAGTAGAACGGAAAAAAAATTATTCCGCATAGCTTCTAAAACATTTTTGTCGGAAAATTTTCCGGGAAAGTCGGAAAATTCCGGAAATTTTCGGAAAATTTTCCAGAGAAATTGGAAAATTCTGCATTTTTCCTGAAACAGATTTATCATTAATCATATCGATGAAAATTTTTCCGATGATTTTCCCGCTTTTCCGGGTTTTCCATGGAATTTTCCACAAAAGCAAATTTATGCAACTCCTTTCGCTCTACAACTTTGTCTTAGGTGGCAAAATTTCCGATAGAAAAAAAAAATTTTAATTTTGAAAGCCGTCAATGGGAAATATTTTCGGTTCAGTGGGATTGTGTGTGGTAGATCTATGGCCAAATCAGTTCGTTATTAATAATGCACGGAGATTTTTTTTTTAGATTTTACAATGTTTGGGGAGGGTTGGAGAGGCAATAGGAGGGAAGCTTAGTACACCAGTTTTGTCACTGCCAAGAGAAATTTTTTATTATGTAATTGGTAGGAAGCTCCGCTTTAACAAGATCATTCCGGCGCCGATATTCATGTTTTTCACTGTGAGACGGCGCTCAAATTCGCTTCATCTGGCAGCGCGGTACCTACTATCGCTCCTGACCATATCCGATTTGGATGAAATTTTCACATTTTATAGAGTATACCAAAATAGCTCACCCATATTTTTTGTTTTCCCCCTATTACGCCTTACTTACCCCCCCTCCCCTCCCCCCTAACAGGGGTTAGAAATTTCGTGATTTTACGATAAAGAATCATTTTCAAAAAATCATATCTCGAGATGGAGCAATCGATTTTTCTGATTCAAATGCCAAATGAAGCTTATTTTTATGAAAAAATATAGCAGCATCGAACGCAAAAAAATTGTTAATAAGAGTATTTTCTTTTTTCAAAAAAATTGTATTATTCATTAATGAGGACTTCGACCATTTTATTTTTGTATTTTTATTTTGAAGTTACAGGCCTTATCTAACTATGTACAAAAAATTGCAATGGTATTCGGCTTGGTTGCAACAAGCTGGAATTTGGCCGAGTTAAAGCGTGGTGGTTTTTGGTTTTTCAGTAGCACACCTATGTGCACTTATTAGAAAGTAATTTATCGAAACATTCAATTTAATTTTGTTACATATTCCTAAAATTTCTTAAATGAGAGATGATAGATTATAGATAAATTTAAGAGAAAAAAAGTAGCTTAAATACACAAATAATTTTAGATTCGGTAATAATAATCGGATCGAGGTTTAGTGAAAATAATTATTTTTAGAACAAATAGAGGGATGGTAACTAATTATCCTTATTTAGCACTCCTAGGTAATTATCGAATAAAGAATTGATAACAAAAAAAATGTTTTTTTTTCTTAAATCCGAAAATTTTGCCCTTTTTATCTTCACCACCCCACACCGCTGAGCTCACCCTTTAAATTTATACCCCTAGTACTCCTGCATATCTTATCTATCTTGGGAAAAGAGAATTATTAAAATCCATTCAACTTTTACATAGAAATATCGATTTTGGTGTATCAAGATAATTTGAGGTTACCCGAAAAAAGCTCAATTTGGTCGTTTATTCTATAATAAATATGAACGTTTTGATATTGTCCTTTTTAAAATGTGAAAAAATGGACGTGAGTGAAAAAATTGTTTGCTCAAACACAAAATTAAAAGTGCGTACGAAAGAAAGAACAGGCAAAATATATACTAAATGAAGGAAGGGGGTGTGTGTGATCCACGTGACAAAAATGGCTTTTTTAACGGTAAAACATCCATATGAAACTTACAGGATCAAAAAACAAACCCACTTTAATTTGATACCCCACACGCCCTATACTGGACATTCCAAACTTCAAGTCAAATTTCCTTTTACCGATCTTCCTTTCGAACACCATAAATAAAGTAAAAAACCGGCATTGCTCTACAACCCTCCCATGCATTATGAATACTTAAAATCGCAGTATACCCCCTAAAATAACGAAATGCTATTATTAACAAACATTTTTTCGTTCGGTTCTATATTTTTTTATGAAAAATAGAAAGTATTAAGCTTCATGGGTGAACTATTTTGTTATTCCCTACAAACTGTGAAAATTTCATCATCATTTATTACAAAAAAGGCACATTTGTACCATCGGTGGTAGGTACATGGCGCCCAATAGGATAGTCCTCCATATACCACCAGTGCTACATGCCGACGGGAACATGTTAATCATTAACCGAGAGCGCCATTATATTATTTCTTATGGCCGGTTTCACAGTCGACATTAAACAAAGGTTTAGTTTAAACCATCCTCCAGGTTTAAACGTAGTTTAAACCAAATCGGGTTTCACAGTGCATTCTTTTAGTAACGTTGGTAGTACTGATTAAATTGTGAACTAAATTAGTTATCGCCACCATTGTGAAGCAATTTTTCTATCAATCAATCTGTCAATCGGAAAAAGTAAACATCAGAAATTACAAAATAAAAAATATAGTTATATTTGCTAATTTTAAATATGCCAACATTCAAAAAGGATGCAAATTTTAGCATAAGTGAAGTTGAGCTAATGCCTTCCCTAGTGCATAAAGAAAGATATATAATAGAGCGCAAGAAAAGATAAAGTGACAAAGTTCTTTGTTCTTTACTTAAACGGAACCTAGCATAAAAATCAACGTCGTCCCACTCATTAAAATGATTTGGCCGATTTCTAATTACTGTCAGTTGTCGACAGAGTTGAAAATTTAACTCAAAAAAAATCTTCTCCATCGCTAGAAATGTGCTAAATATAAATCCATGATAAAATTATTTTCTTGCTACAAACAAACAATTCTACTGTCAAAATAAAATGTCACACTTTTCAAATACTTTTATCTTGAGTTTAAACCGAGGGATGACATTTTTTAAACTCTAGTTTAAAGCGGGGTTTAAACCAAACTGTGAAACTCATTCGTCGAGTTTAAACTAAATATTTGGTTTAAACTCAGACTGTGAAACTGGCCATTAGATGACCTCTGATTTTCCTACTTTTTTCAATCTTTCCTTTCTCTTAAGAGCCTTAGGAGTCTTAGGAGTTTTAGGAGTAGGCCGTATCAGTGGTTATGGATGCTGTACTCTATCTAATTATTGGATTCCACCGCGAAGACTTTTGTATGATCCTAAAAACCATAAAGATCTGCTTGTCCTCAATATGTTCTCTAGTGAAATGAAGTGCCTCAATTATATTACTACTTTCAACCTATGAGATTATTGCATTTACTCCATGTCTAGGTTCAGACTATTAATAAAGTCTGGAACCATTCTAGGATTGAGGTTCCACACGTAGGTTGGTGGAGGAAAAGCATGTTCGAGATGGAGTAGTCTCCGCCTGGCGAATGCTTCCGAGGTTTCGTGAGCATCCTGACAGAAAGGGCAGGATGAAGTCTGAGCCAAGCCCAGTTAGTTTAGGTGATACCTTAAGGGGCAATGGTCTGAGAAGAGCTCAGTAATCATTTTGAACTCTGTTCTTCTAAGGAGTAGGAGTTCTTTTGTTTTTCCGCCAGAGGTGTCGATAAATTTTTTTGCCTGACGAAGTCATTGTAGCCTTTTCCAATACAGGGATTTTTGTTTATTCTCCCAGTCATTTAGGGCAGCACTTAAGTAACATTTTGAAGTGCCACAAAATGGCTCTGGTCCGACAAACTGACTTTCTGCTCTTCTTTTGGCTAGGCCATCAGCAATTTCATTGCCTTTGTGGCCTTCATGTCCAGGTACCCACATGAGGATAGTTTTGTTTCTCCTTGATAAGTTTTTGTTGGTTTGTAGACATTCCCAGACTATCCCTGACTTGACAGTGTTGGATTTTAAGACCTTGAGGGCAGCTTGACTATCCGAGAGGATATTAATGGTTGAGGCATTTATGGCAGGAATTGGCAGATTCTATTATGGCCAATACCTCGGCTTGGAGTACGGTAGAAGTAGATCCCAGAGCCTTTAATATATAGAATTTGGGGCCGTATATGCCCAGTCCGACTCCATTGTTCGGTTTTGAACCGTCTGTATACCACACCATCGATCCTTGTTTGAAGGACGGTTTAGTGGAACGCCATTGCTGTCGGTCTCCCAAAACCACATGGAATGGTCTTACAAAATCCACCCTGCTTGTGATTATATCAGATATTGTTGTCAGTTGCTCGAAACATATCTGTTTTAAGATACTTAAATGATCAACCAGATCCCTTGGCTTTAACTGTTTCTCCTATTGTACTCTAATAGCACTGGAGATCGCTTCCTTTTTCACCTGCAAATGTAGGGCTGGAAGGTTTAGTAAGGCTTCCATGGCTGCTGTAGGACATGTTCTCATGGAACCAGTTATTCCTAGACAGGTAAGCCGCTGCGTTTTTTGATTTGTTTTTTGCCACCATACGAGGGCCGCATAGGTGACCTTGGGTTTAATAACCGTGGTGAATACATCATTATTGGCTTCAGACCCCATGTTCTGTCAATGAAGTGACGACACGAGTAGAGAGATCGCATCGCTCTATCCGTCACTCTGGGCAGATGCGAATTCCAAGTAAGTTTCTTATCTAGAGTTACCCCTAGATATTTGACTTTGTTTGAAAATATCAATTCCGTGTTATCAAGAAGAGGAGCCATTAATGAAAGTTTCGATCTTCTTGTAAACGGAACGATAACCATCTTATTGAGATTTATGCTAAGACCTTTGTTTAAACACCACTTGCGGACCTTGGAGAGGGCATTTTGCATGAGGTCGGATATGACTTGATCATGCTTACCCCGTATTATGACTACGAGGTCATCCGCGTAGCCTTATACATTAAAACCTGAACTAGTAAGTTTCTCTAGCAAGTCATCAATTACGATCGACCATAGGAGTAGAGAGAGAGCTCCTCCTTATGGGTAGCCTTTTGCTGCGGTGATCGTGATTGAACAGTTTCCTAGAGTTGTGGTTATCCTCCTGCTTCTAAGCATAGAATCTATCCAGTAGGAGGTTTTATCGAAGGCTCCTTCTATGTCCGCAAATGCACATAAGGCCACCTCTTTTGCTTCGAAACTCATAGGGATATGGGACTTAGTTAATAATGAAAAAAGTTGATTCAGATAAAAAACAAAAATAATAATTCGTTCTGGAAATTCTACATGCAATAAAAATGCCAAAATTATAAGCATCTGCCCTCGATCACTTTCGACTTTTTATAAAGACGCCTTTGGTGCGGTACACTGGTGTAGGTAATAATAAAATAAATATGATTTTTAGTTTTTAGTTAAATATAACCAAATAGCGATAATGGTAAACATTATTTCCAAAATATTCTTTAACATAAGTTCTGAGAATACTGCGAAGGAGAAACGAATTGAAATCGAATGGCTAAATTTTATAGAAATGGATTATTCGCGTTAAATACTGCTGCAAAATACAAAAAACTTTTAAATGATAGTATAAAAAATAGGGGCTAATTGGTTGAATAATGATTACATATTTGGAGTGTATATTAGGTTTCTAGGTCTTTAGAACAAATCTAATCTTTTTTTTTAAGTTAATTTTATATTGGGGTTAGATGAAAAGAATTTTTTTTTATTACAAAAATGCAAGAATCGCAAGTAAGTTCTGAGAAGTCGTAATAAATTGTTTAAACAAGTCATAAGTACATAAGTCCAAAAAATAAAAATGAATTTAATTGATGAAATTCTCATATCATCAATTCCAGTCCAATTCCTCGTACTTACATACATATATACAATTTTCTATCTACAATTAATTAAAATTTTATCAGAGGCTCATTGTGGCATGAAATTCGAGCAAGAGGCAAGAAGAGGTCAAGTCCCAAGAAGAAAACTTCCTCTGCCGAACTTGATTTCGACACATTTTGAGTTGTAAAATCCAACACCGCACTCTGCCTCTATTTCCGGTGGTTTACATATAGCATAGTGTCGGGCATTTTGCAAGAAACAAGCTGCTTTTAAAGAGTTTCTTAACTTCCATTTCATTTGCATATCTAGACTGGATGGGCCTCAGCGTTTTTTTTTTAGTCGTTTTTTTTTTTTATTTTTAAGTAGATAACTATACAAATGCCTCCAGGTGTAGATAAATCTTTTTTGTTGTTGTTGTTGTTGCTGTAAAAATATAGCTGTGAAATTATGCCATCGAATGAGTTATTCACCGTGTGGCATGGCATTAAATCGTTTTTCTTTTCGCATAATATGCAGATCAAGGATTTTCTTCAATTTAAATCATTCATTCATGATAACTAGGATGAGGGTTTTTTTTTTAGCATTTACTAGTACCTAAATTTGTGGGGTTTTATTAATAAAAAAAAAAAGAATAACATTTAAATTGCAACTTTATTTCTTGGAATGTAAAAATTAAATTTTTGCTACCTCCACCAATTTAACTAAGCCTCGTAAGCGTAGAAGATAGACTGCTTCTATAGTCTGAAGTACTTTTTAAACCTTCAAACAAGTATGTATGTAGTTCAAATCAGTTCTGGTAGAATAACTCCAAATTTTAAGTGTAAATTTGGAAATTGTAGACCAATTGTGTTTTTTTTTTTTTTTTCGTTACAACATCTACGAACAAAATCAAAACGTGTGTGACGTATTATAAAGTTCAACAACTTATCTTCTTTCATAAATCCATTTCATAATCAAACTAACAAAAATTAAAATTCCCTAAATAATAAGAAAACATGAAATTCGAACATCTTTATGCTCATGTTTTGAAATTGTTAATTAGAAGATTAGGACAAAAATTCAAAATCAAAAAGCACAGCTCTGTCATGTCAAACGAGACTCGTTTCGCCCAATGCATCCAAATTCGGTAACAATTGTGCTATGATTTGATGAAATTTCCGAATTTAATTCGACAATTTGCTGCTAAGTAAAGTAAAGTACAGAAAAAAAAAAACAAAAAAACAAAAAAGGAGTTTAATTTCGCCTTCACTTGGAAAAATAATATCAGAAATTCAGAAAGTATGAAATTGTTCAATCACCACGTAGTCATCAAGTTGTGAAGATGCTTTCAAAATTTTGCCGCATGGAAAATCTGTGTCAAGCACTTCATGCAACACTGCTTCAACAAGGTGCTACGGTGCGGCGCGCGCGCGCGCACAGTGCCATCACCCAATAACAAGAGTCGTTTATTCATATTTAAGTCATCAACTGCTGTATAAAGGTGCAGACAGATTATGTAGGTGACTTTTGGCAGTGAAAGGATAAAAAAAGTTGTTGATAACCATTATGCTTTTATTTATTTTTTTATTTATTTTGGAATGTCCTTACGGTTAATTGAGATTTTCAAAATATTCAGGTGTAAAAGGGCGATGAAATTGACATCTATCTACTGCTTAGGTATTGTTTTTAATGCCGTTTTCAGCTCTAACAACTACAGAAACTGCTCATGAGCTAACGATATTCGTATAAATATGCTCTAGATTTGCAGATCTCAACTATTCCAAAGGTCACTGCGGCAGGCTTTTTTTGCGTGGAGCCTCACATGGAAATTGCCATACACTTTGAAAACCATGTCACGGAGCCTATTCTTGAATTACGAATGGTTTTTACGAATTCGTTATATAACGAATGGTTGATAACGAATCGAATACCCCGTTCGTATTCTTGAACCTCATCGTTATAAAGTCAAAGTGGTGAGAAAGTTGTTCAACATAACGAGTGTGATAGGTTTAAATCTGTCAATTTACAAATTGAATATTGTCAACTGTTTCATGTTTTAAAATATAATTTGTTAAAAAATAGCTAGTTTCAGTGAATTGTCATTATTGTTTGCGTCTGAAATTGTTGAAGATTCTATGGAAAATGAATTAGGTCAATCGTTAATCAGTTCCTGCACCCTTAATTCATTGCTGGATAGGAAAAATTTTTGCAGGAGGACCTCCACCAGTGTCATGCAAATATTTTTTTGCCACCGCAAATTTTCCTTTCACCATACATTTTAAATCCTGATAACTCTAGAAATTTTCTAATAGTTTTTTTTTTTTTTAATATAATATTACAAAAAAAACTTAATATGAATTTATGTACATTCCTTTTTCCAACTTTTCCAGTCCTTTTGCACTTCGGGTATGGAATTTAATACTGATGCTAGCTTTTGCCACAATTCCAATTTCGTGGCATCTTTTGAACTGAAAGAATTATCATATTTACCAAATTTCAGGCTCGGGTTTTCCTCTAAAAACTCAATTACTTTAGTTTTTTGAGCATATGACATTTTCGCACATCTTTTATCTCCCTTTATCATCTGTAAAATTGCAGCTGATTCACTCTTCGTTTGCCATAACGAACGGTTGAACCCACTTGTTAAATAACGAATGGTTTGCGTTCGGTATATAACGAATGCGGATTTCAAGAATACCACATGTGTCGATTCTGAATGGTTTTGACAGTATAACGAATACGGAATGTGCTTTCGTTATTCAAGAATAGGCCCCACGGTCTTCCAGGCGAAAGTCAATGCCATCTTTGAAGTGGGATGGTATATCTCCTTATCTCATATACTGAGAACAAGGAGATTGCTATCTGCTTGGACAGGCAGGCAGCTGTCAAGGCCATATCAAAACTCTTTACAACCTCCAAACTTGTATAGGAGTGTAAAATCCCCCTGAATTCCCCCTCTGGAAACAACAAGGTACTAGTGCTTTGGGTAGCAGATCATAGCTATAATAGCAGGAACGAAAAGGTGGACGAATTTACTCGTCATGGTGCAGCCATAGGTGCATCCTCCTCGAAAGTATGGATCGCACCAAAACACCTTGTCTCTAATATATCAGCTTAGGCTGACTGCCAACAGGAGCTGTGGGCAGACCGAACCTAAACGAAATGAAAAAACTATTGGGACTAAACAAGCAAACCATGGAGCTTGTTGATGACCCGGAATTAAGGGGATGCGGATAGGAATCCGAAACGGTGATTCATTTTCTTTGTCACTGTTCGGCTCTCAGAAAAACGTTACAGATTCCTTGGCTCAAACATCCTGAAAGAACTGAAACGTCCAGTAGGGACTTATGAGCAATTACTCATAACTCTGGAGCGTGAATAATTGGCGTTCTTGTCCGGGTCACAACTTCGTCTCAATTCATCCATCCATTCCAAAGGTCAGGCTAGAACTCAATTTCATTTGTCAAAGGAGTCGAATTCTGTAAAGCTGAGAATTGGAGAGTTTCGAAATTATTTTAATAAATTTTACTAAAGTTAATCCGAAGAGAGATTAAGATTCTGGTAACAGAATTTCCTACTAGAGTATCGATACATAAAAACATACCGTAATTAGGAGAGTTAGTTTCCAAACTTTGATTCCACCTGTACAGTGATTTATTGTTGAAAAGTTAGGAAGGGGTTCCCTGAAATAGGTCCCACTTGCACCTCGATGATGACCACCGATAGATAGGACGTGTATAATTGAGGCGAGCTCATTGGAATAGAAGCGTGTAATGGATTATTGGAAACTTTGTTCCGACTTCTCTCAACCATACTTATAGGTCTAGATGGAGCCCACCACAATGCATAAAAATATTTCCGACTATAAAGTGTGAAATAAAATTTCTGAAGAGAATTTTCATTAATCATTGATTAATGTCGATTCAGATATTTTCGAAGATTAAAATGCTGTTGAAGCTATCCTTTCCCAAATTGCTTCCTACTTATTCTACCTACGATAAATTTCTTTAAAAGCTTTCGAGAATGGATTGATATTTTCTTATGCTAAAAACAGACTGGTAACATTATGGAGCAGAATGAATGAAATGGAGTAAATTTTATGTACTGTTTTCTGCATCATAGAGCCAAGTTGTTGGTTAGAAGAGATACTGTGATTTTGCTAAAATATTAAAGTTTGTTAAATTGGCAGCATTGTTTAATGTTGCAAAAAAAAACCATTCTGGGTATTAGATCGTTCCATTTAACACCCTCCAGATGCTTTCACTATTCAAATGCTAAATCCGGCGCTTATGTGAAGAGATATTAATGCTTCATTGAGTATCAGTCAGGACTCAGGACGGTGTATGCTTGATGTTCTCTGACCCTTCTTTGGGTCCCGAAACCCGCTTGGTTAAGCGCAAATACACGCCGAAATTCGAGTATATCTGAGCATACATAACGTAGACGACCGACAATACCTTCCAATTCAATGTAGTTATACACTGAGAAAAATAAATTGAAATTTACTACTTTTTAAATAGTAAAAATGTTACACTTTTTTTCTTAATTTTACATTACCCTGGAGTAAATGACTAATAAAATGCATGTAATATTAAAGAGATCAGGGAATCTTAAGTCGAAATAATTCAAAGTGATATAATTACGTTTACATTAAATATGAATCACGTAATTTTGTCCACACTTTGAGATGTTGTGCACATTTATACCGTAAGTTCAGTAAATTTTATGTACAAGTTTAAGAAGCGACAACATTCAATATAAACGAGAAATGAGAGAGAAAGGTTCATTCATGCAGTGACTTTTGTGTCGAACGGCAACGTTTTTACAGACCTGTAAGCTGGGTAATCGCATATTAAGAGAACTAACCACATGTGCGATTTCAAGACAGCTATAACCCAAGATATGTCCTAAGTTGACAGAAATTCTGCTAAGATAAGAATCGCAATATGCAGAGCGCTTGCAAGCTCCACACAAAGCCTTCTGAAGAAGCTGTATGAACGACGAAGACGTTGAGAGCGTTCAAAACCTGCTGTGTAAATTCTCCAACCCTGCCAAGTGTAGGACGAATACGCTTGGCAGCTACTTTTTTTGCGAATTGGGGGAATTAGCAGACAAGGATCTGCGGAATGCAGTTAAGAGACTATATATAATTTTTGTTATAAATCCGTCAATTTGCGCATTAAAGAGGGAAAATTACATGTTTAAAACTTATTTCCTTGCACTATTCCAAGTGCAATTTTACTTGTTAATCAATTGATTTACCCATTAAATAGAGAGAATTACATACTTAAAACTTTTTTCTTACACTATTTAATATGGCAAATTTACATAATTTTTCGGTAAATCCGATTACAGAACATTTGGGAATAATCGCAACTTACTTTATACTATTTTGAATGTAAGCAAAAAAAATGCCTACATTCAAAGTAGTAATTTTTTCTCTCAGTGTACGTACAAGAGGACATCTCTTGTGATCGCACTAGACTCGAAAAATCTAACTCTCTACCTATGATATGGGTCACCATTACACACCATGTTACTCTCATAAAGGATCCGCACCTTGTCTGGGTCTAAATCATAATTTTTTCACAAGCACAAGAATGTTTCATAAATGGGACTGATAACTCCATTCGGACTTAATAATCTCGTTAGTGCTGCCCACCAGCGAGAACCATTAGGACCTGAGATTCCCTTTGGGTCTGGAGAGGCTACAGATGACAGCCTGTTCCTTAGGGTATTAGGCATTGACGTAACTTGGAAGGGCCAGGGTGCCCCCACCGCCAGAATGCGGACTCCCCCCCCCCTCCCCAGGAAATTAAAAAAATACTAAAAAACCTAAATAAATTCGTACTATCTTAGGCATAATTAAATTGAATCCGTTCGGGTCGGAATTGAAAAGGCATTTCTTTAAGAAAATCCATTTACATCTTTTTAAAAATTTTTAAAAACTGAATTTTGACAAAGGTGTTAGAAAGTGCATTTCGTAGGAGAATTCATGTGGAACGATTTGTGAGGAATTTTAATTCATATATAGTTTTATATCAATGAAGTTTTGAAATTTTCGAAAAACTTTGTTTAACTTTCCGGGAAAAAAGGCTTTTTTAAACTTTTTCGATTCCAATTCCGACGGATTTAATAATAAGTCTGATCATATTTATAAGAAACAAATATTTAGTGAGGAAATAAAAAATTCAATAATAAGCTTGCAGAAAAAAAACCGTAAACCGATGGTATAAATAGTGGGCATTAGGCAGGGTGTCCGTGTCACTTTCATATCAGTTTCGTGTATAGAACTTAAGAATTCTGAATTATTTTCCTTAATACTTAATACTTAAAACAAAGGTCTCTGATAATTAAACGACACCACTTTCTTTTATGTATCTTTGAAAATAGTGTAAATTTAATTTTATTTTTCAAATAAACACTACTTCCTATTTATTTATTTATTTATTTATTTATTTATTTTTAAGTTAATAAGATAGTACACAGATTAAGTCCATTAGGATACTACCTTAAAAGTAAGTAATATGAGAAGATTACAAAAATAAAAAAGAAGAGAAGCTAAAGCAGAAATTCAAGCAAAATAATATACATACTTACATTACAAAAGAATACAAAAAAAGAAAAAGGAGAAAAAAAGAAAAAAAAATACAACTAAAAAAACTACAAAATACTAAAAAACTAAGTAATTACAAACTGAAAAAATAAAAATATAATTCAGAAAAAGAGAAAAAGGGCAAAGCAAAGCAAAAATAGAAAGAAAATAAGCAAACATATCGAGAAATATAAATTACGATCAGTGATCAATCTCATTCAAGACCAGTCTTTAAACGTCAGAGGGCCAGAACCGAAAATATCAATGTTACTGAAATTCAAATTGTATGCCTTCTGAATTCGATATAGTGGAGACTTTTCTCGCAAATTTGTCCTAGAAAATGGCAATCTAAAAGGAGTATATATTGTCTTGCATATCTTGAAGGAATATTTATACCAATTCTGAAAAGTAAGTCAGGACAGTGTACATCGCCGTTCAGAATTTTGTACAAAAACACACTATCGAGAAAGACACGACGACGCTCTAAAGATAAGATGTTGAATCGGGTTAATCTCGCATTATACCCTAACTCATTATGTTCCAATTTGTACAATAATAATCTGGTAAATTTTCGCTGGACAGATTCGAGTAGATTATTATAGCAAGTGTAAAAGGGGCTCCAAATTTGACACGCATATTCTAAGGTGCTTCTCACCAGTGAATTATATAGAGAAATAAAAGAGGCGGTTGATTTGAAAGATTTACATGTTCTAAAAATGAAACCAAGAAGACGACAAGCTTTGATAGTAATAAGGTTCAAGTGGGAAGCAAAGAGAAGTTTGTTATCGAAAGTAACTCCCAAATCTTTTATTTCGTTGACATATGATAAGGAGATATCGTTTATTTTATAATGGAATAAGATTGTGTCACGTTGTCTAGAGAAAATTATGCTTTTACATTTGTCTATGTTAAGATCCAAATGGTTATTTTTACACCAACTTTCGAGCTTTCTAATATCATTTTGCAAGCTCTCACAGTCATTGATGTCATTAATTACTCTAAAAATTTTAGCGTCATCAGCGTACAACAAAATGTCCGAAGTAATTTCAGTCGGTAAATCATTGATATAGATTAGGAAAATAAAGGGACCGAGTATTGTGCCCTGGGGAACACCAGATGTCTGTTCTAAAGAACTAGATTGGGAGCCGTTGAAAACAACCATATGATTTAAGAAAAATTTAAATCGCGTCGGATGTTTGGAGTGGACTGTACGGAATATATGAGTGTCGCTTGGGCTCATTGGGATTAAAGAAAACAATGTACTTTCACTCAATTCGCCAATTACATTAATTAAATGTGCGACAAAACTGAACTTAATAAAAAAGGAAAAGGAATCAAGTCTTATTTCATAAATACTCCTCGCAATTGGGTTTCGATTTTATTGCTTATTATCGCGGATGTTGATGACGAGGTATCTAAAAATTTATTGAATGCTGATGACTTACTTATACAAACTGATAAGAGATGTATCATACTCTGTACGGGAAGCTCAATAACATTCAACGAATAATAAAGAGTAGGAAGCAATTGAAAACTGTTCGTTGTTCCTATGGCCCAGTGGCGTATCGTGAGAGGACCAAATAAAGTTAAGTTTTCAAAAGCTTTACAGGAATCGAAACGGATTTCACGAGACATCTTTTTTTTTTATATATATTATTAAGCCAAGCTCAGGGGATACCCTATGATGCAAAGCACAGCATGGCAGGAAGGAGATAGGGAAAGGATTAGGGGATATGAGGAGAGTGGCGGAGGTGACGATGTATGTCGCCGTTAAACTTCCGCAGATTGTATGCCGGAGGAAAAACAGAAGATGGTAAGCTGTTCCACATTCGCACAGTTCGGGATAAAAAAGCATCACGGAATTTTACTGTACGACCAAAAGTAATTTAAAGGGTTAAAGAATGTGCGCGGCTTGCAGCGCGAGTATTGCGTGCAGGAATCATTCTACAAGGGATTAGACTAGATATTTCATCTGAACATTGACCATGCATATAGCGATAAAGGAGCTAAATTCAACGATTATGATTTATCCCTTCTTTTTTTATTTAAAATTTTCAAAATACTAGTTATCCCTGGTAGGAAGAGAATTCCACATGCTCGCACCTTGCGAGAAGACACTTCTACCACCAAACCAAGTCCCAATTCGACGAAGAATGATCCTTGATCTGTTCCTAGGACTCCAATCAAATTTTCCTCCAATGTTAAGTGGCCGCCCACCGACTCTGGCCCCAAAAGATAAAACACAGGGTTCTGAACTCAAGGAACTTGGAAAGTGACCAAGAGATAAATTCCTCAGCTAGACCTGATATACAAACATGTGTTCGCTTATTTAACTTGTAAACATATCTCACATAGGCGTTAAGCGCCCGAAACAATTTTGAAAGTGCAAAAGCTTTATGGATTTTTTTTTTTCAATCTATGCAATTCCATTCGCACTAGATATTATCATAGATGCCATAAAAACTAAATGTCGCATGCAGTACGAAAAAAAGTATACAAAATTTATATGGCTGAATGGTCCATTCCGGAATGAAATGATGTATACGTCGAGTGATTCATATTTTTTCGTGTCTGAAGTGTTGAGGAAGTCGATCAAATGTGTACAAAACTACTATTATAAAAGCATTTGTTTTCGACACGCTCTAAAACATGTTAAGGTCCATTCCAGAATGCACTACCCATTTCACAATCTGTATACTCTGTTCTAGTATGCCATGCGGCATCTGGTTCATGTACCATCTATGATATTATTTAATTAAAATAATTGAATTTTGTGTGGACACTTGGTGGAAAACATTACACATGAAGTAAGTTAAAATAAATTTAAGCAAATTAAAAAACAAAAAAACACTTGCCAATTTATGTTTCATGTTATACATAAATATATTTGTCAACTTTTTAACAAAATGAAGCCGACGCGTTTCGTTTGATTAAAACATTATCAAAACTAAACGAACACCTAGTTGCTCTTACTAACCTCTTACTAACACATTTACACATTTACATATTAGTGGACCGATTCGCCAGAAATTATAGAGATGAACTTTTTTTTTAAACACTTCCTACATCCTGCAAACCGTACTTGATAGCTTGTATATATTGTTTTTATCATAAAGGATTACACTTTATCCTACTCTTTTTATGAACCGATCTATCTTAGAATATAGAGACAACAGAAAGTGTTGATACCTGTAAAATTCGTGTGCATGAGCGTGGATTTTTTCAGGGTCCCGTGAAGTAGGTCAGTATTATATTGAAGAAAGAGACAAATGTATTTTCAGCTGTCAAACGAAATTTTCTAATTTGTAACTATTTGCATTTAATTTAAAACTTGTGAAAAGTGAAAGATATTTTATTTAAAAATAGTGCTAAATAAAGTTGATATTATAGTGATAAATTTCTAAGTGATGTTCATGTATTTTCAGAATGAATTGTTCGGTGAAAAATTGCCACAACAACACCAAGGTACGACGTGGGAAATCATTTTTTAGACAAGTATAGTTATAAAATATTTTTTTTTATAATAAATTAAATTAAAAATACATAACAAAAACGATGAAATATTGAAAAATTCCTTCATCCACTGAGATTTGTTTACGTTTATGACAGCTGAGAAACTCCCAGGGTATGTTGGCGTAGTGACATCACATAAGAACATTTTCGGTGGGAGCAAACACAATATTTTCAACCATATATCTTGTTGCCCCGCTCTCTATATTGATTCAACTACACGGCTTTACTGAGCTTTCACTACAGCGGCAACAGATACTAACCCAACCAAAATTTGACTACGCTAAATTTGGCTTATCACACTTCCTGTACTCTCTATATTCTAAGCGATCTATACATGAGTATTGAGTGATCTGTCATATTGAAATCGCAAGGCCTACTGTTGTTGTTGCTTTAACAAAATTCCAGCAGATATCCTTTATATGTAAGGTCTGCCAGTTGTTATCAAGCATATCTACCCTAAGATGTTAGACAAAATTGACTCTTTCCACAGTAAGACAAGAAGGCTCAAATGACTTAACTTATCTAACGATAGCAAATGCGCTCATATATTTACTCATCGACTTACGAAAACTAATTAATTTCTCGAAAAATTCCAAATGTAACATTTATCAGAGCTTTTTGTTTTCGGATATGAAATTGTCTATCCTTTTTCTCTCCTTTCTTTTTGAATTTAATTTAAATATTTTCGGAAGATGAAAGCAACTGTAATGTTACAAATATGACAGATAAAGGAGATTTTTTTTTTCTGGAATGCTTATGGTCAAGTACACTGCAAACCATAAAAAAAAATGTATGAACAGTTTTAAAGCCAAGATACTTGAGGATATATACATACATATATAGGTATATGTAATAGGTATGTCCGTATATTCCCAAGGCACACTATTAATGAGCAACATTTTTCAAAATCTTCCTAACTATTTTATCTTTTGAGGTCGTCCTTTACTTTTACAGGAGTCAGTATCACACAGAGATCTTCTTTATTATGAGGCCATCATTATTACTGTAGTTCTCATTTCCAGGAATTATTGTAAGTAAATGGTGTCAGTGATTAAGTACGGGCATCACTAGTTGACAGCAGGTCACTCAATCTTTGTCCAATTCTTGATGACCTCTTCAGATTATATTGAGTTTGATGTTCAAAACAGTTAATTCTTGTAAGAGATTTGTACATTTATGAAATTTTTGATACTGTTGTAATTTTGCTAGTAGGAGATCTTTATATTTCGAAAAATCAGCAAATTACTCATATGTAGAGAGAAATTGATTGGATTACTTGGCTTTGGTACTAATGACCAACTATTTAATTAACTTCACTTAGACTTATGCGATAGGGATATATGTACTTGCAGGAAGGAGCATTGTGTCTACTCTACAACAACAAGTTAACACGTGTCCTTTTATACTTATAAATTCAATTTATCGAACTATATTAATAACAATCGTTGAGTTTCGTTAATTTTCACTAATTTTTCTATATACTGTTCTGCTTGTACTTACCGAGATTTTGAAAAATTACACAATTCGAACAGCCAAATCGCAACATCGTGGCATCTGAAGATGACAAAGCAAGTGTATTTTTTACATTCATGTTTATGTTCAATTGAATCAATCATCACGTGCCCGGGTTCTGTCATCCAAAAAAGCTGTAAAAAGGATTGCAAATAGATAGACATAAAATAAAAATGTATAAGTATCAAAAAGAGAGATGAAGAGAGTCAGGAAAGGATAGAGCCCTGAGGGAAATCGGAATTAATAATTTAGGAATTTGAGATGACGCGCTGGGTAAAACTTCAAAAACTGAGCAAATCAAGAAACCCGTTCTTGATGTTGCCAGACAAAAATATTATTTGGACAATGCCTGAGAACACGTCGATGTGGAGAGCTCAAATTTTGTAAATTTTAAATTTTAAAAATTAACTATATCGGGCTACCCATTCTTGGTGTTGCCATACAGAACTTTGGGTTTTCACTTTTTTTAACTTTTATTTTCATCTAGGATATAAAAATTATTGGTCTAAGACCAATTTTAACTTCTTCACTTGTTTTGTTTGTTTTTTTTTTTTTTTAGAAAACCGCAAAGAAAATAAGCATTTGTGCAATTTTCTTTTGAATCGAAAAAAAAAACTAATCATAAATACACTCGACACTTGCTTCCGTTCCACAAAATAATTTATTTTTTAATTTTAATAATTAATTAAAGTTTTTGCGACGCGTTTCGCCCTATTTATGCATTCTCAAGCTCTTGAAAAATTATGAGACGCAAAAACTTTAATTAATTATTAAAATTAAAAAATAAATTATTTTGTGGAACGGAAACAATTGTTTCAATTTTTTTGACATGTTTAATACCATTAATAAGTTCCATCAAGTGCCAACTAAAACATCAATTATCTTGATACTAAAAATTATGTTTTACAAAAATACGACAATAAAGTTTAAACGCCCCACCATACCACGAATCTAGTACAAAATCGAACGATCGCAATTTTATGAATTTTTTAGATAATGCAGTACAACAAAAATTGTATCTTTCTACAGGAAAATTCCCTTCCTGTTTTAAGTTTTAACGGAAATTAAATTAAAGTTGATAATGCAGGATGAAGTATGTATACAGGGTTAACATGGCAAAATAATTGACAAAATATTTTGAATTTTATAATAATTATTATTTTTTTCTTAGTTTTGGGCTATGACCCTATATGAAATCACTGCCAAACTATATTCTGAAAAAAACAGCACATTTTTTTCACATTAAGTTAAAGTTAAAGTTTTTATGTAGCAAGTGTTATACCATTTTAGAATCCTTATTAAATGCGTCAACTTTTAAAGTTACTTGCCAAACTGGCGTAGTACATTTTTTTTTCAGTACAGTCAAAGTTGGGTGAAGTATTAATTTTCTATTCTTGGTTCCGCAAAATGTGACATTTTTTTCCAAAAGCTGGAGCAGTTGCCTTAGAATTACAAGTGACATAAGCACTATTCGGGATTACATAAGAAAAATAAAATTGAAAAAAAATAAAGATTTGTAGCAACAGGAGCTAAAAAACCATCATAGGGTGTAGATTTTCTCGAAAACAAAGGAAATGTCTATAATTTAAAAAATACATGACTTGGATTTTTTTTTATATATTATCTGGTAACTATTATGATTTAGTCTATCACCCGATTCCGGGTTGACGTCGACTTACGGGACACCCTGTATATATAAATTTTTATAGGCTTTTAACATGATGCCGTAATTCTTTTTTTTTTTGAAAATTAAATTTAGAAGAAAACTTCAGGAAATTTATAAAATTGTAAAATTTACACTACCTACAAGACTGGCAAACATACAATGTTGAGTAATGAGTATGTAAATGCTCAAACATCCCAACCCAGCATAGCTAATGCACTTCTTTCGCACCCACCTTTTGACTGAATGATGTCTACTAATCCAAAATCTAATCTAAAATTGTTATGGAGATGGATTTAGCTAATTTTCAAGCTTAAGTCAATTTTAATTATTGTATTTATTCATTATTCTATTTTACAAGCTGTACACTCTGCTCCATACCATGCGATATCTAGTTCTTGTACCATCTAATTTAAACAGACGGATGCAAGAGTAATTTTATAAGAGTTGGCGTTATTAGTAAGAATTGTGTTTTTTTCTGCCCCCAAAACAGTGGCGGATCTAGCATTGAAATGGGGGGGGGGGAGTCATCTTACAAATTAAATTGAAGAAAAAAAAACATTCAGCGCCGTAAATCGCTTAGTTTAGCCACCGCAATACTGTAGTGAAAAGGTTTCCGCATTAAGCGGTGCGGATAATGTGTCATTTTTTTACTTATTTTACAAAAAATCTGCTCGATATACTATTTCATACGGGTACAATTTTTTGTGTCAAAAATAGTTCTTACGTTGGTGCCAACATTGAAAAACCATTGGCAAGAAGTTGAAAAGTTATTTTAATAAAAGGTTTCGAATTTCTGTTGAGTATCTATGAATATATTGCCTTTGGTAAAATACTTTTTATCGCTAATTAACCCAAATAATTAATTTAAAAACATTTATTTTGACGAACCCACTTATTTATTTATTATTTACAATTCTCTCAGTTGGTACTTGGTGCTTAGATGTAGACCGAAAGAGAACGCTGTATAGAAGTGAGCCCACTTTCTGATGTGTATTTCTATGGACGTTGGCAGTCCATATTATACATGTCAGTGGTTTTACATAAGAACGCTGCAAATATTTTAGAATGTTAGGAGTTAAGATTAAGTTAGGGGAGGGACGGAGTCTGTTTAGTGGCTTTGGAAGTGTTTCACGAGGGTTTTGGGGTCCCAAACTCAAATTCTGTGTAAAACCTATACACATACATGCGTACAATATTCATTGAAATAAATTTTTATTTGTTTAAGTTTTGGAATAAAAATATTTTGTATAATTTTTTGAAATTGAATTATATAAATAAAATAAAAAATAGATTTTTTTAAATAACTCAATTATTTAAATATTTTTTACTTTGATTTTTTAGGAGGCGGGGGTCATAACCCCATTCCCCCGGATCCGCCACTACCCCAACGACTATGAGACTGACGAAAAAAGTTGCAGTTTCCGTCCTGTTATCTATGACTCAATGACTATACGAACACTGATAATATCAAAATATTAGCTTCAGAAACCTAGAAGTTCGGGAAGGAGAAGGGGGCGGTATTTTTAGCGCATTTTGAGCTATATCCAATTCACCAAAAAATTTGCATTTTTTGTTTTGTCCTTGCAGACGCTACTTTAAAACGATACCCCACAAGATAGAAAATAATAAAAAATTTTTGAGGTGGGCCAACCCACCCTCATTAAAAATTTTAAAAAATAAATTTAATAATCCTTTAGACTGTCGATATATGTACACGTTATGAAGAATGGGGCGCGAACGGGACAGGGAACGAAAGCCCCCCCCCCCCCCCCACGCCATAAATCCATTTTTTTTTATTCCGCAGCACTTTCAATGAAACTTTCAAAAAACTAAGAATTTAATATGAGCAAATCATAATTTATAAAGCTTTCATGATTTTTGAATCTCTGATCCCGTTAAGCTCTCAAGCTGAAATTTTGATATGTTTTAGTGGATAATATAAGGCAGAAAATAAAAAAAAAAAATAAAATTACGTCTTCCAGGATATTCAAGGTATCGGATATAATCCTTATCTTTGATATCCTTTTCGCATGTATTTAAAAAAAAATGATGTTGGTCATGTCACATATGTCGCATATATGATATGGAATGACCTGTATACCTCCGGCGACGATGGGGCATCGCAAGTCCATATTGTGTGCACTGACGTCCATATTGCGCTAATTTACTGCCGCAGATTCCTACGCCAACGCATCGGTGTCGTAATTCAAGTCTCTGAATAGTACTGACACTTGGAATACATATATATATAGAGAATAGAAAAAGAATAATTTCAAATGTATTTGGATGTATTTGTATGTGTATTGATTTTTGGCATTCCGCTATGTCACCAGCCGCACCTGACGTCACGTCCAAACCACTGATTGAAAACGGCAAAATTTGCGTAGATTGTAAATAAATAAATAAATCTGTTAAATTGTTTATTAAATTACGATTAATCTATAAAAGATAAAGAAAAGCCCTAGTTTTTCGACCTCTTTTGGACTTGGGACACATATGATCCACCGCCCCAAAAGCAAAATACTGGGTGCACTACTGCATGAAGATCTAACATCTCTGTCAAATTTCTAAGTCACGTCGCTTATGAGAAATACATCTGTGACAGATGCATGAGCGATCTTATAATGGTTCCATTCTTACTTTTATTGTACAGACCCCTAAAAATTAGAGATGAAACGGATATCCAATAACCATCCTACCGGGTTCAATTATTTACTATCCGGCCGACGCGACGCCCGAATAGACTAAGAACTGGCGACCAAACTACATACGCCATTTCATAAACAAAATTTTCCGTTTGATCATACTCTCTTAACATTGTTGATAACTTATCCGGAGGTCTTCCTGGCTTCCAGTGGTGGAAGAAAAAAAAATACTGCTACAAAGAGAGACAAAAATACGACTAAACACTAACAGAACAATCTACACGGACACATTTAAAACAGAAGTGGGCAGCGTAGGATTGCCATGATCACTCTCCACTCTTCAGATGGTATTAACTTAGGCAAAAAAACTATGAGCATTGACTGATGTGCTCATGATAGAGCTCACGGTTGTCCTGGGACGCTGCCAAATGGGCATCTAAACAGGAAGGATCAGTTCCCATCTTCTCGAACAGCATGTCGGTCCTCAAAGCAACAGCAAATTTAAAAAGTACAAATCCGCTGGCAATCAACTTAAGGAATATGCTGACAAAAAGATAAATTAAACTCTTCTGGTGCCCTGCTCACATGGGAATTCACGGGAATGAAAAAGCTAATCAGCTTGCAAAGAGAATATTAACGGAACGTGGAGAGATGTGATCGCCGCACCATCAGCATATAAAGCCGTCAGGAGAGAAACAAGAAAAAATATGAAGGCCACAAAGCTTTCTGCATGGCCTTTCTAATCAACCATCATAAGATAGTGACCAAGCCTGACATGCCGGACATGACAAGAAAATAATTAATTGATATCGCAAGACTTCGGCTGGGAGACTTCCTAACTGTTAAAAAATATCCGTTCCTGAAATAGCCACGTCCTCATGCACCTTCTGCCCATATTCACCAGAACATGTCTTTACACAATGCGAGGAACTACAAAGCAAATTACACAGACAAGGCCATATGGAGGATTCCGACTGAACTCCTTACTTATAGGAAAGAGGATACAGATGCACTATTCCTAATATTGAGGACTTATTTAACGAACTGTAACGCGGAGACCAGACTAGATTCTGGGACAGACGAACATTTTAAATGAATTGAACTTATCTTTTGAATTATGTATTCACAAACTAGTCTTAACTTATAATTAATAATTCAATTAATCCAAACCGTAGATATATTCAATAGGAACATGTAGTTTACTATGAGAACAAAACAAATTATCATGTCAAAAACTGCTAACTGCCCCGATGGCCAAGTTACCGTGATCTAAATACATTAGGTTGCAATAGACTTCGGCTCTTAGCGCTAAGAAAGGTATCCTAATGTTATAAATAAATAAGATTTTGCTATGTTTTCATTAATTACATTTTTTATTTTGTTAATTTGTGTTAAAAACTGCTAAACCTATACACCAAAAATAAAATTATTTTTACTTTTACTGCATCATCAAAATGTTGTTTGGACTAAATTCAAGATAAGATTTTAAGCTAATTTTGGTTGACAACTCTAGTTACAACATTTCACTATCAGACTAATATTCGGCCATCCAGCTTTAAATCTTCCCGGATATCCGATATCTGGTCAAGCAACAATTCGTTTCATCTCTATTAAAATTATTTAAAAATTGTTCAACTCCTCTAAGACCTAAAAGTCTGGCA
Source organism: Dioctria rufipes (assembly GCA_963924295.1). Taxonomy (NCBI): domain Eukaryota; kingdom Metazoa; phylum Arthropoda; class Insecta; order Diptera; family Asilidae; genus Dioctria; species Dioctria rufipes. Next base: position 28,264,147 of record OZ002740.1, read on the forward strand.
GCAACAAAGAAACAAAAATTATTTCATTCTACACTATATAAAATCTAAAACTTAAGGTAAGCTAAGAAATGAAACTATCACACAATAATCAAGATCCAGAGATCAAGTATAAGAATCCACATGTAGATATTGATAGACGCCATCGAAACCAAAGTGATAAAGCCGATGGCAATATAACATTAGCCTCTTCTCGGCTTCCAAAGTAAAAAGAAAAGGAAATAACACAGGCCAGCCAGCTCGGCAAGATGCACCGCGATAAAAGGACCTCACATAAGATGCACTCCGTAGCAGATTTCTTTTCACGTATACTATACATACATATATATAGAAGACGCACATACCATATAGGTACGTTTTGAGATTACCACAAATTATACGAGGGGCACAATTCAATAAGAAACCCGATCGAATAGACTCTTGGGCATATGCATATACAGGCCTCCTCGAAGGAGGTATAAAATCAACTCTCCATTCTACGGCAATAGTATAATTTTTATAATATTTCAGTTCAGTTGGGCGAAGATGTTGTCTAACAATATTATTTACCTCCCATGATGATGATGATGATGATCATATGCTGAGTGAGTACGTTCTCAACTACTTTCTTTCTTTTCAATATTCTTTAAGAAGTTAAGCATTTTTATGAGTGTCTATACTTTTAAGAGATCTCTTCAGATTTTATATCAGAAAAAGTTTAAGGTTTTTTTTTTATATATGTATTTGATTGCTCGATATTTTTTGATGTGCAGTAAAAATTTAAAAATTTCAAAATTCATCCGCACCATTACAAGCAAATTTTATGTTCCTTCCTTGATATGATAGGTCCCGTGAAATATTTAACAACGTGGGAGGTTTCTTCACTCCCAAAATTATCCTTTCTATTTGTTCTCTTTGTATCTCACCCAACGTATCCAAGTTGATTTATTTCCTGAATTTGAATCGTCCGTTACAATGGTAGAACCCTCCTCCCACCCATTACTTCTTCTTATTATTATTAGTAGTAGTATTTGCGCAATCCATAATCTACTCCTCATGAAATTTGTCTAACAAGCTTTTGAGGTGTATGAAAAATGCGATTTCATTAAATTATACGAACGAATTTCGATGAAACTTGGAAAAAATATTTTTTACTTCTTATAAAATATAAAAAATGTATAATCCCCCTCGTTCTCCTTCGCATCACTCTCTCAACTCCCCCTTCGCGCCAGTCCTCTACAAAAAAATATGTTTTTTAAGAAATTGGGAAAACTGTGAAATGGGGTATATGTGACCCTTACCTATATATCCCTCAAACTTGAATCTCACTAAATAGACCAAAAAAAAACAAAAACTCGGTTATTGCTATCTTAAACTAAGCAAAAGTATTTTAGAAAACCCAGATTCATTCAATATTGATCGGTTTCGAATTGCCTATACCTCGATAGCAGTAGAGAAACGATAAAGAGTTAGTTAAGGGGGGTTACCAGCAAAAAAAAGCTCACGATTTCTGTTCCCAAAAGCACAATGGAACATAAACTCATAAAAGCATGCAATTTGAAATTTGAAACAAATTACTAAAAGGTTTTCTAATAAGAGGTGTTATTTTAATTAGCCCGCTATTTCGGTAGATGTCACTTTTGGAGCTGTCATTTTTTGACATTTCACAAGTAGAAACTACGCCATTAATAAAAATGGAACGATACACGATTCAACAAACGCATTGAAATTATTAAAATTCACTATAAAAATGGTGAAAATGTGGCAGAGACGGTTCGTAAAACTCGAACATTTTTGGGTCGTCGTGAAGCACCTTGTCGGACCGCAATACAGAAATTGGTAGAAAAATTCGAGCTGTCGGGACAAGTTAGTGATGTGAAGAATAAAACCCGTGCACGTCGCTCAAGAAGAGCCGAGAATATTGCTGCTGTAGCCGAAAGTGTTGAAGAAAACCCAGGTTTGTCCATTCCTCGTCGTTCTTTGGAATTAGGCATTCCACAAGCGTCATTACACCGTATTTTGCATAAAGATTTGGGTCTTAAAGCTTATAAAGTTCAGTTAACACAAGAACTCAAGCCGGCCGATCATCAACAACGTCGAGTCTTTGCTGATTGGGTACTTGAAATGCATGAAAATGATCCGGAATTCCATCGAAAACTCATCTTGAGTGATGAGGCCCATTTCCACCTCGATGGCTTCGTCAACAAGCAAAATTGTCGCATCTGGGGCTCGGAAAACCCAAGAGTTATTGTTGGAAAGCCTCTCTATCCTCAACGTGTGACTGTTTGGTGCGGTTTATGGTCCCGCGGGGTCTGGACCTTACTTTTTCGAAAATGAGGCTGGAGCAACAGTTACGGTGAATGGATTGCGCTATCGACAGATGATTAATGATTTTTTATGACCGGAATTGGATGGTATTGATCTGAACAACATTTACTTTCAACAAGAGGGCGCTACGTGCTATACAAGCAACGAAACCATTGATCTTTTACGGGAAAAGTTTCCGGACCGTGTTATCTCTTGAAGATGTGATCACAATTGGCCACCGAGATCTTGTGACTTAACACCTTGCGAATTCTTCCTTTGGGGCCACGTGACAGAGAAGGTCTACGCCAACAGCCCAGCGTCGATTCAAGACCTCAAAGATGGAATTCGTGAGGCTATCGAGGACATAGGGCAGCCACTTTGCGATTTTGTTATGGAAAATTTCATGAAAAGGATATGGTCCTGTAGGCGTGGTCGTGGTGGTCATTTGGTTGATGATATTTTCCATTATTAACGGCATACCTTCCTCTTTATAATGAAATAAAATCCGATCATTTATTTCAAAAAATGGCATTTTTCTTTGAATATCAAAATAACACCTCTTATTGGAAACCCCTTTATATGTACATGATGCTGTTGTATTCGTGTGCATTGTACTCCAAAGCATTTCGGGCATCTGCACAGCAGTAGGGATTGCATAAGCATGGCGAGATTTTAGATTTGCGGTCGGATTTTACATCGCTTTTTTTTTTTTGAACTTATAAACGTATTGCGTTAGGAGCAGGCAAAGGGCGAACTGAAGCCGGTCATCAAATAAAACTCTTCCGAGAACTCTGAGTTGTAATGTTTCATATAATTTTGGCAATGTTCACACTAAGTCAGTTTTACCATTTTATTAACTAGATAACCAAGAACTACTTTAAAGATATAAATTTGACTTTACCAACAACCGTTTTCCCCTTCCTACAGCTTTACTAAAACCCATTAGGGATTAAGATCCATACAATAACATAAAAAATATCGGGACTGTACATTTTGAGATATTCAAGGATAACCGAAAAATCCATTATCCTTGAAATACAATTTTCAGAAAAATGGCTTTGATTAATTTTTCTCGGAAACCTCAAAGCTTCCCAAAATAAATAACGTTTATTTCATGGAGATACTATGATCTAAATTTCCCACATTTTCCAAAAGACCGTATCTCGGTCATATATGGATCACAACAAAAAATTGCTATTTTCAATATTGCCAAGCTTCCTGTAAAATTTCATCAAAAAAAAAAAAAAAAAAAAAATTGGTCAATTTTCTGTGTAACGGCTTATAGGATTATATATTTGAAAGACACAAATTTACATACCTAGCAATATTAAGTTTTCTCTTCCTTATTCCATAATATTATTGGACCGAATATTACTAACAAATCCCATAATAGTTACTCACAATTTGAAATGGTTTCTCGCTTCCCAAGCAAAAATAAGAAATTACCAGTGATAAAACCTAAAATATTCCGCGAAATCGACACTCATATACCTAATGCAGAAAATGGCAGCATACACTTTCCGAGCCTACACACTACAGCCCGCGCGCCGCAGAGCTTTCAAAACAAGTGAATGCTTTCCGAAAACACATCGTTCCATCTGACGGTGATGAAATGAATTAATAACGCCAAATTGTATGCAAAATACATAAAAACAAGAAATTTTTGTAATTACCATGGTTAAAATTATTGACTTTATTTCCTTTATTATTGCTCTAAACAATTTGAGTTTTTCAAAATAAACAGGAAAAGGTTCGATCTTTGTTACAAATTGAACTTTCTTTCCAATAATATCATAATTGTAATAGTTATTCGTCTTTGAAAATATTGATTTGACGCAAAGTCGTATTAACTTTTCGTGTTTTTTAAGATTTCAGTAATAACCCCCCTTAAGCCACACTTATAAGTAGATTTTCACTAAAAAGAAAATGAGAGATATCTATTGTATCTATTGAAAACATTGTCACAGTGACTGAAAGTGTTATCGAAAGCTAAAGAACTTCAATTCACCATCGTGTTCACAGTAATTAAACATTTCAAGAAGAACTTTGTAATGAATTCTCACTGAAGAACTGCATCTAGAAAAGTCAAAAGTTTTAACTGACTCAAGAACTGAAACGAATTGATCATGCGCAGCGCCATACATTTACCAATTGAATGTTGCAAAATTAAGAATTGGACGATGATTTTCCAAAGAAAAATCATCTTCAACCATAATGGATGAATAAATAAATAAACATAACTGTAAAATTTGAACCGCAAAAAATCGTCGACTAGTTCATGAAAAGCAATTGAATCTATTCACGAATTACTCTTAGCCCAGTCAAATTAGGCCCTAAAAATGGGGAAACCTCGGAATGGAAGCGAACAAGCTGTAAATTGGTATAAATTTTTGTTTGGGTATTCTAAAGACTGGGAAAAAAGGTCTCATATAATCTCGTGTCTGCGTCACCAGATATTCAAGGTCAAAGGTCGCGAAAATCGGGTTTTTTGCAATTATTTAGTTTTCTATGGAAAATACGGTATTCAAGGTCATTATGAAACTTGTAGATTATAAAATTACCTATAATTTTCATTTCAAGCATTTTATTGTATCTACAACCGTTTTCGATGAGGCATTAAGGCACGCTTGGCTGTTACACTGGCCACACACTGTGGAACATAGTAACCCTACTTTTCTACTTTTATAGCCAATAACGACGTTATTGGCACCAGTATACCGGAAGAATTGTTGAATATGATTTTTAGGAAAGGCTGTAGCGTAAATTGTGGATGTAGAAAAGTAGGATTACTATGTTCCACAGTTTGTGGCCAGTGTAACGGCCAAGCATGCCTCAATACGTCATCAATACCAAATGATTCCGTTTGAGACAGCGTGCATGATATCCTCGAAATTGGCGGAACAACTGTAACGGATATCGAGGAAGATGATTATGATGTCGACATTGACCTTGGGCAACCTTATGACGAAGGCGATGACAAACAAGAATAATTTTAAATACGCTATTTTGTATTTGGTCTTAATAATAAATAAATAAAAAATAAAATACTTGGCCCCGCGTTCACATAACACGCTATATACGCCAGTATACGGATGCGCACTTGCTGTCTCCACACTGTACCAAAACGGTTGTAGATACAAAAAAATGCTTGAAATGAAAATTGCAGGTAATTTTATAATCGACAAGTTTCATAATGACCTTGAATGACGTATTTTCCATAGAAAACTAAATAATTTCAAAAAAACCGATTTTCGCAACAATTGACCTTGAATATCTGGCGACGCAGACACGAGATTATATGAGACTTTTTCCCAGTCTTTAGTATACCCAAACAAAAGTTTATACCAATTTACAGCTTGTTCGCTTCCATTCCGAGGTTGGATGCTTATTTTACTGGGATATCTGTTTGCTGGTAACAGAGCCGGACTGGCAGTACGGGCGATCGGGCGCTAGCCCGATGGGCCGGTGGTCTTTGGGCTGGTGGGCTCCACATTAACGCGACCACACGTATTTACCACGTACTCTGGACGAATGTTGCGACTGCGATGGGAGGAGAGCTATTGCAATTGAAAAAGTACTTTATTGCATAACCTAAAAGCCTAATACATTAAAGCTATTTATATAATTACTCAGAAATGTCCTACAACTTATAAACACTGTCACGACGCGGAGGCAAGTAGGTGTTTCCTAGATAGCATTATATTTGGCAAATTTGGTTTTCTCATGGCTTTAAAAGCATTCACTTTTTTCTAAAGCAGCTTACATTATGTTTTGCATCATATCATTTTTATTTCGAAAAACGCAAGGAAAATGTGTTTTTTATAAGAAAGGTTCAGCAAGGCCTTTAAAGATTTGATATTCCTATGTGTACTTTTAAAACAAATTCGAAATTGAAGAGCAAATATAAAACAGTTTTTAAATTTTGTTTTTATTTTCTAATTGTAAAAAAAAAAGTAATTTTATTTCATGTAAATCAATTTTGAAGTAGAGTATATACATGGTAATGGTATTGTTGCGAACGTGGCTTTTGGTTCGTTATTTAAAACACAATATTAAATATTTAATATACAAGTTCTTTATTTAACTCTAATCTTAACAATTCACAAACCTTCAATTAATCAACTACACTTTAATTATCGCAATCTAATTACAACACTTTCGCACGTTTATTACTTTCGCTTGTTAACACTGCAACGCCTAAGACAAGACTCTCTCTCTGGCTATGACAACTGTTATATTTATACCCTAGAAACTCTCCAGATTATTCTCGAGTGTTCTATTTTCCAGAAGCTTCTTGACTGTTCTATTCATTCTATTCCTGAACCTTCCTGTAGATTCCATAATCAATTCTCCGAACCTGAAGTCGTTTACTCTCTATTGCCAGTAGATGTCACCAGTTGTCTATTTCTATTGCACGTAACAGTATATTAGAGTCAGCCTTTACTTATGACAAATTTCCAGTGTCAGAAAGTACCCAAATATTAGAAACAGTCTGAATTTTTCCACATTTGGTGAAGAAGTGGCATTGGTTTTGTTACGACATTGGGCCATGTAAGTAAGTGAAGGAGCGAATGAATTTCTAAGCAGTTACAAAACGTTTCCAAAAAAAAAAAAACAAAGAATAGGGGAAAAGGGTTAAGAGTTCACTTCTTTCTTCAGTTTCTTCATACAGAGCCATAATAACTCGTTTTGGCGTCTAAGTAAAACATATAAATTTGCGCCCCTGATCCATAAAATTCTCAACGTAATCTTATATAATTTTAACCATAGTGATGTGGTCTATCAATTGACTGTACTAAGTTGAGCAACAATTGATCATGTGAAAAATAGTAAATAATATTTATTGCACATAAAATTATTAATTGATATTAATTTTTTGCGAGTAAAGTACATTTCAAGACATTGAGGTGAATCAATTTGATAGAAATATTTGCAAGATTTTATAGATGAACTTTTCTAGCTTTTTTCGCCACGAATTAGTTTATAATATTCTCAAAATGACAAGCTTTCGTGACATTTATTTTTCGGTTTACAAAACAGCCACATTTGGCAATCTTTCTTGACTCATTGTAGATCACAGTAAATTTTTTATGAACTTCAATTTTTTGAAATTTCGTTCACATGAAGCTATCGTCATTGGTATTGTCACAAAAACTCTGAATGCGATTTCGACATTTAGATAGGAGGTTATAGTCGTGAATTTATTGAAGCAAACCCAAAACCGGTTTTTCTCAGACTATCAACATACATTTTGCTAATAAAATCGCCAGAAAGGAATCTACAATTTTCTGAAACTTGTTCCAACATTTCATACCTCCTTGTCAGTTAGAATAAAAGAACATCAATCGATTCAAAAATTGGTGTACGAAGCTCTTGTTTTGTGGCAATATTGACATCACTAATCATTTTGTGATTCAAAAAGTTCTTTTTTCTTGTTTCTTTTTTAGCGTTTGCTGGTATAACAATATCTTTAGAAAATGTTGGCAAATATTTCTTCCATGTCAGGATCACGAACCAACCTCAACCTTGTCAAGCAGGTAAATTCAAATCGAGGCAAAACATTTATTTAAAAGTTAAAACTCAAAAATAATTATATTTGTCAAAAGCAAATGTTATTAATGTTATTTTTTTTTTTACCCGTAAATTTTTTTTTAACGGGCGACGCCCATTCGGCTCAACGTCTGCTTCACTTGCCTTACACTTGTTACAGCTGTGTAAGTAAAATTTTTGGTCTCTCGGATCCTGCTTCCACAGATAAACCCTGTTTTATTATACCCTAGATGAAATCTAAAGGGAGTATAATAAGTTTGTCATTCCGTTTGTAACACCTCGAAATAATGATGGCAGACCAAAATGGATTGGACACCCATGCATAATATTAAAAGTTATTTTGATTTTTGCATGTCCGTCCGTCTGTCCGTCCGTCTGTTCGTCTGAGCGCACTATAACTCGAGAACGCGTATATTTACAGAGCTGAAATTTTGTACACGGACTTAAAAAAAAAGTAAAATTAAGTTCGAAAATGAGATAAATTGGGCAACTCCTTCGTGGGGTTGCCATACAAAACTTTCGTTTTCCACTATTTATTTGCACACTGCCTGAGAACGCATTGACATAGAGAGCTGAATTATGGTACATGGTGTTTTCATTGTACTAACAAATAAAATTTCAAAAATGGACTAAATCTGGCAACCCGTTCTTGGTGTTGCCATATAAAAGCATAGGTTTTTTACATATACTGTGAAAACGATCATCCTAGACATTTTTAATGTACTAAAAACTTCTTCAGAATACGAAATCCTATAAAATTGCTTATAATCATTTTTTCTGTCCGACGAACCGTTCTAGAAATATATGCGAAAAACCACATCAAAAATCAAACTTGTATTGATGGGTGACCATACGAAATTTTACACGGGCATTCATCTAGGCTAGGGTATCATAAGAATTGGTCTTAGACCAATTCCAGCTTTTTTACTTTTTTAGTTTTAATTTGAAGTGTTAAACGGACAAACGCTCTTACACATATTCTCTGCATATATTATTTCCTGTATAAATTTCTTCTTTCTTTCTTCTTCGTCGTAAATGTCGCCGAATTAACCCAATGACACCGACATTCTTATGTTCGTTGACATTATGTACTAGGTGGTAAAATTTATCTTGCTCTCCTTGTGCTCAGCCTAATAATTTGGGTTGTTTTCCTCTTATAAAAAAGTCATTTTTGAAGCCCCTGGGGGCTGGCTTGTCATTATTTGCCCGGGCCGATTAGATGACCCAGTCCGGCCCTGGCTGGTAATTTTGGTGACTAGCGCTATAGTGATTGGCAGTATACTTATTCAAGATTTCAGTCGGTAGTGCACTCACCTCACAATGAATGACGTACATTATCGCAATATGATAAGCAAGTTTTTAGGCTCTACTGCTAGTTTCTTAATGCCTGGTAGCCTCTGGTTGACCAGTTTCTTAAGGTTATTAGGAGGGAATATCCAGTTTCTTGACGTCTGGTAGTCTTCTGTTAAACAACTTTCTTAAAGGTTGAGAGGTTACAACCCAGTTTCTCAATAGCTCTTGTTGACAGATAATTGTATGAGATTCTAACACAAGCATTGAACCTGTGGTGTCAGTTGTTCCTGGCTCCTGGTTGCTGTTCGAGAACACCGGGAAGCAATGGGCCAATAGTATCAGTTGGCAGTTCGGAAACACTGGAAAGCAAGTGGGCTTATTGTATTTTTAGCTCCTGGCTTCTGCACAGTTAAGATCCCTGGAAAGCAGGCGAAACCAGCAGTTCGAGAGCACTGAAAATCAGGTGGGTCTATGGTATGTATTCATTAATTTATTATTACGGTTTACAGAGAAATCTCTCTTACAACAAACTAGGTAGAATAAAACTTAATCCTTATTGAACAATGCAGATTACATAAGAGAACAAAGAATAATGTATTATGTCAGTTAAAGTACAAACTTTAATCTTAGAAGCTTCTTAAGCTCTGATTTAAAGATCTAAGGACTCGTAGTACTGGTTTAATTTAATCATTGACTTCGTAAGCGGCTCTCTAACACCATAATTGATTCTATGTTGTGAGATACGAGGCGTGTTTGTTTTGAATTTCTCTATTGAGTTTTTGTTGGGTAGTATGCTCCTCGCCAGGGGTTCCTACCCCCTACCTTGAAAGAATGCAGAGAAAAATTTTCTTCTATGAATTGTAGCTAGTAATGAGCTGAGGCGAAAAATGAAACCCATATTCCGATCGGATATTCAATATTCAATATTTTATGGGTCCGCCATTATTTCGCATCACCTCGCTTATCTTTTTAGACATTGATTGTGAATATGATTTTAGGACATCAAGTATCAAAAGTTCCCAGGACTCTTTGATGGCATTTTTTAGCTCATGGATGGTATGAAATTATCGGTTTTCGGCGTATACCTTGCGAGCAAATCCATCCACAGATGTTCTATACCGGGCTGAGATCTGAAGAACAAATAGGCCAGTCCAAAACATTAATTTTATGACCTTAGATCATATAACGAAAAGGATAGGCTATGCTGTGTAAAATTCGTGTACGTGTGATAAGCATTTTTTCTTGCGACATGGAGGGGAAATTATAAGAGGGGTATCGCCTTGTTATTCATCAGTTCGACAATTCTAATTTATTTCTGACATTTCAGATTTTATGACAAAAAGTTCGGGTTTGATTTAGCGATTTTGTAGTAAATAACTAATTAAAAGTGGTTTTTACTTAATAGTAGTGAGGTACAATAGTGAATTATAGTTTTGTGAACGGGATTTTATATAAGCGAGACTCCAGAGTCTTGAATTATCGCGATGAAGTACGCTGTGCTATGCTGCAGAAACAACCGGTGATATTCTCTTAGGAAATCATTTAGCATGCAAGCTTAATTCTTTTAATAATAAATTATAGTGTTTTAAATAAAATCAGAGTGAAATATTTATAAAAATAAACAGCCGTGGCAAAAAAATTTAACATTTTCCAATGCCGGTTTGTTTGTTTATAATTGAATTGTCATTGTCGCCTTAAGTTACAGTAGCCATACAAAGGCAACGCCAAAAAATATTATCAGAAAATAAACGGGGCACTAGGAATATTCGTAAAAATGTAAAAAGTTATAAAAATATTATGAAATTATAAACTTAAAAATTAATTTAAAAATGTTGTTATATAATGGGATCTCTTTTACTGAATTTCTTCAATACTTAATAAAGTTTCAACCAGTAAATTATTCGCCCCGTTTGAAAATATTGTAGCTTACTACTTCTATGACTAAAACGAATACATCGATGCGGTTCTACTTACATGCAGAAAAATGCTTAAGTTTTTCTTCCTCATAGCATATCCCAGCGTTTCCCAAAGTGTGGGTCGCGACCCGATACCGGGTCGTAGAAAAATTTTACCGGGTCGCGAAAAAAAATTGTAAAAACACAAAACAACATTTTTTTTACATATTATCTTTTCTACATCAGTTTCGTTGCCAACCGAAACTTTCAGAAAAATTGAGAAACTGACTTTTTGCAAAAAAATAGAAAGACTTTAAAATGAACGTTGTGCAAAAAAACAAAAAATACTACTTGAAATACGGCATAAACGCGCTTAACTGGCTGTCGTCATCATAATCCCATAAGATTTCCATCTCCATCCAAGTGAGAGGCGTCTCGTTGAAGAGGCAGCCACCAATAACACCACAGTGTGTGGTGAGTTGACGACACATAAACTTTTCTGTTAGGTACAGGGATGTATTAAGGGTGTTCGATAATTCGTTAATTTAGTTATAACTTTAGTAAAGCCTTTAAATGACAACATAATAAAAAATGAAAACAGAGGAAAGTTAGTCTGAAAAAGTGAGCATTTCAGGCTAAAAACTAAAAAACTGAGAATTTCAGGTTAAAAAAAACTGAGAATTTCAAGCTAAAAAAAACTGAGAATTTCAGGCTAAAAACTGAAAAATTAAGTTCAGATAAGAAAAACTTAGTTTTTCAGCAAAAACTGAGCAGTTGGCAACGCTTAGATACTAGGAATAGTGGCAAAGTGTGTATTTGTACTCTTTCATATAGCTTTATCGCCGGCGCTCGCACGTTGTGCTGTTAACGTTTCTAGGTCTTCCCCTTCCCGCGCACGCACATTTGTTGTTGTCCACATGCTTGCGCATGTTTGCCTTCTATTTCGTCATTCAAAATATTGCCTTCTCCGGTACATGCACTGCAAACTTACGTGTGTCAAAAGAAGCTGATATATTTTAAAATTTTCTATTTTATTTGATAATAGTTATTAAAATTAATAATTAATAGCAGCTTCATATTAGTAAGTAATAAAAATACTTTTTCTTACAAATCATCTGTAAAAAAAGTTCTTATAAAACAATACCAGAAATGTAAATGATGATCAACCAAGTACAAGCAAAGTTGAACATCATGATCGTGCAATGAGCAACTTTCAAATGAAAGTATGAAACCGTCAAAGTTCAAACGGCATTTAGACACACTTCATTCTGAGTACTCTGATGAGCCAATTAACTTTTTCGCTGATAAGAAAAAGGAATTGACTGCTGCTAAAAAAAAATGAAAAATGCACTCTTTCCTCACCAGTCAAATAAAAGCCTCACTTTGACAGCATTTGAAATTTCCAAATTAATAGCTGAGACTGGGTATCCTCATAGAGCTGGAGAAAAATTAATACTTTCCGCTTTAAAAATTGTCGCAAATAATTTATGCGGAATAAAGGAAAAAAATTATTTTCGGCGATACCATTATCAAATAATACAGTTAAACGGAGAATTGACGATATTGCGACACATTTAGAAGAAGAACTAGTTGCTAAAGTAAAAAAAAAAGCAAGTTTTTATCCTTACAAGTAGATGAAAGCACATATATCGAGGATAATGCAAATGTAATGTGTTTTATCAGATATATTGACGAAGACACCATACAAGAAAATTTTTTATTTTGTAAAAGGTTACTGACAAGAACGACCTCAGATGAGATTTTTAAGTTACCAATGAAGGAAACGTTTTAAAACGTCTGTTTGAGCTAAAAGACGAAGCTCTGTTATTTTTGAATGAACACCCACCATCTAAAAAAGACGTTATTTTTCCATTTAAGGATAGATTCCACTATTTCGAGTGGTTAATAAAAGTAACTTATTTGTGCGACATATTTGCTACATTCAATGAATTGAATTTAAATTTGCAAGGCTTTGGTTTAAATATTTTCAAAGTATCGGAAAAAGTCGCTGCAATAATTAAAAATATGACTCTGTGGAAACAATGACTTTCAAAAGGAAATTTTAAATCTTTTGAAACATTACATAAATTTATTGAAACCCATGCAAACTATGATGAAAGAGATTTACATCTAGTAACACTATCAGTTTCAATTCAAGAACATCCTTCGGAGCTAATAAATAGTTTTAAAGACTATTTCCCGGATATTCCTTCAAATAATATGTGGATTAAAGATCCTTTTTCTGTCAAAACCGAAAAGGAAGAAATATTTAATCTTAGTGAACAAGAACGTGATAATTTAATTGAAATTTCATGCGACACCGATCTAAAAAAAGTGTTTGAAACTGCAACACTAATTAATTTTTGGTTGCGCTGTCAGAAGAAGTATCCAAGCTTGGGAGAAAAAGCGATACAATTTTTAATGCCTTTTGTTCTCAGCCTTGGTGTACTTACAAAATAAGTATCGAAACAGATTGGATGTCAAACCTAATTTGAGAATAAGATTAACATCATTATCTCCTAATTTGAAATTGTTATGAGATAGATGACAAACCACATCATCCTTCGCACTAAGGACTAAGGTTTACTTCATTTACTAAAGTTTTAAATGAATATAATCGATAATTTTTTAATTACTTACATTTTTCTTATATAATTATTTTGCAATTTTTGTGTATGAAATAAAAAAACAAATAACTTGATTTTTATTAAAAAATAAAATTTGTTTTGAAAATAAATGGTTTTTGTTTTTTATAAGTTGGGTCGCGAAAAATTTTAAAAGCTCGTCCCGGGCCGCGCCCAAAAAAGTTTGGGAAACGCTGGCATATCCTTTTTGTTATATGATCTAAGGTTATGATATCGAAATCCACTCTCGTGTAGATCGAGAAACGTGAATTGTTGTATTGTCCTGTTGTAAAACCAGATTTTCTTCGAGGCAACAGTCAAGAAATGGTAGCAAAGAGTTCTCCAGGACCTCGTGATATTCCACAATGTTCATTCTGATGGATGGAAATGCGAGTTCTAAGCTACCGAGCTTATTGAACGCTCTCCATACCATCAAAGATCCTCCGCCGAAATTGCGTTTTGCAAAATAACGCGGATCCTTCCTTAAATCTCGCCAGTACCCATTCAAATCCTCTGCACCATCCAGATTGAACTTCTTTTCGTCAAAGAATATTACTTGCAAATACAGAACTAAGTAAAGAAGTGATTTCTGGGGAAATGCACTATATACACAATATCGCCGTACCTATGACCACAGTCGTTCCATATTTCTAAGTACGAAAGGATGCTGTGCTTCCTTATGGCAGGGTTCCAGACGAAGGGGTCTTTTGCATTTCTTCCCTTACGATATTAGGATTTTGCTTTATTGCTCTTCACATTGCTGAAGCTGACGCGAAAATGCTGTATTGACTTTTAAGAGATTGTATAGACGTTGTTTCGAGTTTAATACTTTCCGGCATATCCTTCTGACATCTCTAACTACATGTTTTCCGCCCGGAATATGATCTAAAACCGTAATTTTCTTTATTTTTCAAGTAATTACGAACAACGCCCTCAGATCTATCCAATTTTTCCACTATTTGCGTCTTTGGAGCTCCTTGGTCAAATAAAACGTCGATAATCCCTCTTTCTCTCTCAGTTAGAACCTTGCCTCGCGGCATGATTACGCTAAAAGTGAACCTCTAATAAAACAAAAATTTCAATTAATTGCGATATCTGACACTAGAAATTCCCAAAAAACACTGAACATTTACAGACCTCAAATACCGTTATTATTGTATAGCGTACACAGTGCGTGCGAACAGTCTTGAGTTTCACTCCATATTTTGAAAACAGTTTATCACAAGTTGTATTCATTCTCGAGAAAACGGAAAATTTCAAATTCGTTTATAGCTTTGAAACAGATTTATAACACATGCGGATCTAGCATAGTATGGCGAAACTTGTCGCATTGCAATAATCTTGTTGCAAAAGATATTTCCTGGCCGTAATACCTTAATACGACTTGACGATCTTAGTCACCGGGAGTTACGAATCCGAACTCTATGAACTAGGCTACGGACTGCGGACTGAACATCAATCCAAGGAAAACTGACTTATGCCTCGTCACCATGAAAAGGAATATCCCCAGTTTAAACCTACCTTCGAGTAGCTCCACGCTTTTGGAACTAAAGGACGGAGTAAAATACCTAGGTATTATGCTAGATAAAAATCTAAACTGGAAACCACACGTCGAAGACAGACCGAACAAGACTCTCAGAGTCTTCGCAATGTGCCACAGATAAGTGGATTCTATGGATATACACTAACGTCATCCGACCCATGTAACCTACGGCTCTGTGGTATGGTGGAAAGCAATGGACTTCGCCAATTATCGAAAGATATTGGAGAAGATTCAGAGACTGTACCTCCTCAGTAAAAGCTCTTAAGTCAACTACTACCCGGGCTCTGGAGGTTATCCTCAACATACACCCGGCTCAAATACATATTAAGCGGGGGGCGTCGACTGCAGTGCTAAGACAGGGCGGACTTGCTTGCTCGCCTTAGTGCAGCCTCGGAGGAACCTACCTCCATAGTCAGGATAGCACCAAAACACCTTGTCTCAATGATTTCAAGGCGGACTAATCGCCAACACAGTCGCCTAACACCAACGGAACTGTGGGGTAAACCCAACCCAAACCAAACTAATAAGCTCCTAGGACTTAACAAGCCAACCCTGAGAGCTCTAGTCTCTATTCTCACTGGTCACTCTTCTCTCAGGGGTCACCTTCACACGATGAGACTTGTTGACGATCCTAATCACCGGCACTCTCAGGAATACGATACAGACATCCTGACTCATGCCTCCTGGTCGAGTTGTACGATGCAGGCAAGGAGGGTTGGGGGCCAATACTTAAATTTATACGAGCGTCCGGTTAGGACCTATGAGCGACTGCTCACGGGTCTGGAGGGTGAACAATGGGCCTTGAATTGGCATACGTTCGGGGGATCCCTCGGGATCCCATACCTTGTTTTCAATCACTCACTCAATCAATACCTTAAGTCAAGCACCAGAATTGGCCAACAAAATCGTGAGCGAAGTATAAACTTTTAGAAATTGAAAAAACAAGCCTCATGCATACCCGCCAACAATTCAATAAAGCACGAATATCGACGCGTCATTAACGACATTGAGTCTCAATTATACAAAAAAGTAAAAAAGAAAATTTTCAGAAAATATCAGCCTCTTTCGGAAAAATATGCGCGTTTCATTAAAAAATGAAATGGTACGTTCTCCTACTTTTTTATTTTACCTAGTACTAGCAGAAGCCTAAATGATGCGATCATAAGACGTAGATGGTGTCTGAAAATGGCCAGGAATTGTCACATATATAAGGCGACATAGACTCTAAGATCGAAGTCTATTCGATTATCTACGCTTATCCCTCACTCCCTACGTCTAATCCATCACCTGCAGTCCCCTCACTTTTAACCAGCCAGCCACTTCGCCAATCGAGGAGTTAATTCTAGTTTTGATTCTACTAAATTTATTAAACTTTATATAAAATTGTGATGCGTGTTTTAAGATGAATTTTGTACTCATCTCATTATTATGCATTACCGGATTGTGTTGTGACAATTCCATGGTTGAAGACTTTAGAAAATAACAAGATCACGGAGACATTTCACAATTTTTCCATGATTACACCTATGTCGAAGATGAAAACTCTCGCTAACATACATATTATATGTGAACACATTTAACAGTCTGATTCCTTTTAAACTGAGCGTAATTTTTCACCGATTTAAACTAGTTAAAGTGTAAGTAAAAAGCCTGCCCCCCTCCCTAAACTTCCACCAACAGAAAAACTACGCTCGACAAATATTTTCTCTAGCAATTTGAAACTCAGCGAAGTGACAAATTATCAGAATAAGCTGCACACGTTGATGATTGACAACGACAAAACGCACACTTTTCGCAAGGAGAAGAAAGTGAACGTGACATACACGAAATTGAAGTGCAGAGAAAGTATTGTTTGCGTTATGAGCTCATTTCAATTTAGTTTACATAAAAAGTAATTATCGTCAGAAATATTTATTCTTATCATCAATATACTTTCTCATTAAATTCCTCAAGATATATGAGGTGAAAACGGTACGGTAGCCTTCTATCGAACTCTGTTTCTTCTGTTATTATTTAATTTTGACGTCATTATCTTTCGCAGTTCAATAGTAACGAGTAACAATATCAATATTGCTATAGGAACAGCCACAACCACAACTGCAACATGGACTGTAGCAGCAGCGTGTTGATGTCTATTGTAGCAAAAAACTTATATAAAATTAGTCAAAGCAATCAACTTCAAAAACAGAAATCTGCAGCAGTTGGATCAATTTTCAAAGAATTCTTAGAGAAGCCGACGGCCACCCCAATTTCGATTGTTATGCCGAAACGTCATAACACCATTTAAGATGATCTTAGGGAACCGTCAACAGTATCCCACCTACTCTTTGAAAAAGGATCTCTTAAATGGTACACAGATGGATCCAAAATGAAAGACAGAGCAGACGTGGGCATATACGGACCGAAATATCATCTCTCAAAGGGACTGGGGTCGTCACCAACCATTTTCTAGGCACATAGGTATATGCGCCGTAGAATTCTGCGCTCACGAAATAATTCACAAGAATATGCGTGGAGCTACAATATACATAATATGTATCAGACAGCCAAAAAGCTCTTAAAGCGTTAAACACGCTTACCTTTGAGTTTAAGCTGGTTTGAGACTGTTTTACTATCTTGAAGCAATTGGCCGAAGCAAACTAGGTGCCGCTGATTTGGGTGCCAGGACATGAATGCATTAAGAGCAACGAGATTGCGGACCGGAGCCAGATCTCCATTTATTGGCCCTAAGCGAGTCTTTGGACACCCAAAAAGTCCCCTCTCAGCTCAGATCAGGCTTTGAGAGGAGAGAATTAAAACGGCACACTAGAGAAATATCCCGGGGCTGAGACAAACCAAGGAATTTGTAAAGTACTCGCAACAGAGGACAAAAGTATTCCTCACGCTCAGTAGAGAGGAATTGAGGCTCATAACGGGCATCTTTACTGGGCACTTCACACTTAGATATCATCTTAAAAAGATGGGTAAGGTCGATTATATGATACCTGTCGATTCTGTGTAGAAGATGATGAAACCACTGAACATGTCATGTGTGACTGTGAAGCTCTGGTGCCGCTGTGAGTTTGACATCTAGGTAAGACATTCCCACTGCCAGAAGATGTTGCAAAGATGGCCGCAAGAACGTCATAAGCTTTGTAAAAGACCTTAAGTTCGAAAAGGCGCCCTAGGGCATTTAGGGCTAATGTCATAAAAGATCTTATAGGTCGTAGTGACTAGATGAGAGGTGAAAATTGTTTCTACATCCCCCACCAATAATAATAATAAAAATAAATACAAATAGAAGTCTTCAACAACACCAGCCACCTAACCTAACCCGTTATCAAGAAAATGCAGCAGCATATGATTAGCAGCAGTTACAACATCCTTAAGGTGGAGTTAGATTGGAATTTTGGACGCGAGGCTTCCCTTGGAAAAATTATGCTGTCAGATTGATAGCTTTGACATTTGAGATGTCTCAAATTTTGTTATAAATTAAATATGTATGTAGTTCGTATTTTTCCACTTCCTCCTCAATCAATTTCTCATTTAATTCCATTTACGAAGGAAAATAAAAAAAAATTACTAAAACAAAACCGGCAGCAGATAAAACTTCTAACTAAATTTTACGTTTTTCTGAATTTTAGGTTAAATTAAACGCAGATGAGAGATCAAAAGGGAAGAAGATAATAGTACTCATCTAGACAAACAATAAATTGTGTACCACACCGTCCCTTCTTGCGTATTTCGAAGTTACAGGATGTTTAAGAAAATATGCTGGTTTTTCACGAAACACCGTGTATCTTTAAAAAATACAAGGTGTACGGTCACCGTTAAGACGTCGTTGTATGTAGAACTAGAACCTCAAGGCATTTCAAACGACTGCTCAACCAACCCCGTAGGACTCCTCTCCTATTCGAAGTTATTCTAAATTCTTTTTTTTTTTACAAAAACTGTGTAACGAATTATTAGCGAGACCTTTGTAGAAATATTTGTGAAGTATATCCATTTAAAAATTTTCCGTCGCTTACAATTCATAGTTACTTTTTGAATCAATACTATAAGTAGGGTAATAGAAACTCACTAAGGAATACAGCTTGCCGTCGCGCAACAAGCTGTAAAATAAAGACGTCGCGTAACTAATAGTTTTTTTTAGTCATAAGTGAATTCAAGGCCGAAATTAAAGCCTGTAGGAATATTTTAAACAAGTATCCCGGGATATCGATTCTGTTAAAATCATCATAAAGGCTCGACTACAATTGAAGTAAAGAACTTACGATTTTGAACGAGACTGAGCTTTACTTACGAAAAATTGATATTTTTATCTTAAATAGACAATCATCACATTCCGTAAGGGTTATTATCTTGATATTTAATATTTTCAATTTTAAAAAGTGGTAAAAGTGAAAAAGCTAAGAAATGGAAGTTGATTTAATCGAAGATTTGTGCTTTCTATTAATTGTATTCAATTTTAAGTTTTATATTGAACTTTTAATCACTTAGTATTAATTTAATTGTTTTGTTTTCTTACGGAATGAACGATTCTTACCGCATTTTACTGACTGCAATTTGGCATTTGAACATAACGAAAGTTCCCTCCGGCGAGTTACAGTTAATTTGTGAAGTTCTGTTAATTATAAGGACGCGTTCGCTTTACGTAAATAACATTACTGACTCATACGTAAATTGTGGTTGAGCCTATTGTTAGAAATTAGTTTCGTTAACATTAAAATCTGGACTTGACTTGACACTAAGCACCATCATCCGACCATCAACCTCCCACCTGACTGTCCGACCCAAATATTCTAGAAGTTGAACTGTTTTTTCCGGGAAACCTAGAATATCCGTCCCCGCCTCTCCTATCGGCAGTACGTGAAAAACGGAGAACTAGTAACAGTGCGTGAACAACGGAACCCACTAATTAGTACGTGTGCAACGAAAATTCCTCCTGCTCTCGACAATTCATGAAAAATGGACAAGTAGGAGTAGTACGCGAGCATTGAAGGTCACTAGTCAATACGTAAACAAAGGAAAGCTATTCCGTCCTACCTCTTAGCTAGTTTTAGTAATTCTAATACTTAATTTAAATGTTTTTCACTTATGTATATTATTGAAAGAAATAGAACTCAAACCAGATGTTGTCATTTGGACCCCTTACTCCACTGAAGCTCAAGCTACCCAGAGTCAAATTTCGATCTTTAGCCTAGTACTAAGGTCGGCGCTAAGCTAAATTTTGTATGAAAATTTAGCAAGCTAAATGATATTGGCGAAAATTATCCTGAATTTTAGCGAAAGCGGTACTAAGGTCAACGCGCTAAATTTGTCTTTCAGTTTTGATTACAGATGGCACCACCAGTAAGTCTTCAAAAAATTTAGCTTGATTTTATCCGTCCAGGCCGTTCTTTAGCGCGCTAAAAATATTTATGGTCAGAGTTCTGAGATTTGATAAATTTATTGACCGGATTTTTGTAGTTAACGTAGTATTGTACGTCTTTGCTGTAAGTACAGATGAATTGGATTTCTTCTCGGGGCCGTATTTTCAATATCATTGTTAATTTTTTTTTCTTATTGTATATACATTATGCATATTATTTGCATATTTTTAATATTTCCAAATAATTTTAACTATCTGTTTTTAGAAATATTATGACCGCGTGTTGTATTTCCGTAAAAAAATTGTAAAATTCTTCTTCTTATTGTTTTTAATATATCTTTTCTCTGAGTCTCCGCTGTCATAATTTAGCTGCTAAAGAACGGCCCGATATTGGAGACCCCCTAAAATTTAGCTTAGCGCGGACCTTAGTACTAGGCTTTTTGTTGGAGTAATTTGGATGGATAGAAATCGGTAATCCTATGATCATCTCTTTGAAATTGGCTACGGTTGCGGGTGCAAGAAAGTGATTTTGTATAGATTTCGACTTTGAGAAAAGTCATTTAGGTGGCATTAAAGAAATAAAAATTCATTTAGGGGTTACATGAGAAAGAAACCGGTTGAACCTATCTTTTTCGAGTGCGATAAACCGATTTAACTAAGTTTAAACTACGGGAAAATTCAGTTAAGATGGGTTTAATAACCGAATTTATTTTTACCAACTGATCAACTGCTTCAGAAAATAAAGGTAAGTAATCGAAATATTTTCACTTTTTTTTTAAAGTACCTTCACGAAAAATCCTGAAGGAAGGGATTTATTCATTCTCAGCCCTTTTTTCCCTTAACTCATTCCAAAGCATTTTATATGTAGATGAAGGTCTTCTGAAATAATTAGCAAACGCGCAGGACTTTTCAACTATTTTGTAATTTTGTCCAGGATGTTTTTTATGTAAGGGTACAATTTTGTTTCAGCGCCATTGCGCTCGATATATATTAATCTAAGATCGACCCTTACACCCTTATAGAGAATATTGTAGTGCGCCAAATAGGCTTTTGGAGTCATTGGATATTTTTTTTTTTTTTTTTGTTTTTAAGTAAAATGAGAATATTCTGACTATTGCCGGCGACTGTTATCGGACGATACTGCAAGAGTTTTTTTTTACCGAAATATGTAAACAGGATCTACAGCAACATATGGTTCCAACAGCATGGTGCCATATGCAGCTTATAAATACAAGCTTTGTATGTGGAAAATTTTTAGATAGCATAGTGACGAATCAATTTGAATCCCCTTACATTTCATAGCTACAGTTAATTCTAGATAGACTACTTTAATAGCTGGATGTGCTAAATAATATCTAAAACGGTACACCTTTGCCACAGTATATTCATAGAGTAGAACAGCTCTGTCAAAACTGTCACGAGTAGGACGCTTCTATAATGTGACTATACTTTATCTTTCAACATTTTTAATTAACACACTAGTCTTAATACAAAGGTTCTAATGTAAATCTAAAGTGGAAGAAAGAGAACTTACAGCATGCACAAACTTGTAAGAAAAAAAAAGCTAATAACAATTTGTTCCACTTCCTATGCCATTCTGCTTGGTAGATCTGTCAAAATGTCACAAACATTATTGCAGCCATTTTGCCTGTTATACTCTCCATGGAACGAACACCACTTTACAATTAAACAGCTGTTCAGTAATGGAACAGATGTGTACCTACTTACATAAAAGTAATACAACTCCCGATAAATTGTGCAAATAGCTACTGTTCGCCCATTTACCCGAGGGTTACACCTGCAAGTACGGCTTGCATGCAACTTGCACTACCATACTTCCTGCAGCTGGGAGATAATAATTTGACATTTACATAGTTTTCAAAATGGCGGAAAAGAAATGTGTAACGAAGTTACAAAACAGTATTTAAATCTATAAATATCCGTTAGTGCATGCCGTACAATAGCAAGTAGTGCTTAACCCGATTGACTGACTGATTTGTTTACAATGAAGTAAAACTTAAATGTTCATGTATGAACAAACCCTCTTGTCGTTCCATTAATGATGGTAACTCCGGATGTCTGAGATGTCAATTGTCGAATGGAATCATCAAAACGGCAACACTTTCACGTCTATAAAAGGCGCGCTGACACCGAGAATAAATCAGTCGATCATCAAGCTTCGACCAGCTAGGAATTTCTCAGTTTATAGCCAGCGAAGAAGTAATCAATCAATTTCCTACCAAGTGTGAGGTTACCACGCTTGAGACTTACCCGTCATCCCATAGTTTTTGTAGAATATTCCTACCGAGTACAAGGTTTCCGTATTCGAGACAAAATCATTTTTCCGGCCGAGTGTGAGGTTACCATATTCGAGATTTACCCGTCATCCCGGAAACAAGTAGCATATCCCCGTATAGTAGAAGAACACATGAGCTGAAAATCTGAAATATAGGAAATATATAAGTGGAAAAATCTGGAATTGTGAAAAGTGCACTAACTGAAATAAAAAAGTGGAAACAAACCAATTGTGTATTAGGTTAAGATTGTGAAATAGGTACACTGACACAGAAACAATAGAAATCTGTATCAAGTAAAACCAAACATAAGAGTGTAAAATGTAAAGTGTCACAGATCTAAAAAGTGAAAGAAGGACAGAAGATAGTTATTATATGTGTTAGTTAAGCGAAAATTTTGAACATAAAGTTTAAGTTCAGTTTGTTTGTATTAAAATCTCAATTTGTGAAATAAAAACATTTGTTCAGTATAAAATTTAAATAAGTGTTCATATTTAAAAACGTCAAAACCTGCTATTTATTTCTTCTTCTTCCTCGTCGTTGAACGCATTGACCCTGGCGTAACTCCAGAGCGAACCCACAACGTTCAACTTGAAAATATAAACGATTACAATTGCTTGAGAGAAATCCATAAACTTATACCGGGAAAATGAAATTTTCTGGGATCATTTGCATTACATCATTTACCAACACCTTCCTCTACCTTTTTTCTTGGGTATTTATCATTCTGATACTTCCTTTATTGCTATAATTTTCCAATATACGCAAGATTTTAAATCTCAATGCCATTTTTTAAATGAACTTGCATGCAAGCTGATAAGACATCAACCGAACTGCCTTCTGCAGTCAAGTTTAAAATTGCGTTGGAAGAGAGGCTTGCATGCAAGCTGTACTGTAGGTATAACAATTGAATAAATAACTAATAAGAAAGCGGGGTTTCGTGCGAATACTGTGTACGTGAGTAGGCAATTCAATGACAGTCAAACCCATGGAGCGGGGGGAGAAATGACAAGAGGGCTGGTCACTTTTTTGAAAATTCTGCTTGACAAGTCACTTAAATTATCATAGGCAACGCCAAGGAATATTATCTTAAGATAAGGGGGCGCTAAAAATTTGTTTATTTTACATAGCAATTTGGATTATAAAAAATGTCCCCCTTCAAAATTTCACAGTTTAACTACTGCCATGACGAAACGAATACAAACACAGCACACTAGACATTTCGCCGAGTGACTTAGGTTTTCACCCGATATTACGTTTCCTTATTAGTTATTTATTCAATGGGTATAACCCCCGGGTTACTTCCATATCATTACTTAATAGTTCCCTCTTATGAAAGAAATTTTGAGGGTTTTCTTTTGTAATTAAAATTCTAAAATTCACTTTTCAGTAGTTTGTTCTAAGCTGCTCTACTGTATACTGTGGCTCTGCTATGACAAAAACAAAACTGCAGTGCTGTTTAGGAGAACCCGTAAAAATATTGCCAGAATCATTATGACTCGCACGAGCCACTGTCCCCTTAGAAAGCATGTGCCTTACAAAAGTCTCCTTAAGCATAGGAAGGCTCAAGTAAATGGCATACCTTTTCTCTCAAACAAATAAGTTCACACATTTATCAAATCTGAAACCATATTCCTCTGCCTATAGTTAAATGATAAATTCCACATCATACTAGAGATTCTTCATTGCGGAAAATTCCTTGCTTTTGCATTTCTCCTCCATAACTCTTGCCACCGAAATACACTAAATCTTTAGAGTTGATTGTCGTAATTGACATGAACCACGAGACTTTCAACCCAAAGAGCCGTCAATAAAAATGGAGTAAACAATGCAAGGACAAATACCTTAGAAGCATCGAAAAAATGTGAAAAATTACATTTGAACAAAAGGAGCACACCAGAAGCACCATCCACGACATCATGTAATGCAATCAGCCCAATCAGAAGTATAGATAGCAACGACGACGAGGACGGCCACGACAACAACAACACCAACTGCGACGAGGACAATTCACTTGCAATCAATGAAAGTTAGTAAGTTTGATGAAATCACGGACAAGAGATGGACAGAGGATAAAAAGCTGAAGCTAAACTGAATCATCTTCTGGAGATTCCCGCTGTTTTACACTGCGCGCAGTCAGTCAGTCCCCTATTGTTCAGAGAGAAAACAAAAATAAAACGTCCAACTTTAGTGAATTAGCAGCCTCCTCACGTGCCACTAAAGTGCCTTCTACTTCGTTTCAACGTTTTTGCTAGACCATGAAAGTGAGGTTGATTATTTTCTGAATCAAATGGGAATACTTTTCTCTTCCTGGACTCAATAAAGTTTTCCTAGCTTCTCAACGATAGCCAATAATTTCTGTTTAGCTGTACTAAAAATTGATCAATTGTGGCGCGATTAAACAGTTATGCCATTCAACATGGCCTGCAAGTTTCTAGCTGAACTAAATATATTTACGAGGATGAGGGAAAATTGATTTTCGTTTCAAATACAAACGTAGCATCATTTAAAAATATGTAATTTGGCCAATTTATACCACAAATCCGATGTGGAATATCCCACTGTATGATCGGTTTGTGGTAGTCTTGTCCGATTCTTCGAATAATTTGATGTTTTATTGAAATGCCTTAATCCTAAATTAATTATTATTTTAATTTGGCAACAGATTGCACAATATCAGGAAGCTTTGAGTCAACAGCAGTAAAGAAGTACCTACTGATGAGAAGGGCACCACAGAAACTGATAAAAATAATATCAAAAGAAAAATGAGTCTCTAAGAATCACAGAAAATGCTGAAAACATGATCTGGGAAGACGACATACGCAAAATCTCAAATAGCGCTCCTGCAGGCACCACTAAGTATAAATCTACGAACTTGCGTAAGTGACTAGTAAAAATGTTGATGCTATATTGTTGGTAATAGTGGTGGGTGGGCGAGGAGCATCCTCATACCTCCGGCAGGGGATCATGCTATGAGCCTTTAAGGCAATAATTTTTTTATATTCCAGGATTTTGACATCCGGGATTCTGTCCTCCGGGATTTTTTACCCAATCCGTTTACCGTCCATCTTTCGTTTTATGAAGTGGTAGTTGAAGTAGGAATATCTTTTTAACGATGGTGTTCTACAGTGATGCAAGATCACTGTCAAAATTCCCGCCAATACTCCCTGGATTCAGAATTATCCATTACTCTCATCTTGAATAAAAGTGACCTCTAAACATTTAATGAGCCATATCGATGGACACAAATATTTTTATAAATTCATAGTTTAACTTCAAGAGCCTTACCATAGCATAGCTTGGGTTAGACGGCTTCCACAGTTGTTTTGTCGTTCTACCCATATGGTCATCAGATTATCATTGAATATGTTCACAGTCTTCCCTTGACTTAAAGTGTGAGCATGGTAGTTATGTATCGTAACAGCGAGGGTATAAGTCGTCAATTGTGCCACATATTTATTGTTCAGAATCAGGGTCCGCCCCCATACTAATTTCTCAAGAACAGGAGATTTTACTTCACTTTGACAAGGCTCTGAAAATAATCATCGGGCTTCTACAAGTGTAATCAATTAAACAGAGGTACCCAAAATAATCTTAAGCATACATAAGGAAACTTTCTGTTAAGTTTAAATGTCAAATTGCCGTAAGTAAAGTGCCCCACGGGTCGTTGTTTACATATGTATGGAAGCGTCTGTTTGAGTTCATTTTGAACCACTTTACTTACATGCATACGTTAAATTTTAAAATAATAACGCTTATGGAATGTGACGTTTGCTTAGAGCAATCATCCGTAAGTAAACCTCACTTTCGTACAGTTTCGTAAAGATTCATTTTGGACCAAGTCTTTTAGCAGTTCTAAGACTACCTTTAAACTGAAACATAATGTTAGCATCGGGCATCGACTCAAACCAATGCCTGCCAAAATCAAAGGGTGAGTATGGTTTAGCACATTGACTGCATCGGTTCGATGGTGATACCGGAATCAAATTATGTTTAATTTCCAATGCAAATGCGCTGATGCCAGTGTACGAGCCGCCATTGTGGTTCGATCTGGTCTTTAAAAATGATATTCTTTGGCATGAAATTTGGAGCGTTTGTAAAATGTATTTTATTTAATGTTATTCCATGTTTGTTTTTTTTTTTTTTATCGCAAGACCCGAAGTCAATTTTTGTTTCTGTTATAATAAAAACCATTTCGAAAATTCGACTACTATTTTTTCTTGTTTACTACCATTTTTCTTACTAATTTGCCACTTAAAATATTTTGTCAGGGCATCTCTGTCCCTGCTCAGAATGTCTATGTGTCCTCGCATCCAAATAAAAAGAATCTCATTGAGGAGAGAAAATTTGGAAAGCAGTTACTTACTTTTAAGGTGAATAGTCATTTTCCTGAAGACATTCGTAAAACAATGATTACCGTATACCTAAGTGGCACGATTGTGTCTCGGCCTGTATACATAATATAAAATGCTGTCTAATATCGGAGACAAACTTGCAAATTCAATATTGATATTGCAATTATGTCAATTGGAATATCAAATTTCAGAGACACACTTGCGGTTTACGATACTGAGAAATTAATTAGAGAACTTACATTTGATTTATCACTTGATTTGTCATTTAATTTCTCATTTGACTTAGGAAGTTCCGCGCACGTACAAAATTCGAGCAAATATTGTGCAATTACTTGTCTATATGGAAAATAAAAACGAAAAATAGATACTTCAACTTGGCAAGTATCAAATAGTAAGGCCCAAAATACATTCACGACCACAAGCCTCCAGCCACGCTCTGGCCAAGTTTGATCAAATCTCAAATTTTGTGGCTCGTGGCCCCAGTCCTACTAACATTGAAGTATAAAAATGGTAGGTTATTCTATATGGCGGTTGTTTACCTGTGAGAACTTTTTCATACTGGGTTGTAATAATTCTGCAAGAAAATAAAATGGAGGAAAAACTTATTAATTACATGAAAACACGTACATTTATGCATAATAAGAAGATTGGCTTATTGTGGCCAGTGGCCGTGAATGTAACTTACTTGGTTTTAACAGTTGGGCACGAGCCTCAAGGGGCTCGTGGCCCGTAGCCTGAGGCAGTCATTGTATTTTGGGCCTAAATGTCAGAAAAAGTTGCAGCCAACATTGCAGTATAAAATTCGGTTCTAAAAGGGGTTAGTGTATTAAATGATTATGGTTTATAACTAGGGTCAGATTGCAATAAACTCTCTATACCGCGTACATTTTCGCAATTTCAATATTGAGTTCCAATGTTCTACATACTCCCAATTCCAAATCCGAATCCAGATCTTACGCGATTAACGAAACTTATTTCAACTATGACGATTTGAACAGAACCGATATCCCGGGATATTTGTTTAACATTTTCGTACAGGCTTTAATTTTGGCCTTGATTTCACTTATGACTTTATTGTACATTAACACTTTAACTGTCCGAAAAAAATATATAAAACTATTAATTACGCGATGTCTTTATTTTACAGCTTGCTGCGTGACGGCAAGCTGTATTAATGGTATTTGTTGCTTTGAAAGCGGAGTTTGAGTTTGGGAAGGAATCGGAAAATGGAAAGGTTGGGATTTGGGAATTCTACATACTGAGTATACACCGAACCTATACCGAGCTGTTTCTCAGTATATATGTAGAGACAGACTTGTGGTTTAGCTCAAATTACAATACTGAAATTGCAAGTCTGTCTCCGGTATAAACTGCAATATTGAAACCGTAAGTCTGTCTCCGGGATAATTTCCACTTCAGTTTTCTTTTAAGCCAATTACAGATAGCAACAAATAAGGCGTTTCGTATCAGTATGTACTAATACTCAGCAGTACGTACGACTACTTTCTGCCTGCCGTAGACGCCTGAAAGAAAATGTTAAGCTGGTCCCATATATGATCTCAGTTAAAGTTTCGAGTATGAGGCGAATACAGATATTGTAATTAAATAGGACAAAAAGAAAAACAAAACAACAAATAAAGAAGCTTGCGCCCTATCATGTAATATTAGCTAAGCTTTGAATCCCTTGAACCTATTAAACCACCTTAAAATATTTTAAAAAACACCGCTTCCAAATGTAATCCCAAAAAAAAACTTGCTTTGTTAAAACCATCTGAAAGTTATGCGCTTAAACAAATTTTAAAATCCAAAAAATATAAACACCATTTATATCACTAGAAAAAAGAGTTCAATCGTTAACAAGCTTTTTATGTACATATATAGCTTCGGCGTACAAGTACATATCACTTACATACATACTCATATACTGAATACATAATGCTAGGCCCAAACTATTAAACTCTCTAAAGTTATGCAGAATTTGCCAATTCCTTCTTTTAATGTTGTTGCTTTAGTCGGAAAAAGGCTTTTGCTTTCGACATGTGTGGAGATAATTTATGGACCTTCGTGCACATTACTTTTACTTTACTAGCCCTGCAGGATATGCCAACAGTAGTGAAACAACAGCAACAAGAAAATCTGTCGCCTGAATTGTGGGTTGAATGTTCCAAAGAAAGACTGAACTGACATCCAAATAGCACTTGTTCGTGGTCACTGGCTTGGATCAAATAAAAGTATTTTCAGTGATACTTCCCATTTGGTAGAAGATTTTTTTTTTTTTGCACCAAGGAATAAACCTTGAAGGCATAATTGGTTTTGTTTTTTAATAATATGGCAATTTACGATATTTATCATTCGATATCAATCACTAATGATTTTCTTGTTACATCGTTGGTTGTAAATGATTCGGGAAGAAATTTTCTTCTTACCCAAAATCTAAATGTAATGATAACCACCAGGAATGACTAGGATGGGAAGAATATGGTGGGAACATCCGATATTTCTATCTTTACGGATGGATCCAAGACGAGTGCGAGCAAAGAGACTGCCAGTGGCACGAGTCTTATAGACAAATGTAGTGTTGCAGAGATTTCGCACGGTACATCTGCATATGCACTGACAGCCAGGCAGCTATTAAGACGCTGGATGTTGTGCTGGTTAAATAAAAATTGGTGCAGTTATACATGACTAGCCTCTAGGAATTGACTACACGGCACAAGGTGACCCTTTGCTGGATATCTGGCCACAGGAATATCCCAGGCAACGAGATGATGGATGAGTTGGCCAAAAAGGGTTCTGAAATGGATATATCCGCAACGATAGCTTATGTGAGGATCCTGATCGGAGCTTTAAAAGAGATCATCGGGGGCGTCTATCAAAAGGCAAGGCTACGGTGGATCAACAGGAAAACCTGACGTATCGCGAGGCAATTGTGGCCAGCATATGACACGAAGAGGACAAAATAACTTCTTAATGGCAGCAGAACATATACCAGGAATCTAGTCGAAGTCATTACGGGTCATTGGGCCATAGGAGACGACGCTAGAAGGCTGGGTATAGTGGCGAACGATTTATGCAGGAGCTGTAAGGACTCGGAGGAAATCGAATCCGTTAAGCACGTACTCTGAAATTGCCGCGGTCTGATGAATAAAACGAGTAGGCTGTTCGGTAGGTACTCCTTTTGAAGTCTACGGGAGCTGCAAAGCAAAGAGTTTAGATCCATCCTGAGTCTGATAAGGGAAGCAGGATGGTTCTAGGGCAATGCGACAGTTTCACCATGGACCCACTGGTGGTTTAAGTGAAGCAGGCTTGGTACTTATACCTAACTTAACCTACCCAAAATCTAGGCATTTAGTTCCAATCTGAACTCTTAACGATTCAGAAGTTTAGATTAAATTGTGTTAGTGAGGTGTGAACTGATCAGGGCTCTGAATTCTATTCAAGCTGATGCAACAGGCTTGATAGCATCCCTCAGCAGTTCTTTTCTAGGAAAAATCTCTGCGCAGAAACTACAGATACAGCGAGCTAATTCACCTGGATCAATTTTTCTCATCGCCTAACCAAGCGTAGATCATTAATCTTAAGGAAATATCAATCCTTATCAAGATCCTAAGGTAAGATGACACATAAACATGAGTATGTGATCGCAATTGCAATGATGACTTTACATCTCTTATCCTGTGTTCTGTTTTGAACCGATAAAACTCTCAATCTAATCAGTAGAGTATACGGTGTAGTTCGCCAGGTTTAACACTCAGCCAGTATTCTAAATAGAGATTTTTGTATGAAGCTACAGTTATTATTGCACTAGACGTATAGGCTAATGGATTCTGTATGTTTTAGAAAATTAAATGTGGCATTAAATGATTTCGTGAGGTATCTTATCCGTACCATAAATTAGTTTTAGGTGGTACCCTGAATCAGTATCGTACTTTAAAGAAATCTAGAGTTTCTGAGGGTTGCCAGCTCAAAGATTTTGAGAAAAAATAATAATAACCTGATAAATGTCCAAGCAAAATTATTGAGAATCTTCCTCTAATACCTATCAAGTCTTTGGTCATTCCTTTCAAGAATTACGTTAACAATACTTACTTTCGAACAATTGCCAATATTATAGTCCCAATTCCAAAGAAATACAACTCTTTAGAGGATTTTGAAGCCTATGTTGGAAAACTGTCAATGCCAACATCTCATGAACGTTTGCGATGAGGAAGACATCCTGCTTAAAAAAGAAAACATCTAATTTTCAAACTATTAGAACATCTATCAAGCTTTTTTTTCAAATTTGTCAGATGCACGAAAAGTACAACAGCAT
This sequence comes from Dioctria rufipes, assembly GCA_963924295.1. NCBI lineage: Eukaryota > Metazoa > Arthropoda > Insecta > Diptera > Asilidae > Dioctria > Dioctria rufipes. The sequence goes on from OZ002740.1 coordinate 28,295,646, forward strand.
ATTGTATAAGTAGGCATCTAATTACACTACAAAAATGTATTACAAACAAACAAAAAAACATTACCAAATATGCAATGATTTGTATTCGTAGTCTACAACTACTGATCGAACCAAGACCCCGGATAGACTTTATTATTTTAGGCTTTGGTACAAGGTTACCCAAGAAAGTAATGTTTGAATTTGAATTTGTATTTGATCGGACCAGTATAACCATTTTGGCTGACAACATTAACATAGTAGTCAAGTGCCCAAAAATATAACCATATAGCAAACCTTTGCTTCAAATTAAACCTTGAAGCCCAATTCATTGTGAAAATAGCTGCACTTGAGTTCACTACTCAATACTGCTATTGTACTGCCTCTTAAACTGGCATCACAACTCACATGAAAAAGCTCAAAAACCTCGAAAGGAAATTCCCTCAAACCTTCACCGGCCTTTTCATGAGAGGAACGAAATGGCTACCTCGTGGCTTAAGCATAACATACTAGATGGAAACGAGTCCTATTTATTCAAATTATTCCCTCTAACTGCAAAATTCCGATATATACACCTCCTTTTCACAGACAAAGAAATTACTTTTTTTGCAACATAGGCAAAATATCGCAGTTTACTACTTCCATGACAAAAACAAACACATCGACGCGTTTCTACTACATGCAGAGAAATGCTTAAGTTTTCCTTCCTTATAGTTTAACCTTTTTCCTATATAATCTAAGACACTAACACTAATGCCTGTTGACTGAGAGGCTCATTCATAGGGAAATAGATAAACATCAAGAAAATAAATGTCGACATTCATGCATTCAATCAGTCAGGAAATCTAACTATCAGACAATAATCCTGCAAAACGGCGTAATTAAAGCTAGATTTAGGTCAACCGGACACGATCGACAATTTTTTATGAAAAAAACCGCAGTCTATTAGACGTCTGGTATACAACTAGACGGTGTTCAAAATTTGTGCAGAAAAAAAATACAAAGGAGGACGAAAATGACTGAAACTGTAAAGTAAATTCTTATCTGACAACTTAACATTTGTACCCCCAACCCGTAATTGTATAAAATTTAATGCGGATTCCCTAAACCAACGCGGACAAGTAACCGACAATTGAGTCTATGTTAGACCGGTGAAAAATTAGAACTTGTTAAATCTTTTTTGTCGGTCAGTACTTTTAGTTAACCCATTTTTTAGACGGCTTGTTGCGATGTACACCAACTGTTCATGCATAGTAAACCTTAAGCAATTTAGGAAATGGGAAAAAAACTTAAATAAAAGAGCTCTGAATTTATTACCTCCTTTGGTTTGAATACCTTGATCACCATAATCAATTGTTAATTTCAATTCAATTCACTTCTAAAATCCTCTTTGAAGTGCATATATAAATACATATATTTAACAACAAAATACAAAACATTTTGAAAATAAAAGCTTTAAAGTATGAATGTATATTATTTATAACAAGTGTAAAATGCTTTGCATTATTACAAGACTTCTTAATCCATCAATAACTTTAAAATAACTGTTAAAATATCTCTCAACACTAAAAATACCATAATTAGCCTGGAAAACTAGCGAACAATTTGTCTATTTAACTAAACAAATGAAAAATGCATCTAAAAAAAAAACAAAATACAATATATAAAGGACAATTTCTCTTATAAAATACGATGTCCTTTAAATATGAACAATTTACACTTGAATCTGACAAGTTAACAGCTTCCCTTTTCCTTAATTATTTGTCCCAACGGTGAACAGTTTTCCTTTCGTTTCGCACCTACAATATATCCCTTTGCTGTAAGTAAACCACGGCATTTTACATGCACCTGATAACGTACTGTCCATGTAGGTAGAAATGCACTTAAGCCAAGTTTTAACAGTGAATCTTCTGTCAGGATAACTGAAGAAAAATTATGCTTAATATCAATCAATGTAGGATTTTTGAGAAGCGAATCAATTTCATTAGACTTACACCTTTGCATTATCATGATAAAATCGCAATTCTACCTAGACATAGTTCATACAAAGATTTTAACTTACCTTCTGGATCACTGTGTGTAAGAAGCTGTATATCATTTTGATTACAGAATTCTTGTAGTGCGGGTGGAACAACACAGCATGCAGATAGATTAATTTGTGTTATAACAGGATGAACAACACTTCCTTTATACAATTCCCGAAGTGAATCAACATCTAAATCTGATATTCCCAATTGAGAAATCTAAAATTAAAGAATATCTATGAGAATAAATAAAAACAAAAACATAATTTTATTCTCTTACCATCTTTTGGCCAGCATAATTTTCCAAATCTTTCCATAAACGTTTTAAATCTTGTAATGCTTCAGTACTTTTACCACCCCATTCCAGAACTCCTTCTTTTTGTTCTATTTGTTGTTCTGACCCATTTTGTTCCTCATGAGATTTTGGATGAAAAGCCAAAATTAAGTTGTCCAAGTTTTTTACATTTAATATTCGTAAAAGTGCTTTCACCGCATCATCAAGATACTCCACGGAATTATTGTTAAGGAATACTTTAGCTCCAATTTTTATACTATCACGATCATATTCAGAAATTTTTTCTTGTAAATCATCTGAAGAACGACTGACTTCTCCAGTATCATCTTTTACAATTGGCTCATCTACAGTTACATGAAGGCAGTCGAAAAGCTGAAATTATTAATTTCGTATAATAAAGTTAACAGTAGATATATTGGTTAATTTGAAAATAATTTAAAAGAAAAGAATCGTATCTGTGTGTCGTAACTCGGAATTACTCGGAATTTTTGTTTGCAAGAATGACATGTGCGCGTGAACAGCTTCAGCAGTTATGAAAAGCTAGTGAGATTGTAATGGCAATAAAATGCTGATAATCCTTGTATATTTCGCAGATTTAATGTCGTGTTGGAGAATATAAGAAAATGTCTACTTGGTTAAGCTCCGAAACACCTAACAAAAACTGTCGCCTCTCCTAATATTGAAGCTTCAAGTATCATAGACAGTAATGCCAAATGCTATCGATAAATAGCTAGCTAGTCTCTTATTTGATCTACATGAACGAGTATACGAGGTCGACAGATTTACCAAGACCTTTTGGGCCAATTGGAAGGAATAATTTTGGTACCAAGCAATTTTATTGGTTGAAAATCTCTGTTTTGTAGAAGATGATTCAATCATCAATTCAAAAGTTAAGTGAACAGTTCAAGAGGAACCTCAAGATGTTTATCCAATCACAGTACTTTTTTTAAGAGGACTTTTGTCCTTCTCAGCGTTAGTGATGTCCATTGCTACTCGATTGATCTGTTAGTTGTTATGGTTAGCTTTTAAGTGCTTTTAAAAAGAACGGAATATATGAAATATTTTGGATGCGAGAAAAGACGCCAATCAATTAAGGTGAAATGACCACACCGACATTGTCGAGGTGCTCTTTATATATATATATATATATATATTGCAGTATATATTTATCGGACCCTATTTCTTAGGCTTCGACTGACGTTCCACATATATTAATTTTTACTGTACCACATCCTCGCTTCAGCATTACGCACAAACTCGACGTCTATCTGCTTCCATATGGAGTTTACTCAGAATACACATCATTACCTGTCATATAAAATGTAAACTTCGGTAAGACGAAAGTGATGTCCCTAAATTTGTCCTAAATTATACTTGAAAAGCAGAATATTGAGAGTAAACAATTTTTACCAAAGAAAAAGGTGACTAGAAAAGTACAGTACGGTCAGGATAGAAATGGATTTGCTTTTGTCCAGTCTTTAGAAGCAAGGGAAGCATTGCTTCCTTCAAGTTTTCCGATTTAATGTAATTAAAACAAATAAAAATGATAGCATATAACAAATTTCAACAAAAATTACTTCAAAATATTTTCTCTAAAGGCTTTTTATTCGTCCTTCGCTGTAAACTATTAAAGATAGAATAACCTCCATCTGAACAAAACAATCAAAAACAAATCAATCGAACAATATGCAACAAAAAATACAGCATTCGAACATATCTGAGCTGTGTCTATGATATAATCACAATCAACACCCTGCCTGGAGGAGATGGTGTTATTTTTGCTTCTATCAACAACCGAGCAACATCCAACAAAATGTATGGCTTTTGGCACATCTGGGATCTACCTATGACATCACACATCTCTGTTGCTCGTTCGGCACTTTAATGTTTTAATCTAATTTGATCTGTCGTACTCATATGTAACTCAGGAAAATCAAATCGATATTCTGTTATTCTGTAAAATCTTATCTATATTACTTTACCATGTATAAGATATTCCCGGTTTTCGTTTTCAAGGATAAGCTTAAATAGTGGAAAAACGTTTACTCCTAAAATTGCTCCAGCATGAAGGATTAATTTCTCAGTTTCATGAAGCGGACAAATAAATACACTCTGTTATAAACGAATTTCAAATTTTCCATTTTCGTATTTGGCAAATTCTTTGAACTCTCATTTACAGAGCTCAAATGCAGTTATTACCAGACAACTTACCCAGTGCGTTAGAACAGTCTTGAGTATCTCTCCGTATTCTGAAAACCTTTTATCATTGCCTTCGTTTTCGAGAGTGTATAATATACAAAAAAACTGCGACCTGACTATGATTATTTCATTAATTTTTTTTATTTTAATTTGAAAGCAAAAGGCCCAAACACTGCAATTCATGCTTACTCTCATGCCCTCGACTATAGGTGCTTAAGCTTAAGGTTAAGAGTAGGGGAGACTAGACCAGTATGAATCTTTGGACACCGCCACCAGAGTTGATCTATTGTCTTACCCTAGATTGATTAAGCTTAATCTATCTTTTTTACGAGCTCGATTATTTTCTTTGGAGTTAGCTTGCAAACCTTATTTGGAGAGATGATTCTCCAATAATTTTAACCTGAAGGTTGCAAGCGCTGGACACTCACATACGATATGCTTCGATGTTTTAACTTCCTATTCGTATAGTCGACGCAGTTCACTGTTGCAGTAGCCTTTTTGTTTTCTTCAAAAAATAACTCCGAAGCTGCTTAAAAAGCAACTATCGAGAGGGGTATAGATGATTTATTAGAACCGCTGCTATAACTTTTAACGCTTTTGTAAAATTATAATCTGATTTCTTTCGTTATATTCTAATCTGCTATAAATCTTTCTGTTGCAAAAGCTGCAAAACTGAAATTACATGAAACCCCAGCACCTAATGAGACTCACAAACAGAGAAATATTGTTAGCTGAAGATATTCTAGAATGAATTGAAGGCTGTACAAAAAAAAACTCGAGGAGGCTAACAATTTTCCACTTTTGTATATCGCACAAGGTATGGAGAAGAATTTAGTGATGCAATTACAAAAACACTGCAGATTTGAAGTAAAATATTTTTTAAAAAACATCCGTCCCCATGCAACAACAAATGGAAAATTACGCATTCTTTCAAGAACCAAAGTAGAAAAAAAATTTAAAGCATTGTAAAGTCAAAGCAACGCAACGCAAGTAGAAATGGAAGGGGTGCAAATGTTTTATCAATGCTTGGAAACTCTGTTGAAGAAATCAAGAGCGATATCAGTATGTAGATGTAGAGCGCGAGTATAATATCAAGTATTTACAAATGTGTCGTCATAATGATGTCACCACAAAAATGTACAATGTCATGATTATGCAAGGAATTCCCTTAATTATTACATACATATCACATGTAATTACCGTCTTTCGGTTCGATATTCAACATGTTTCTTATTTAAAGATATGTTTTTAAATCAATTTTTTTACTTACTTCCTCGGTTGGCTTCTGTCCGGTCTTTTTGTTAACATTCAATATATTTCCAGTGCTAATTATAATTTTTTGAATAGATGGTTTTAGTAAATCCGGCAACATTTTTCCGAATTTCCAAGTTTGTAGCAATAATTTTGAATGTTTTTTTTTCTTTTATGCACAATGAATTTAACAGATACTTCCTTAAATTTTGATTATTCCATAGAATTAATAGAAATTATCAACAAAAAAATCGCACTCCAACCACAAGTTAATCCAATTGCAAAAACCGCAAAAACTGCTTCATATGAATGACAGTTCTTGAAGTGACAATTCTATGGCATGACTATTATTGACAATTCACATATTAATTCAATGCGGCAAACTGAAAAAAATTAAATCAAACATTCACAATAGGAAAGGTGTATATATGTATTAACGGTTTTTTTTCCAAATTTGGAACTATCATATTAGTTTGTTTATTTATAAAGAAGCAAATAAAATTATTTAGCTCAACGAGAACAGGGGGTGATTCTGATCTTTTGTCGTCTTTAATGTCAAAATATCCGTCTAAATGAAATGAACTTTTCTACTGATCTGTTCGTGTTTTTATTCAGTTCAGCAAGCTTTGCATTACGTAGAATGAACTGAAAATAACACCACATTACCAATTCAAAATATTATTTCGAATTTAAACACTTGTATTGCTCTACTTACGTGTAGAATATCCTTTTACCACAGTATAAAATTTTTATCACAACCTCGGAGGCAGTTGACTAATTTGTTGTACTTTTAGGCGTGTATTCTGACATTAATTCATTGCAAATTAATTTTAGTTTATTTTGTGGTTGATGGTAAATGAATGAAAATGAATATGGTGAATATAAAAGTACGACAAATTTGAGTTGAAATGTATGTGACTAAAATATACGTTCACATACATAAAAATACTCGAGTGTGATTATTCCGACTTTGGTAAATCGTCTACAAAGCCTCCACATCCCCTTTTTCTCGCAGAGTACAAAACTAAGAACTACAATCCTGAAGAAATCAGCAGCGAAGAGAATAGAAGTTTAGACACTGGGTCTGTTTCTGAGACTAGGGCCGAAACGCAGGGATTCTGATCTTATAGGTATGCATCGAGAGAAAGGGGTTTAGCAATTCCAGGATCTTCTGGCCAACAGACCCTTCAAGAAGAAAAGATGCTCAACGACATTTGATCTGAAGGGCACACACAAAAATATTTGTTAAGTTTACAGACTACTTTAGAACCTGAAAGGAATTAAAAAAAAAAACACTGTTATAGAGCTAAAGGCACTTTTACATCAAAAACAAGAACCGAAAATTGTTAACCGAAAAACTCAATTTAATCCACTTTAAAACAATATTTTGGCTCCAATGATTAATAAAATCATGGGAAATAGGATAAACTAATTTTACTAATAAAATAGTATATTCATTTCAGATTAAAAAAGAAAACACCACTTTTTTGTTTTATCGGCCGAATAACTTTTTCGCGTTTGAAATATTTTTTTCATTCATCCAAATAGAAAAGCGATATAAGACAACAAAATGAAAAGCCACGTTGGCTTCAAGTAAAATAAGCAGGGCTGTTCGTGCGAATATGTCATATAATTACGAAATTTGAAAAAACTTGTTCGCCTTGATGCAAGCATCCTTCGAAAGTCGCTATTAAAGCTGGCATTACATACAGCTTCTGAAAAGTCAAGCGATGACACAAATGTAATACCTCCAAAATTTAAGTTAAACAAAAAAACAACGTACCAGCAATCCATAAAAAGCTATTTGATAAATTTTTTAAGCAGAAAGAAACAATCTTTTAAACAAAACTATCACGAAGAACGGATGAAGACTATTTCTTCCATTGGAGATGAAATTTTAAAGTTTATTGAAATGCAATCTTCGAAGAAATAATATTTAATGTTTATAGGATGGAGGAAGAAATATCTCATAAAGCGCTGAATAATACCTATTCAACACCTCAAACCATCTCTCCTAGAGTACTACAATAACAGTTGGTTTGGGGTATTTAAAATTGGCAAATAGCAAAATAGTTTCAATGCTTTTGTAATGTTAGTGGTAATCTAGCGATCCGAAAAAATAAATAAAAAGCTTCCTACAAATAAACAGGGTACCATCCGTCAAAGAAGTAATTGGTTATCTAGAGGGCATCAACTTTCATAATAGTCTACCATTCAACCATCATGCCAGAAAAGCAATATTAAAGACAAAACTCGCTATTGAGGTACTTTGAATTCAATGGTCACCATTAAAGGAAACTAAGGTGGTTAATACTCTGACTTGGATTTACCTCCAAGCTACAATTACTACCCAAAATGTTGTCAATGAAGTCTAAATTTCTTCAGAAGAATAATTAGTTACTGCACTGGCGACTCGATTGCTGATTCCCTATCAATCCCAGAGGCGAAGCTATGAAACTAACGAATTGAATTAAGCTGAATTCCAAACAGAAGTCGTCCTGTTCCAACTTAAGTCCATTCGAGTTTCATAGTTCCACTCTTATACTAGTTATTGTTTTTTTTACCTAACTAGTCTAAGATAAATTAATTTCTATGATTATCAGTTAATCGATTTAATTTTTAATGACTCACAAGTAAAAATATAAATGTAGGATTAAAAAACAACAATATTATGAACAAAAAATTATAAACAAAAATGTTAAATAAAAAAATAATAATTTAAATGAGCAACAAACACACTGAAATAAGACAAAGACTCTACATATGTATGTGCAACATTAAATTTTTTTCGAAGCCGACAATGATGGTAACTTCGAACTTTTAGTAACTGGAGTAGTGCTCTTTGGATTCGTTCCAGTTGGTGTACGCTTTGTAAAAATTTTTGAATTACTAACAACTTTTTCCGGTGGCTTTTTCCCAGTAAAAGAAGTAACTCGGGGTCTTGGAGTGTCGGGCTTTAAAAATGTACTGTTCACTGATAATCCGAATGCTTTCTTTTTAATATCGTTAACTGATACTGAAGACGTTGCACTTTTTAATGAACTTCTATTTGGAATTATTGATGATTTGTTCTCTAAGCGTGCTCCGGTCGAATGTCTTCTATTAACTGCTAAGAAAGTGAAAAATAAAATAATATTTTTTCCTGTAATAATTAATACAAAACTATACCGTCAATAGGACCAATTGACAGCCTTGGATTAATTACTGAAAGTGGTATTTTTTCATTTTTCAGAACTGGAGATGATTTCTTAGTAGAACTTGTAGCAGTTTGAGGAGTTACAATTGCAAAAGAGCTTTGTGATAAAGTTCTAGTCATATTGCATTTTAACATTAATAAAGCTGTGTCTAGTTGTTTTCGAGCGTCTGTAATTGACTTAAAAAAAAACAAAAAGTTAAAAATACAAAACTGCAATTTCTTCCGCTTTTCAGTATAAATTTAACTTACTTGAATTAAACAAATATCTCTCTCCGTATCCGGAGTTATTTTATCGAATGTTAGTTCAGTTTCAGTTGGAGTTGTGGCTAATATTTCATTTTTTGGGCTTTTAACGATGCACTCTTCTGGTGGTTTTTCATTTTCTATTAAACTTTCATGGTTATTTTCATTTGTGACATCTAAGATTATTTTTGGAATATCCTGGAATGGGATTGGCTATAATATATCGACACAATTAAAACTTAATAATTTCTACTTACATACAATGGCACTGCAGTTTTATTTATTGAACTTAAAGGAGTCGAACAGTGGGTATTCCCTTCACTATTGAATATATTATTACCTGGAGATGCGAAATTTGGATTAACAGTTCGTTCGGTTTCCTCTTTTTTAACCTTTTGATTTTCATTGAAGTTTTCTGATAATCTTCCTTGAACACGATCTATAAGTCTGGAAATAAACACAGAAATGACGAATTACTACTTATTAGTTATTTTAACTTAGCCAATATAAAATGGATACTAAATGAAGATGACGATGACTATCTTCCTCTTAATAACTTGTCGACAAGAAAATCACTATTCCTGGATACTTTTTCATCTCTTGGTCTCAGCCAAATCAATAATGTAAAGAATAAAATGGGTAGGCAGTTAAACCTCGTTTTTTCTACTGACGCGGGTAACTTATTAGTTCAACCTTACTACTCTAGACAAATATTACCCCCCCCCCCCCCCTCTCCCTAATTACATATTGCTTTGAAATCGAAAACATTACAAATTGTGACTAAAAGGCTAACTTTTCGGAACTTTCCAGTAGACTTACCTCTATTGATTGGCCATAAAGGCAATAAAATTGTTGACTGCCTAGCCAAAAGAGGAGCGGAAGCCCCCTTTGTCGAACCAGAGCCATTATGTGGCACTTCAAAGTGTTACTTCAGAGCTACCCTAAATAGCTGCGAGAATAATCAAAGATCCCTTTATTGGGAAAGGCTACAGAGACTTCGTCAGACAAAAAAGTTTATCGCCACTTCTGGCTGAAAAACAAAAGAACTCCTAGTTTTTAGTAGAATAGAGCTCAAAATGATTACAGAGCTCTTCTTAGGCCATTTTCCATTCCGGTATAATCTATATAAGATGGATTTGGCATAGGCTTCATTCTGCCGCTTCTGTCGGGATGCTCACGAAACCTCAGAATACCTGCTCTGTATCTGCGAAACATTAGCCAGGCGGAAATTACTCCACGTCGAACATACTTTTCCTCCACCAAACTACGTCTGGGACCTAAGTTCCAGAATGATTCTAGACTTCATTAACAGTCTAAACCTAGAAAGGGAATAAATTGAACTCACAATAGATCTTTCCGGTCGCAGTGAATGTGAGGCTAACGCCTGAACAACGCTCCACAAATCTAGATCTAATCTACCTCTCTTTTGATTTCAACACATTACTGTCTAGCAATTGTGTTGACAAAGACGTTTTAAAATTTTTTATAATTCTTTTCGATTTATTTTCCTCTCATGCTCCTCACGAGCGTCAGCAGTTCTCTAAAACTTCTCAGTCATGATTCAATAAGGAAATAAAATGTCTTAAAAATAAAAAGAATAAATTGTCGTAAAGCTATATGAAGGACGAAGACATTATAAGTCACAACTACTTCCTTACATCCTATAATGAGTTCAAGGAAAATTGCTTTTCACTTTATGATGATTATATTCTAAGCATGCATACAACCTTGAAATAGAAACTTCAGTCATATGAACGATTCTCATAACGTTTCATTCACTATCCCTTCAATTGCACAAAAGGATGTACTCGATCATATTTGTGGGCTTCCAATGATTTCACAATGGCTCCTGAATGGATCCCTCCAACCTCTCTCTTTCTTCATACCTATCCACAAAAAAGACAGTAAAATTATCTTTCATTCCCATATTATTCGAATCTATAATTTACTCTCAGCTATCAATCTCCTGCAAGAATTTGCTCTCTTCAAACCAACATGGGCTTATTTCGGGCAGATCCACAACCACTAACTTGTTAGAATTTGTTTCGGATGCCATTGGCGAATTTTTAAAAGGCAGAGTTGGTTGTATTTATACAGACTTTAGTAAGGGTTTGCCCCAACATTTCTAAAATGGACCGAGTCTTATTTAGGTACAAAACATATAAAATCTTACTCCGACATTCCATCTGTGGTCTTGAAAGCTTCGTCTGGCGTACACTTGGCACCGTTGTTCTTTATTCTATCTTTTGACGACGTTACCTCTGTTGTGAGGCACTACAAAGTGTTGATATATGCTGACAATGTTAAGCTTTTCGCTCAGATTAAATTTGTTAACGACTGTGCACAGGTAAAAGGTGTCCTCCACACAAATTTTACGATTCGAGCAAAAGCAATAATTTGGTATTTAATATAGACAAATGTCAAGTTATGACCTTCCGCAGAAACAATCACTTATGATTACAAATTAGATTTACAGAGTTGCAGATTAGGACAATTGTAGAGTTGAAGATTTGCAGAGTTTTAGATTTACAGAGCAGAATGTAGATATGTAGAAAATTGCAGAGTTCTAGAGTTACGGAGTTAAAACAGTAGCAGATTTGGACAATTGTAGAGTTGCAGACTTGAAGAGTTATAGAGTTGCAGATTGGCAGGGTTGTAGATTTTCAGAATTCTAGATTTCAAGAGTTGAAGATTTGGAAAATTACACAGTTGCAGATTTGAAGAGTTTTGGATTTACAGATTGGCAGGTTTGCGTGAATGCAGTGTTAAAGTTGCAGCGTTGCAGATTTGTAGAGTTGCAGAGTAGCAGGGCTTTAGATTTGCAGATTTGTAGAGTTGTAGTTACAGATTTGCAGAGTTACAGAGTTCCAGATTTGTAGAGTTGAAGGGTTGCAGATTTGCAGTTGTAGGTTTGCAGGATTATAGATTTTCAGAATTCTAGAGTTCAAGAATTGAAAATTTTGACAATTATACAGTTGCAGATTTGAAGAGTTTTGGAGTTGCAGATTGGCAGATTTTCAGGAATGCAGAGTGTAGTTGCAGCATTGCAGATGTGTACAGTTGCACAGTTGCAGAATTGCCGATCTGTGGAGTTGCATAGTTGCACAGTTCCATACTTGCAGAGTTATAGATTTCTAGTTGTACATTTGCAGATTTGTAGAGTTTCAGCGTTACAGAGATGCAGAGTTGCAACTTTGTAAAGTTGCAAATTTGTAGAGTTGAAGACTTGCACTCTTGCTGCTGTAACTGCAGCAGAGTTGAAGAGAGTCAGAGTTGCACAGTTGTAGAGTTACAGATTTGCACAATTGTTGAGTTGCCAAGTTGCAAATTTGCACAGCTGTAGGTTTGTAGATTTGCCCAACTTCAGTTGTAGTTTGCACAATTGCAGAATTTCAGAGCTGCAGATTGCCAGAGTTGAAGGGTTACAAGGTTGCACAGTTCTACAGTTGCAGAGTTGCAAATTTTCACAGCTGTAGAGTTGCAGATTTGCCCAATTGCAAAGTTGCAGAATTGCAGATTTGTAGAGTTGCAGCGTTGAAGATTTGTAGAGTTGCAGATTTGCAGTTTTAAAGTTGCAGATTTGCAGAGTGTCCTATGGGCGCATATATGCACTCAGAGACTGGAACTTAAATTTTTATAGAATTTGAAGAAAGCAACGGAATTTGCTCAAATATATTTTGTACGATAAAACAGATATGTGGAATACCGTCTCTGGAATTACCAGGTCCGTGTGGTGCATTGGCCGCCAACAGTTGTATTTCAATGGGAATGTAAATTTTTTTATATTTTAATTTTTTTTTTTTAATAGAAAAATGAAATCTGAGAATACTGAAATTTGGTATAGGCAATATTCTTATGATCCCACTTAAAGGAAAAAATTAAAAACTGGAATAACTGTCATTTTGTAAAACAAAATTTCCAAATCAATTTCCAAGCTGGCAGCTTTGCGGCGAAGAATTTTAGCGAACCATGAATCAAATTTTTTTTAATTGCTCCTAAACGACTTCGAATAATAACTTTTTTTAAAATAAAAGATGACAGATTATAAATAATTTTGAGAGAAAAAATGTAGCGCGAAATGTAGAAGACAGATGGCGTTGAATGTGTTGTGGCCCAGTCTGCTGGTACACGGAAGCAAGAGCATGGCAGGTGTACCGGTAGTAAAGTAGCAAGCAATAGCGGAACACATTACTTCGCACAGTAAGGTGTCCGCTTATTGCTAAATAATGTGATGATTGTTTACATTACAGCGGCAGTGACTAAACATGCTACTTCGCATAGAGCACGGTCATTGCCCGTTTTGTTTACAACAGCACAGCTGCTTGCTATCGGTGACATTGGCCAGTAGTTTTCATCATCGGTTGTAGAATATTACCGCATCATAATTACATTATGTTGAGGGTCATGTTCTACTTCCGATTTCCGTGTGCAAGTTTTCGAGGTGCGCAACTGAATTGGTGTGGTCAGTTCGGGTTACAATTAAACAGCGTTGGGTCGGCGGTAATAGTTAGATTAAGTTAAAAGTTAAAGTGAAGTTAGTAAGATCTGTGAATAAAATAAAAGTAGTGCATTTGTTGAAAACGGAGTGTTTTTATTGCTAAGGGACACGACAAATGTAATGTAATGACCGTTAAACATAGTATGTTACGGAAGTCATATTAGATTCGGTAATTATAATCGGATCGTGGTTTACATTGTTAAAAGGATTATTTTAAAAAAAATGTGGGTTGTAATTGACCTCTCTAATTCAGTCCTCCTTGATAATTTCGCTATTAAAAATTTGATTTAAAATAAATTATTTTTCAAAAAATTCGAAAATGTTGCCCTTTTTTATTTCTACCCCTTGGGCTCATCCTTTAAATTTACACTCTAATAATGCCGCATATCTGAGCTATATTGTGAAAAAAGAATTACCATCCAGCATTATAAGGAAATATCGATTTTAGTGTGTCAAGATAATTTGAGGTGACAAGAGAAAAGCTCAATTTGGCCGTCTTCCACCATAGAAGAGACTCTATAAATTTTTTTAAATATATACGTTAAAACATATTTGTAGAATTAAATCGCATCTACATTTTGGGTCCGAATCGCATATTTGATTCGATAATTAATTTCGAAGATAACTCGAAAGGAAATGAACCAGTCTTTTTATACCCTAAATGAAATCTAAAGTATATACTAAGTTTGTCATTCCGTTTGTAACATCTAGAAATAATAATGGCAGAGCAAAATGAATTGGATACCCATGCATAAAATTAAAAGTTATATTGATTTTTGCATGTCTGTCCGTACGTCCTCACGGTAACTCGAGAATGCGTGTACTTAGAGAGCTTAAAATTAAGTTAAATGGGACAAATCAGGTAACTCCTCTCGTAGGGTTGTCATACATAAATTTCATTATTCACTATAATTTGAACACTACCTGGGAACACGTCAACGTAGAGAGCTGAAATCTTGTAGATAGTGTTTTCATAAAAATAGTAATAGTAAATTTTAAAAATGGACTAAATCGGGCAATCCCTTTCTGGTGTTGTCATATAAATATTTAGGATTTTTACGTATACTGTGAAAACGATAAGTTCTATACGCTTTTAAAGTGCCGAAAAATTCTTCAGAATATGAAATCCTATAAAATTGGTTATAATCATTTTTTCTGTCTGACGAACCGTTCTAGAAACATATGCGAAAAACCACTTCAAAAATCAAACATTCACAGATGGGTAACCATACGAAATGACATACGGGTAGTCATCTAGAGTATCATAAAAATTGGTCTTAGACCAGTTCTAGTTTTTGTACTTGTTTCTCTTGAAATTATTTATAATCTGTCCACTTTTATTACAAAAAAAATTAGGAACGATTAACAAATTAGATTCATGGTTCGCTAAAATTTTTCGCCCCGAAATTTCCAACCTGAAAATTGATTTGAAAATTTCGTTTTACGAAATGACAATTATTCCAGTTTCTAATTTTTTCCTATAAGTGGGATCATAAGAAGACTGCCTATTACAAATTTGAGTATTCTCAGATTTCATTTTCCTATTAAAAAAAAAATATTTAATTTATTTATTTTAATCTCATGTTTGCGAAGAACAGACAACGTCCGGGAAATTCGCTACTTAAGAAAAAACGCTCACAACAGACCACTAATGCATATGAAAGAAATAACGAGCAAAATATATGCAAAATGAAGGAAGGGGGTGTATATGACCCAAGTGCTAAAAAGCATTTTTTTACTGTAAAAACGTCCATACGAAGTTTAAGAATCAAAAACATAACTCCGGCACTTGATTATACTCTCCTTCCCCTATAATTTGACACCCCACACGCTTCATTCCGGACAACCCCTATGGAGGGTGGTACTATCCCTCACCGCCATCTAACATTTTTTTCACCTATCTTTGCTCCATAACATCACAAATTTAACTAAAAAAGCTGCATTGCTCTACTCATCCTCTACGGAAAGTTATGTCTATATAAATGCATGAAAAATTGGTCGTCTACAACGACATGTTACTTCTAATTTATCTCCTGACCTAGAAAGCATTTCTGCATTGATCTATTCCGCACCGAAAAGGTTAAACTTAAAATTCCAAATGAACGGAAAATCTTTTCTGTAACCATCGAAACATAACAAGGTAATTAATTTCTTAAGTATGAAACATCTTACGAAAAGAAATGCGCGTATATCAAGATATAATTATTTAAAATGGACATCAGAAAACAAATAATCAATTCATCAAGAGACATCAACTAACGAATAATAATTATTTGATAATGGAATAACAAATAATTATTTGAAATTCACATAATGAGCAATCACAAATAATTATTTGCGAATAATTCATCAAATAACGAATAATATTTATAATCAAATAAATTTTTATTCAATTTTACTTTTATTGAGTTATTTTGTTTTTATCTTTATTCGAATTAAAAATGCTCATTTCTGCTTTGAACACATATAACACAATTTTTGTATTCATTTTGATTATTTTCATGCCACATTAGATCTATACAAGCTTCTCGGCTACATCATCCACAACAACAAAAGGAGAAATTAAATATTTATTTCCGCCCTTAAATGTGCCTAGCTTGTTTTTCGTCTACCCCTCTTCGGGTAAATATTTTTACATTATACATATTACATAATAATTATATTACATCCGCTTTCTTTGTATGTGGTAATACTTATAAGTGCCTAGCTAAGTTGCATTATCAAAAATATGCAAATTATTATTAAGTATATATATGCCTCAGTGAGCGCGCATGCCTTTTTATCTTATTTACGTCTCAAAGAGGAAATTTTAATTAACCGAGTAAACAGATACAGAAGTAATTACATACAGACAAAAATTTTTAGTAAATGCATTAAGGTGAAATGGAATTTATCCACTTTATATGTATGTATGACCATAAATATGAGTATAAATCAACCAAGACGAAACCTAAAGTTTTATCTAAATCATATATAAATATTTTTTTTAGAATTTCTCTATCTATTCCCAACATTCACTAATTCAATTTACAAGTATAATTCTAGAATAATCCATGATAAAACATAAAATGCTAGAGCTACAAATCCGTTAGAATATACGCACAAATGATATTCTCTGCTAAAAACTCTCAATTTTCCTTAACTGTTTTCACTATCGTCTCGTTCATTTGCAAAATATATATATGTATATATATAACTGAAATTGTTTTATGATTGGAATTTCACTAATTGAGCATAAATTAACACAAAAATATAAGTCGATTCGGTGGTAAGACACAAAACGAAAGTAAAACAAAAATATTTTGCAGCACCCAATGAGCTGTTAATTAGGCGCAAATGCATTAACCGGAAAAAGGCGTATATGCTTGCACATGTATTATATATATATATATATATATATATGTATGTATATATTAAAGTAGTTTGAAGAGAAAGAAAAATTATAAAAAATATTTATTAATTCAGTTCTACTCACTGCTTGACATCAACGACGGTATTTATCTTTTCATTCTTTGGTTCAAAAAAATCAATTTGATAGTGTTGCAATAGAACCGTAAGCATTGTTCTAGCTAAATTTGCAGTCTTTTTTGTAATGTCAGGCAGTAAATTACATGATGTATCCTGAACAATTCCCTAAAAACAATATGAAAAAGAAATATTGCAAACAATTTAGCAACAAACATAAAATAAACAAACAAAAACTTACTTGAGCTCTTGCAATTGGTGTAGAAGGAGAAATACCTTGCACCTCCCAAAATGAATTATTATTAATAGATTTCCTAGATGGACATGTACATTTTTTTGATTTCATTGAAAGTTTCGAATTAATTCCTGATCTTTGGCATTTTATTTCAATCAATATATCCTGAGAATCATCAGCTGGAGAACAATCAAAATCAAGAGAATTTAATCGAAATCCTATCGATTTAAGGAGTACAGTTAATTCTACAGCATCATAATCTAGCACATCTTCCTGTAAATGTAAAATTATTTGGAATTATTTTTAATAAAAATAACAAATTCCACACAACTAGGTACTATTTGTATTTTCTTACATTTTCAACAATTATATCTTTACTCTTATTAATTAATTCGGATATCAATGAACAACATTTCTCCTTATATGGTGAACAGGTCGACATATTTATTTCTTTTACTTTTTTTTTTTAATTTTTCACTAATTATAATTTATATTACTTTAGCGTAGCAGTTAGCACGCACGCACAGATAATGAAAAGCGGTTTATGATGCGCACGAAATTTTAAGCCGAACGAACTGAAACAGTTGCTGCTCACTTTTTACTTTTTAGTGAATCACTTAATAAATTTTTCTTTAGCAAACAAATAAACAAACAAAAATTATTATTTTTTTTTCTTCTTCTTTCTTGTTTAATCGGGGGTATATGAGAAGACAAAATGCAGCACAATAAAGAAACTAGCAAAGACGAACATTAGTAGCGCGCGTTTATAATTGAATTAAATGCTTCCTCCAGACCTCGTTGGTATTCACTGGGTGGGCATTGTCGCTATATGCGACCACTTTAAAAGGCATCCAGCTAACAACTATACTCTCGCTCGATATTCATTAGACTCAAATATAGTGCTTCCTTATGTTACTACTGAGTGCTGACTATAGTTCATAACGGCTTTTTGTTTTTGTTATTTATTTCTTCTTTTGTTTTTTGTCTTAATTATGAAAATTCTTATTATGGTAAAAAATAAAAAATTTGAAATTTATACTTCGGATAATATACTAAAAATTAAATAGTTTTTGAGGACGAATATTTGCTTTCTGATGAATAAAAATTTTCGTTTTTGTAGGCTATACCCACACACCGCACACACACACACACAACTAGATTATTATAAATTAGTAAGCTAAGTACGTGCAAGCATTTGCATTTGAAATCTTTAGAAATTGTAAGCGGTCGGTATTTCTTCAGCAGTTTTATTTCCAACACAAAAACCTTGCAGCTAAGACATCAAAAAGACAGCCGTTACCCTGAATTACTCTTAATGAATGTATTATTAAAGAGAGAAACATCCACTGGTCAGTTCAACTGGGGGCAGTGAAGGTATAATGTTGTAGGAGCCTTTTGTGCCAACTGTCCTATCCTGTCTACTGTCAGGAGATAAGCTTCCAATCCAAATCTATAATTCACACCTGTCTAATTTTATAAAAAATGATAAATAGTTTTAGAAACCTTTCTTCAAACCCCCATCAACATTAGTGTGCTTTATTCTAATCACGTAAAGTTTGTTATTGTTGCAACTTCATTAACTATTATTAGACTCCCGATTATGGTTGCTGTAAGTCGATGGTAAGAATTAAGTTTTAATTTTTTGACTACAAAAACGGTTTTTGTGCAAATTGTGTAACTCGTGCAGTAGGATTAAAATGGCCTAATATAAATTGAATTGGTCTTCTAGATAAGGGTCATTAGCGTTCGACAATAGATAGTAGAACGAGCTAAATTGCTATCAATACATTTAGTTCAGAGTTGTACAAAATTCCATAAATTAAAGAAAAATTTTGAATAAATTTATAAAATTTCTAATAAGTCAAAAACAGTCAACTCACAAATTTTATAAGTTATTTTCCGAGCATTTCATGTTCTTAAAACCGTCCAACAGGGAAACATTTTTTTGAGTAGCTGCTTGAAGACAGACTTATTTTATATACATTTAATCATGCTTGTGTTGGTTTATATATACAGGGATTATTCACGTCGAAATTCTGTTACGCGAAAAATAATGGTAAATTGCAATGGCTATTACTCCTCGATAAAGCCGATGGTGGATGGTGTGCCTCAGGAGGAAGAACTGGCTTCGCTCCACTTCCACATCTATGCTGAAGATATCCAGATTTATTATGGTGCCCCAAGGAGCCACCTCAATGAAGCTGTAGCTGTTGCCAAGATAAGTGATTGGTCCTCTAACAATTGTCTATTCCCTAATCCCACCAAAACCCAAGCTACTGTCTATTCTATACGAATGTTGCAAATATTTTTCTGATCTCCTTAATCTGCACCGTTTAGATAAT
Source organism: Dioctria rufipes (assembly GCA_963924295.1). Taxonomy (NCBI): domain Eukaryota; kingdom Metazoa; phylum Arthropoda; class Insecta; order Diptera; family Asilidae; genus Dioctria; species Dioctria rufipes. Next base: position 28,315,370 of record OZ002740.1, read on the forward strand.
GATATTGACTGTCTTGAATCCTGATCTTTCCATGCAAAAGAGCGAAAGCTCATATATAAATTTATTAAATTAATAAATTTTCTCTTGAGAGCTTCAAATAAATAGATCTTCTCTAGACTATATTATTGCCTGCACTCGCTATACGCTCTTCTCAGCATATTCAGCATATTGACGCGGTCACTCTTACTTTTTTCCCGCCTGAAGTAAATTTAGTTGTGGTCGTAAGTTTGTTCCTCCTGTATGTAAAATATAAAATGAATGTCTAGTCACTTTTCCATAAGAAGATAAAACATTATAGATACTCGGAGCAGCACGCACAACTATGAATTCCTCTTTTATGGCTTGGGAAGTATTATTCGAGAGTTTTGTACTAATCCATATAGTAATCTTTATGTATTTGTCGAAGACTTCAATAAGAAACTGGTAAGAATTGAACGGTAGTGCCTAAGCAAAAATACTTTTACTTAATTTTTTTCAAATCCAATGTGATTTTGAACTCTGCTAATGCTAGAGTGCAGAAAATGTTTGACTCGTTTGCCCATTATCTTTTAATAACTATTTACCTAGAATCAAACAATCTCAAGAGTTTGGTAGTCTTTTTATGGAAAACTATCTAACTGATATTCTCATGTGATAGTCTATTCTAAGGCTTACTACACCCTTCGCTCCCTTCACGCGGTTTCCCATAATCTTCAACAGTTGATTCGATCCACACTGGTGACTGGTCTCTGGGCTATTTTTCTATACACAAGTAGCAATGTTCCACCTGCAAATTTCAAGTTTAGTCAAGTTTTAAAATTCACAACTTCATCTGTGCAATATTTTTACAAAAAAAAAAAAATAAAAAATGTCCAAGGACGAATTCACACAAGAATTATATGAACAAACCTAATTTGTGTGCATTTATAAGCATCGCTGAATTTTGCATTTGACTCCTCTTTTTTGAAAAATATAAATATTCGTTAAAAGTTTAATAATAAGCTTTCAAAAATTTACCGTCTGAAATCTCATCGTGAACGTATTCTTTATCGAAAAAAAAAAAAAAAAACATTAAGGATTCAAAAGTTATTGCAGGTATTTCGTTTAAACTGAAATTTTATTTAAGACTCTGAACCGCCTGTGTTCTTTTATGTCCGCAAAACAGAGCAGAACAAAAGATACAGATTTATAAATGAAGCGAACAGTACAAATAGTTCGCTTCAATCGACAGAACAATTTGTTCTCGCCAATATATGGGAGTTCTAGAATGAGGTACACAATAGATCACATTTTTTGCTTTTAAAATTGATTTCAAGTTATTATCGAGCTTATTCGAAGTAGGCACTGTAAAACTTGAAGTTTCAAGTAAAAGAATTCATTTTAACCTTCATTAAATGAATATGAATCTAAATATTTTCTATAGTTTAGATAATTATTAAATAATTTGACAAAACTGTACTTTATAAAAATGTAATTAATCAATTTAAACAATTAACTTCAGACTTCAGAATTCACCCGGATACTACAGTACGTTGGCGCCATCTAAGTTCGGCGGAGTTTTGATACTACAGTACGCTGGCGTCCTCATTCGGACCAATTCCGGAGTTATTTATTCGGTATTGTGAATAAGTTTACCAACCCAATATTGTCTTCATGTGGCGAGAGACAAAAAACCACTGTGGGTAAACCTACAAACTCGATTTTGACATTTGATAGATTTGACGGCTCAATGTGTTGTTGACATTTCATATGACAGTTTGAATTTAAGTACGAAGTTTCTTCTAATATCAAACAAACAATTTGTATTGTAAAAATAACTATTCTATAACATAATAATAAAACAAAAAACTGTAATCAAAATGACATCGAATAAATTACCTTTAAAAAATTCCTTAGCTGCAAAAAAAAAAGGAGCTGCACCAAAATTGAAAAATATTATGGTACAACCTTTTCCTCGTTACTGGTATAATCCCTAGAAATAATTTTGAATACAAAAGAAAAAAAAACGTAATTCTATTATTTCAGGCCAGAAATTAATGACATATGTTGCGAACAATTAAAGGAGCATATTTCGGATGCATACGAAAATAATGATAAAAAATCTTTTCACGAGATTGGCATCAGTATAGGGACTGCATCTTGTCTACGTTTACTCAAAAGAAGGGAAGTATCTTGTTTGCTGCTCTCAACAGAAATTAAACCGAAATTCATTATCACACAAATTATTTACTCTACAATAAGTAAAAATGATTGCGTAGCTGTCTTATGTGTACCAAATTTAAAACAAATTACTGAAGAAATCTTCAAAATTCCCACTTTAATTTTAGCCGTTATCAAGAATAAACAATCTCGCATTGAGAATTGGATTCAAGAAATGTCAAGAAAATTTCCTATACCTGAAAAGATTTTAAAATATTACTGCTTACCAGATGGTGGTACTAACAATTCTATTCTTCCCAAGAACATTGAAAATTCTTGTAATAAAAAAAACATAAGGCTTTTCGACAGAAGCGAGGTGGATTTTAACAAATTGTATCTGACTAAATGTACGCCAAATCAGCGAGCTTTTCTACCAGATAATGCAAAGGAAATTGAACCTTTAAAAGATGAAAAGAATGATTGGCCTGAATATATATCCTTTTCGGACAAAAAATCTTCTGTAGTAAAAATGGAAGTTGAAGATAGCAATCCACAAAGCTCGACTAAAATAAAAGAACAAAGAGGTAAAAAATTGAAATTGATAAAATCAAACGAGTCTTTAAAAAGCTGCATTTCATTTATAGACAACAAATTGCCCGATAAAAATCTTGACAACAAGCAAAAAATTAATAAAACTAAGAAAAAGAAAATTCTCGACAGTAGTAGTAGTAGTAATAATCAAAACGTATTCAGTTATATCTCTTTAAATGTAAATAAAATACAGGGAAATCCTGAGAAAGTTAAGAAGAAAAAGAATAAAAAGAAGAAACTGCAATAAACAATAATGCCAACAAATTTGTCAGTTTATTATGATTCATAACGCATATACACGAATATAATCGAGCAAAAGTGACGAATCACTGTTATTTCTAACATCTAAATTCCACGTAGGCAACCAATTATGTCGGGCATTCCAAAAATCTCTTGTTGCAGTTGGTGAAGTATTTTTCCATGGTTTTCCTTCAGAATTTTCAGCATCATCTGGGAAATAAGTGATTCCTCCCACTGCCAAACTTATTATCACATAAAACTAAAAAAAAAGGAAAATTGAGTTCCAAAAAATTAAATAATTATTTTCCTAAATTTAAATATCTTATTTACTTCTTGGTCGAAAGGTGCCGCTGGTATACCATTTCTCCAAGGATTATCTAATGATGAATCTTTATCGAAACCACCTCTTTTCCAAAATCCATCTCCTATTGAAACTTTACCAATTTCTTTGTTATCCACTTTAAACGTAATCCATTCAGGCGACCATTCCATTTCGTAAAGATGAAAATCTTTATCATATCCATCACCAGGACTTGAATTATATTCAAAATGAGCAGTTTTATAAGCATTTACAGCTGGATACGGACCAAAATGCAGTGTTGAACTAATTTGCTCTGGACCAATGTTAATTTGATCCTTTTTTAAATTTAGATTTCCTCGAGCTTCGACTAAATCAATTTCACCAGATGATGGCCATGATCCATATGCATTTCGGCGTGGTAAGAGCCAGATAGCTGGCCATAGCCAATCACCTGACGGTAATTTGGCTCGAACTTGTAATTTTCCATATTTAAAACTAAATGAATACAAAGTTCTTAGTCTGGCACTACGAATTGGATTGAGAACATTATTTGGCGTCCCAACACGTTCACATCCCCAGAATGATGGATTTGTGCACCTTAATAAAAATGATTTAAATGAAAAAAAAAAATAAAAAACTATTCCTCTTATGTTTATTACTCATCCGCTGGAGAGCCTCCTTGAATATTTAATGTTCCGGAACTTAGGAAATTTTCTCCAAGAACGTCTGATGTCAGAGTTGGACGAATATGTAAAATACCATCTTGAACGAAGGAGTTTGATCTATTGTTGGTATACCACTGGAATTCCCAATTCTAGAAACAGAAAAATATTTTAATTTTGCAATAATACGAAAAATATGTTTACGCTTACCCCACCTCCAGCTAGAGTGTTTTCATGTTGCCATTTTTCCAAATCGAATGTTTCAAAGTTGTCCTCGAATATTAAGTCTCCAGAGCAAAACAGTTCTTGGGAGTGGGGGATAAAATTATTATTTTTCTTATTATGTAATGAAAAGAATTTAAAATTATATAAGTCGATAGAAATGTAAGGGACCCCAACGGGTGGATAGGCAATATATTGGCGCCAAACTAATTGCTTACTTAAACTGTGGAGCTCTTTTCAAATGAAGAGGCTGTTTTTGTAGTGTCGGGATACATCTCTCCGGCAGTTTAGATTCGTAAGTAAGGTGCATCAGTCATCAAATAACCTTTCTGCTCGAGGTTGCTGAGTGCCTGTTCATCAGAGGGCATTACAGGATATTTGTATGACGTTAAAATAAATCACATTGCCTAGAATCAAAGGGGAGGGCAAGCGAACGCACATTAATTTTTGGGATTAGTATTACAAATTTGAGAACAGTGTAGTGGAAAAAAAATTAGGAAATTGTTTTTCGCATTAAAATTCGGTGGTTCTTATTCATAGTAACTCTTATTTTGGTAATATATCAACATCGATTGACGTCTTTTGACTATTTTAATCTATGATCAGGATAGTCAAAAATTTTTTTGACTACGGTTCTGAGGAAAATTGTCAATGAAACGCAATTTGGTAGTAAACGCAGAGGTAATGTTGTAAGTAATTACGGTCGATTAAATTTTTATGTCTCTTCCAGTTTTTACACTGCGTATCTATTTTTAATACATTAAATAACGCGGACATGTCACTACTTTACAGAAAATTTTTCAACTGAAAATCATCACCGTGATTTTTACCAAGGAAGTCTAAAATTACTGAACTATTTTAGTAACTATAGAATTCGTTAAACTGATGGACGTTGATATTTGAGGCATATCGAATAAAGCTAGTACGGAGTACCACTTTTTTATTGATGCCTGTAGGTAAGAATTCTTGAATATTGTTGCAATATGGTCAGCCAATGAGCATTCGAATTTGAATTGATACAATTCAATTACGAACGTCATCTCGCTGTTGAATCTATTCACACGGTTGACAAAGTATGAAAAGGATACCCCGATGTACATAATAGAATGAGCTTATATTACCGATAGCTTTCTAGAGAAAGTTTCATAATATCCTCATCATTGGAACTGATCTTTCCAGTGTCGCTTATACTTATCAGAATAAGTTTCGTCATACTTTGGAAAAACAGATTTCAGATTTCTGAATACGATTTGAAGTCGAACAAAAACATGACAAATGCAACAAATAGTCCAGGCACTGAAAACATAAAAAGGGGCCTTCGCTACAAAAGATCTGGGAGACTTCTAATTTGGTAGGTATGTACAGCTTGGTGTCCTCATTAATATTTCGAGTTTGCGACCTTAAGCTACCGCCGCTTGCGCTGCCATATTGGAAAAATGGTCCCGAAAACCAGTTTTTCAGAATATCTTCTCTTCAGTGCCACATAAGTTAAAAATAGCTTTCCCAAAAATTTATAGAGCATGAAACTTCCTGCAACTTTTGTAGGAAATATTTTTCAATCAAATGAATAGTTCACGAGTTACAGCGGAGTCAAGCTCAGCAAATTTCTACAATTCACAAAATCGCTACATTTTTCTCGAAATTGCAGTAAATACCGATTACTTAATACGTACTACCGTTTTTGTATTCATTTCTAAACCAACACGAGGTACAGTAGGAGGCGCTTTTTTTTTTTGTATTCCCAATAGGCCTAATACACGATTTTTTATTTACTGATGTCTTTTCTTCCGTTTCGATGCCCTCTAGACGGTCCAGGCTCACTGATATCAATATCTTCTTGGAAATTATAATGAATGCACGACTTAGAGTCTTATTGAAAGTTTCCACTTAATATAAAAGATGGTAAGTATTATAAAATATGATTAACATATTATGAGGAACATATTTCTGAATATTAAAAATAATTTTGCAGAAGGTATATATTTGAATTTACCAACGATTTAAATTTTATTGTTAGTATTTAACATCTTAGATCAAAAAATAACAAAGCACCTCAAAATAAATAAATAAATAGAAACTTTAATTAACTATTACTAAAAGCAGCTATGTTAATTCTATTTTTCAATAAGTTTATCATGTCATTATTTTCACGTTTCTAAGCTAATTTATACCTAAATCTTTAACCCAAAAAAATGCTTCTTCTTTTATTACAAATATGGCCGTCCAAATAATCAGCAAATATGGCTACTGGAACTGGGTAAGGGTACATAAAAAAGAAATGATATAGGGTTTCAATTCTACCTTAAAGATTATGAATCTTGATGTAACACACAAAATTTCAGACCAACACCTACATAAGCAATATAACATTTGTAGTGCTATATAAGTGTGATGAGAATTGCTATATGAGAATTTCGATCGGCCAGCGTGGTGTGCTTTTAAAGACTTTTTGACAGTTGAAAGAACAAATCGCATATAATAAGCTGCTGTTAACGTGCGCATGGTGGCATACTACATTTTTAATTTAAAACACTGAACTCGGACTATCAGAATTAAGTCGAGTGTATAAAACCATATAGACGAAGGAAAATCTTAAATAAAAATTCACTAAATACTGATTGCTTATATGAGTGTTCATAGCGAAAATAAATTCTTACTGAAATTACTTACTCCCCGTACACTTATATAAGGGTCGATTCGGGATTGATTTTTGATATGAGGATCGATATACGAATACTTCCCAAGAGCTCTACATGTACTAACATATTTAATTTCCCCAATACTGATATCGGAATAGATTACTACTTTCTGGGAATTACCCAGCAAACATTTGGATGAAAAATCTTCCGGGCGATACGTGGATGATATTGCCAAAATAACTTCCACACGAAATTAAAGCAAATGCTGTGAAATGATTTCTTCCTTGCCTTGTGTAGACGAAAAGAAGATGAAATTACAAACAATTTTTTTACTAATTTGTAATGTGAAAACAAGAAGACAATAGTTTCGCTTAATTATCATCTCTATGATACACGAGTTTATCATTTGGAAGAACGCGTCATTAGACTCCTTGACAGTAATTAATTTGTGAGTTCACTATAGATTTTAATTCCACCAATTCATATTAAAAAAAAAAAATGAATTAAATAAATATATACCTACTTTAAAGAAATATCTTCTTAAATTCCTTACTACAAATTCCAAAAGATTTATTTAGACGATTCTTGAACGATTTGCTTAGACGATAAGAAAACGAATTATCTTGAAGAAACGAATACGCTACTTATTAATGATATGAAAATAATTCGCCAGGAAGAGATGTTGGCAAATTACTTCAACGTATCGCGTAAAGGATACACATTCGTTTCTTCAGGAAGTTTTGCCTTCGGGGTAACAGTTTCTCCCGTTGGACGTTAAGAATGAAATTCGAATATGATTATCATCCGTGAGATATTTTATCGTCCAGGTAATAAGAAAGTGAATCTTCTGCGTTTTGCCATGTTTGCTGGGTATAGACCTATATATTCACATTTATGGCACTAATATTCAAGTCGTAAGCTCTTCATATAGGACTTATATACCTTACACTCATATAAAACAACATATGTAGATATAATACTCTGGTTATTGCTTTAAGAACTATAAGATCTATGTGAGAACTTAAATATTGATCAAGATTAATATAGGACCCCTATAGGAAAAATTCCAAACTTCCAGCATTTGAAGTCTTAACGATGTACCTTGCATTTCAAGGTACAGTAGTGTGCAAGTCAACTGTCGGAAAAGTTTTAATGTCCTCACGAATTTCCTCTAATTTCTTCATCGGCTTAACCGTTTTCCTTTTACTTATGTTAACGGAGCTCTAGAACACTTATCTACTGAATGTTCGAACGCATAATACAACGCTTCTTATTAATACATAAAGTGTTCAAAAAGAGAAGCATCCGACTCGAGTCCAATGACATATTTGGTCAGGGAATCTGCATCTAAAACTCACTTCCGGAATCTATCAGCAGGGCTGGTCCTAACAGTTCAAGGAACTTGCTTTGCTTCACCTTATGGGCTTTTAATGTACTTTAGCTCATGCCTTCTCTAAATATTGGCTCCCAAGGTGGTGGTGTTCTCACTGCTTCGGCGGTTAATCTCTTGTTGATTCTTGATCCTTTTGTTTTAAATGAATCTTGTATAATTTGATATCGTTCATTTGTTTTACCTAGATATATAATATGTTCCATGGGCATGCCTGATTGTTGGACCTACCCATTTGCTTTGTAATTGCGCACATCAGTTCTTAAGCTTTGTTTTTATAGTTCCTAAGTATTTTCTGTTAGTAATGTAAGGCAGTTGATATGCCATATACTGGTTATATCTATTGTATATTTTATCATATTTCACATTGTATTGCAATATTTACAGTTACATTTACTTTTGTATTATTTCATATATTATTTTTTGTGCTTCGAATTAAGCTTATTATGTTTTACTCCTTATCAATATAACTTTCAGCCGCAGTGACCCTGTTCGCTGCTCCTACATTAATTCGCTAACAATTTTGTAGTCTATTGACAATTGTTATTGTTACTTTTATGTCTTATATCTTATATTAATCTGCATTTTAGGCTTTACTTTAAGCTCGCTATTATATGTCTTCATTATCCTAATCTATACTGGTAATATTATTTTCTACCGCAATGAGTCTGCTCATTGCTCCTTTGTTATGGTACAGATTTTCTTACAGTCCGCCTGCAGGCTGTGGACTGCAGGCCAGAGGCCTGCCGGCTGATTTCTACCATACACTTACAGGCCGCCTGCACATCCAGGCCTACAGTCCAATGAAACTGATAAGTAACTGACAGTGTGTGTTGCAGTATCGTCGTCCATGGCCGGCGTCTGGAACTTTTGTTTCTGTACACATTTTAGCCGCAATCCAGCATGCAAAAATTTAAAAGACTACAAAAAAAAAAATAGGATTTTATTACCGGCTTTATTTATATTTATCGTAATAATAAGGCGTTATGGCAAATCAAATCAAAATCCAGTAATCCTTTTTCAAAGTATTATAAATGCATTTACATGTCTCCCAACTGATTAAAGTCCTTAAGGCAAAAGATAAATATAGACGACTGTACAAAAAAAGTCCCCACTCGGAGATTTATAAGACTTTCTCTTATTTGAGGAAGATATCAAAATCCTTGATTACTCAATGCTACCAAAAGTACATCAACCATACTGAACATTCGCTAAAACACAACCCTAAGGCATTTTGGGCTTTCAGTAAGAACCTAAATAGATCGAACACGTATCCCAAACAATTAACATTGAATGATGATACATCGTCATGTCCTCCACTTATATGTGAGATGTTTTCCGCGCACTTTACATCCGTATACTCTGAAAAAGATCCCGGAATTATCCCGTCGCCTTCTCAGGACGCTTCTAATATGAATATAATGTTAAGCTCCATCACTTCGGAATCAGTTCTTAATGTATTAAACAATCTTGATTGTGATAAAAATCCGGGACCTGACGGGATTCCAAATATTCTTTTCAAGAGATGCGCACAAAGTCTTACGGAACCGCTTATTAATCTATTCAATCTTTCAATCACTAATAAAATTTACCCAGTAGCTCTTAAAAATTGCTTCGTTATGCCTATTTATAAATCTGGTGACTCTAAACTCGTCATTAACTATAGACCCATTTCCATTTCTAACGCTCTTGCACTTATCTTTGAAAAGGTCGTTTATTATCAGCTCCTATTCCAAATAAAATCATTTATTTCTGAAAAACAGCATGGATTTTTACCGGGGCGATCTACGATCACCAACTTATCTCTATTCACAGACAAAATCGCATCCGCTCTTGATGAAAATACACAAATAGATTCTATCCACACTGACTTTGCCAAAGCATTCGATAAGAGTAATCACAAACGCTGTCTTTCAAAGATGGCTCTAATGGGGCTCCAGACAGACACCATATCTTGGTTCCACTCCTATTTAACCAACAGAGATAATATCGTTGTATTTAATGGCCATCAATCGTCCTCATTTAAACAAATTTCTGGAGTGCCCCAAGGTACAATACTTGGACCATTAATTTTTCTCATTTATATCAACGACATGCCTTCTTGTTTTGTATCTGATTGCTTATTATACGCTGATGATGCCAAGATCTTTAGGAAAATTAATAACGTGACGGATTGTGTTCATCTTCAAAAAGATATACTACGGCTGGAAAAATGGTGCCATTATAACTGTATTGATGTCAATGTAAGCAAATGCAAATGTATATCGTTTCATCGCAAAAAAGACCCTATATTCTTTGACTACACCATCCACGACACTACTCTCTCTCGTGTCAATGAATTAAAAGATTTAGGTGTAATATTTGATCAAAAGCTCCTCTTTATTCCACATATAAACTTTATTACCTCCAGATCATTTCGTTTATTAGGCTTTATCTTTCGCACTTGCAAATCATTTAGGTCAGCATCTTCTTATATCAGTCTTTTTTATTCTTTAGTAAGGAGCATTCTTGAATATGCTAGTCAGGTTTGGAATCCTTTTTATTCCTCTTATAGTGCACAAATTGAGGCCGTCCAACGAAAATTCACTAGAGTCCTATTGCTCAGATTGGAGAATACCACTCTAGAGTATCATGAAAGACTAGCAAAATATAATATAATGACACTGGAAAATCGCAGAATCTACTTGGATAGTACATTTCTATACAAGATCTTAAATGGTAAAGTATATTGTGATGCATTGGTGTCTAATATTGATTTACATGTCCCTTCGCGTAACTCGAGATCCCAGACCCTCTTCAAATTACCTACTTGCAGAACAAACATTAAAGAAAAGTCACCTATCTACAGAATCACAAAATCATACAATATAAGATTTAACAATATAGATATCTTCAACGCTAGCCCTCTGACATTTAAAAAGCTAATCCTCCGCGAGATCGTTCAGTAACACTCTCCTTCATTCTACTGCTTCTCTTTGCCCCTTTTCCCAACTCATTAACAGCATTGTTGGCCTCCGCTCTCTCTTTGAATTTTAGTCCTAATTACTTTTTGCCTGCCTTATCTTCTAATTTTAAGTTCACGCATGTATCTATGCATGTTTTAGATTTAGTTTAAGTATTTTTGTACTTTTTTTTTTTTTAATATTTTCTTTCTATTATATAGCTCCTTTTTGCTCTTAATTTTACTTCTTTAGTTATAATTTATTTTTTGTAGTTATATCTCAACATTTCTTTTACTTTTTGCTTTTTAATTATTCTTTAACTTCTTCTCTTGTTTTGTTTATGTAAATCTATTAACTCGTTAAATTACATGTAAGGTAGTATATTATTGGAAAGCTTTCTGTTTACTATCTTTATAACCTTCAAAGTAAATAAATAAATAAATAAATAAATAATGGTTCTCAAAGCTTGTGGCAATATAATCGTCGAAAGCTTAAAATCTTCGAAGCTACGTACAGTGCCTAGAAATTTCAAGGTAGCGATAAGTCTCTCTTCATGCAACGAGGACTCAATACTGTTGAGGACTGGTGCAGCCGTCTTGATATGACGGTAAACCCTATAAAGACCAGCCTGGTGCTCTTCTCCAGGAGACGTAAGCTTCAGTACTTAATTCTTCCAAAGCTCTTTGGAAACACTCTGCAACAGTCTCCCCACGTCACGCACCTCGGAGTCTACTTTGACTCGAAGCTGGCGTACGGATTGCATGTGGAGCAAAAAATTTATGCAGCCATGAGAGTCTTCGCTCAATGCAGAAAATCTTTGGCTGCACTTGGGGCATAAGACCAAATGTTGTGCGCTGGATGTACACATCGATCGTAAGACCCATACTCACATATGCCTCTTGTGTATAGTGGTCACGGACACAAGTGGGGACTGCGATCCGGAGGCTAGCGGGTCTGCAAAGGCTTGCTTGCTTGGAAATTACAGGCTCTATGCGATCTACGGCTACTGCTACCTTTGAGGTCTTACTTAATCTGCCACCCCTGGATCTTGTCATTCAGACAGATGCTAAAAGGGCTACGTGTAGATTGCGCTCATGGATATGTTGGGAGAACGACTGACTGGTTGTTCCCATTGCTATTTGTCATGTGGGCTGGAACGGGAACACAATTTGGCTGACATGATAATTGATGCGATGGTACCAGAACTTCTTTTTGGGCATCACTTCTCTGTGAGTTTTCTTGAAAGGGAATCGTGGGCTAAGGGAAGTACCTTATCGAGCCTTCCCCGATCTTCTCTAAAAATTTTCACCGACGGCTCTCTCACTAATGAGGGAGCTGGTGTTGGCGTTTACTTTCTTGATCCTGACATTGGATTCTAGTACTCACTTGGAAGGCACACCACTGTCTTTCAGGCAAAAGTTTTCGACATCGCAATGGCCCTTGATATGCTTTCGAATAGTCGGCAGCCTTGATGGCTAGATAAGCTGTGTATCCACAACAAGGTATCCCTGCAGTCGATTCTTTGTCACATGCGGAATGAAAGGGCTGACCTTCTAGCCAGGTCTGGTTCTGGTTCTCCGCGCCATTGGTCCGGAATCCGCCGTAGGCGTTGCCACGTCGGTTATCGGATCTCTCATCAAAGCGGATGTTCATATGAAGCATCAGCAGAGATGATCGAACCTTACAAGTGCACAAAACTTTTTCTTGATGGACACAATATGAATTTCTCTGATTTTCTCTTGGGGCTCCGAAGGAAACAATGTAGAGCTATGGTTGGCATTATCTTCGGCTACTGCTCGCTTCACGCTAATCTATCAAAGATGGGAGTTGTTAACAGCCCTGACTGCCTGGACGGAGAGCCTGAGACAACAGAAGACTTTTTACACGCTTGGGTCTGCCCTCCTATCTGTAGGTGAGCTGAAAAATTTATCTCACCAAGACCTGATGCGCATCATTAAGAGGACAGAAAGGATTTGGTGATAGACTTTCTAGCAAGTTAGCACAATTGGTCGCCCTGGAATACGTGCTTGGGATCTTTCGTCCCCCCGCCGAGAAAAAAAATAATAGTTTCAAGAGGATTTTGGGAATCCCTTAACTTCATTCTTATTATAATCAAATGCTGTCTAGAATGTTTAAGATTTTTCGAATATAATAAATAATTTTTGAATTTATCCTTACATTTCTCTAAGCCATAGTCGCTTTAATACTAGTGAATTCATGTAGAAACTCATTTCTTTCAACTAAACTCAACCCTTTCAAAATTTACTATTTTCTCACCGATAATTTTCAAACGGCATTTATCACAGATAAAATTTTCATTCATCACTTAAGCGTACACAGCTACTTGCAGAATCGCTTGAAATTAAAAAGTGTACACTTGGGATGTTTTTTTTTTCGATGTTAACCCTCAAGTCCATTTTGTGTTCGATTTGCCAGAGTCAGAGATTTGGGTTAACCGTAGCTGCTACAGCTCTTGACTAGGAGCAACGCGGTTCTTGTTTTGAAATGTCAAAGATAGAAGAAGAGGAGAAGAGGTTAGGAAAAAGTTTCTGATTGATAATTTTGACGTTTGTTGTTTTCTTTCCACAAAAACACGAACCTGGCATTTCAGAGTTAACAGCTAAAAAGTCAAAGTCAAAGTATGCTTTATTGAGTCTAGATTAGAGTATAATTTTTGTTGGATTTACATGACTTCTTATCTTAATAGCTAGTTGCCTGGCTTACAGATTTGCCTGGCTTACATTATTGGAGTTCACGTTTGTGGTTAATGACACAGATCATTAGCTTGTATTTCTTAACAGTTTAGAATTGCTGCTTTAAATTTTATTGGTTTTTACACTTGCTCCCGGTGTATATTTAATAAAGGTTGTCTCTTTGACACTAATCCTAACTTAAAACTTAAAACTAGATAACGCAGCAAGAGCCAAGACTCTATACCTGTGTTGGTATCGAAAATAAGAATAAAAATGAGAATTGAAATTGAGAGTTCAAGAATTAAAGAGATTAAGGTATATGCTATATGCCTAAATGTATAAATGTATAGATGTGTGGAAGACGCAGCATACAGGCATATATGTTATATATCCAATTGCTGCCCACACATGTATACATTCCTGACGGAAATAAATTGTGTTACTATTGCTATACATATTGTGTGTGATAGGTATCACGGAGTGATTTGTCGAAAGACACGTTATAGACTATTTAGGTGATCTTATATTTATTATGACTATTGCTATTTTTACCAAGTATGGTTAGTTACTTATCTTAGCATAGCTAATAGCCTCCTTATCTGAATTATCTGTGTAGGGTAATTGCAACAGTTGTGTTACTACTAAATCTAATGGACCTATTTCCAACTAAAAGCCTGGTTAGTTCATAAGTTATGTAAGTTGTGTAAGGACACTTATTGATCACATATTTTATCACTGTCAGGCTTACAATTCTGCCTGGCTTACATATTTACATTATAACTTTGTGAATAAGGATTATAAATTATATATTATAGGTTATGTATTATAGATTATGGTTTCCCTGCCATGTTATATGCATGGTACGATTCCATACTTACTAAAAAAATAATTACTTTATATTTTCAGCTAGTGAAGTGCCCACCTATCTATGACCCACCCAGCCTGTGTTTGCAATGCACCGTATAAAAACACACCCGGCGATGCAATAACAAGAGAACGGAAAAAGAAAAACAAAACTACGTCATATTTCAGCTAGTCAACCATCGAATCCGCCACAGAGATGGCCTCGGCAATTGATCCCTTTATTAAGAGCATAGAAAATCCTTGCGGATTTGGATATATTAGTTTCCGACGCGAGTCCTGCTACCCCCTATAGTTAGAAGTGGTAGCCTTCACGTAGAAGGGGATCCTTAGACCCCGTACTGACTCCCTCTGGAGATTCGGACGGGAGCTTGCGTGTAACATGTTTACAGGAGATATGTAGTAGTTGTCAAAAAAGGAGTCGTTGATGTTTGATGATATTACGTTTTTGATTAATGGGTTATCATGTGTATTGGCTTTACTGAGAGTTCTCTCGGCCAAGCCCAATAAGTAAGTTAAGAGCGGGGGAATGCCGGCTTCCCTGTACAGGCTCGCATTGGAGAACCATTTATGACAGTTAGGCCTTCTGAATTTGCCAAGGCAGTGCCTGACAACCTTTCTCTCGAAAGTTTCCAATTCTTTAGCAACGTTGGGGGTTATTTGAAACCACGACGTAAAGCCGTAGCTTATGATTGGCCGAATTAATGTTTTGTAGATGAGTAATTTCGTTTTCCTTGACAGAGCTTTCGCATTTAACAGGGGTCTCAATATAGCTGTCGCTGCTTTAGCTTTTTTTAAAGCTTTCCTCGCATGTGGATTGAAACGCAATCTATTGTGGAAATTAATTCCCAGATATTTAATTTCCTCTTTGAGTGGAATGAGACTGCCGTTTACCCTAAGAGAGAGGCATTTGCTTTCCCTTACTGCTAAATGGTGACCCCTGCCACTTGCGTTACGGAAACATATGAGTCCACTTTTTTGCTCGTTTATTTTGAACCCCCAATCATTGTAGAATTTATTTAGAGCAGGTATGAAATTTTGAATCTTAGTTAGAGCAAGATGGGGCTTTTCATCCTGTGCTAGAATTAGTGTATCATCTGCATACATGATTGCGGCCGGGCTGTCCGATAAGAAGTTTCTAAGTGGAAAGTCGTGAATGAAAATGTTAAAAAGCTTCGGCCCAAGTATTGACCCCTGCGGTACTCCTGAATTTATCGGGATTATGTTCGACGTCTCTTGAGCGATAGAGATTGTGGTAAATCTTTGGCACAAAAAACTATCTATAAGTCTGATGATCTCCGGCGGGCACCCAACCTCTATCATTTTGTACAAAAGACCCTTATGCCACACCCCATCGAAAGCCTTTTCAAGATCGATATCAAGCCCCACAGTGCAGGTTTTGTTTCGCAGATTGGTCGTGATTTTATTTGCCAGCGTAAGAATTGCATGGTCTGTCGAGTGGCATTTTTTAAATCCAAACTGATTGTTTGGTATTGTCTCATGTTCTTCGCAAAAATTATCCAGCTTGTCGGCTATTATTCTTTCATATAATTTACCAAGATTGGAAAGAAGGGCAATTGGTCGAAAATCCTTTATGTGTTTAGAGTTAGCTTTTTTTGCTATTGGAATTAGCCTGCCCCTTTTCCAGTCTACAGGAAAGTAACCGTTGTTAGTGCACTGATTGAATATGATTGCTAATTTAGTGTCTAAAAGTTTGGGGCATTTCCGTAGAATATAATTAGATATGTTGTCGGGACCGTAAGATTTTTTATTATTGAGGCCGGCTCTAGTCTCAGCCACTTTTAATAGAGTGGTGAATTTACTCACACAAATATTAGGTGCTAATGCTGGGTTGGTGCAGGAGAATTGAGTTAGGGTTCGCCCCTCGTTTTCATTATAGAATGAGATGAGTTTATCAGACAACCTAGCCTGCAGCCTTCTGTCCTGGTCCGGGACTTTTTCTGCGTATAAGTCAGCATAATAATTATGAAAAGCCACTAACTTTTCCTCTGAGGTTACGAGCTCCCGGCCTAAGTGACTCAGGTTACTCATTGCAATGTTTGTGCCAAAGGTTTTCCTTCCTGTGATGCGATTAATTTCCTTGAAGGCTTGCGGAGATGGATTTATATTGTTCAATCTTTTTTGGAAAGCTTCGTTCATTTCCATTTTAACTTTTTGCCTAATTATTTGGCTTAGGCATCTGATTCTGGCATTGAGTTCAGTGTATTCCCTATTGTTCCTGTTTAGGTTCCGATGAAAAATTCTTTTTTGATTTATTAGCCAAACTTTCCTTGTTTTAATTAGTTTTATGGTTTCCCTTGATATGTTATTGTATTTGTGGTCCGCATCATTTAGAGTTTTGGAATGCCTCTCTGTACAGTTGATAATTTCCCTAGATATAGTTTTTATGTATTTGTCTATATCTGTATTTGGTAGATTTTCACTCATTGGAATGTTAACGCTGTTCAATTTACGATGGAGGTCGAATCTGAAGGCCACCCAGTCAGTTTCGGCGAAGCTTCTGTAGGTGCGAGGAGCCATTGGGATCAGAGCGAAATTATCTATTATAATATCTGCCAACAGACCAAAATGGTCAGATGGGGATGCGATCGTGCGGCAAGATGCGCTATTCCTACTATCTACCGAGTCCAGTAATGTAGACGAAATCAAAAAGAAGTCCAGCACCGATGCCGATCTTGGAAAGGTTGGTCCAAGAGGAGCCAATATATCAAGGTTTAGGAAGGGGCCACTGTTTAGCCAGTTCACTAATAAATTCCCGTTTCTGTTATTCAGAATATCACCCCACTTGTCATGCCTTGCGTTAAAGTCACCGCCTATGATGGAAAGATCGAACTCCCGAGTAAGTCGGTAGAGTTTGTTTAGATCATTAGTTAGGGACGGGCCAACATTACTAGGGATGTATATACTACCTATTAATAATTTTTTAGAGATACCGCGCATATCAATGAATGGGATTACAGCAAAGCAAAATGAAAATATCTCGCTACCAAAAGCCACTTTCTCAAAACTAATTTTTTCTGCTATAATGATAGCCGTACCTCTACCCGCGTCGTTTCTGATAATATTGTGTCCCTTAAATGACACTTTATGTCTGTCATTTAGTCGTGATTCAGATATGAAGGAAAAATGGGGCTTGAAGTTAGTCAGCATGTCCAGAAGAGAAAGTCTTTTGTCATGCGAGATGAGAGAGTTTATATTAACAGACAATATTTTTAAAAAGTTCTGCATGTTCATCCTAGGATTTTAGCAGTGAAGTTGAGATAAGCTAATGCTCTCTCTTCTGGGGACGTGATGGTCTTATACTTGGGCCAGAATTCTTTAATGCTCTTAACTAACTCTGTGAAAGACATATTAAATAATTCCTGGGCTTCGCTCAGGTATTCACTAAGGACGTTATTGTCCGCCCCTCTTGATCTATTGTTATTAGGTGTCGCCCCTCCCTTCAGGATGTTAGCGTAAGAGGTGTGAGAATTGATTGGTATTCCCACTGCCCTACTCACAGAGTTCATTCGCTGCGCTGACTTCTCTTTAACTTTATTGCTCATCATTACCCTTTTGGCTTTATACTTTTGGTATTCCGGGCACCCCTGGTAGCTAGCTGGGTGATCGCTCGCTAGACAGTTGGCGCACTTAGGAGGTGGTCTTTTATCTTTTTCAATACTTAGGCATTTTTCAGAGATATGCTTGTCCCCGCATAACACGCATCTCGGCGTGTATCCGCAATAATCCCCGGTGTGACCAAATCTTTGGCATCTGAAACATCTAATTAGGTTACCCGGGCGTTTTCTCTCCCAGAATATTCTCTGTCGAAGTATGTATCTAATACATAGCAGCTTCTTTATATCTTCTGTTGAATCGGCTTGCACCACAAACATGTTTAACGGAACCCCGATTTTCCTCGAATTAGGCGTAGAAAATCTGTATATTTTAGATATTTTAACTTCAGGACATTGGGACGCAATATCTGCCCCTACCTCATCTATTACCACATCACCGTCTAACCCCCTAATTAGAATTGAAGCTTTCCTCTCTTCCTTAGGCGTGAAAGAGAAGGCATCCACAGCCGATTCTCTAAACAGGGCCAAGAGCTCCTTGTGCAGACCCGTATGGTTGACGAAAATTTTCGTCTTCAAATAATCCAAATTAACGAAATGGAACCTAATATTACACAGCCCCATTTCGGCTATTTTATTGTTTATTATTGACGTTAACAGATTTGAATTTACCCCAA
Organism: Dioctria rufipes; assembly: GCA_963924295.1. NCBI lineage: Eukaryota > Metazoa > Arthropoda > Insecta > Diptera > Asilidae > Dioctria > Dioctria rufipes. The sequence goes on from OZ002740.1 coordinate 28,334,281, forward strand.
AAATAAAGATAGGTGGGCACTTTTTCGGTTCTTTCGTTATAATATTTGTAGTTTTATCATTATTATTAAAATTATTAATATTATTAATATTCTGTCTAAGATCTACATTTACACTACCTCTACCATTTTTGTAGTTGTCCTGCAGACTCATCTCGTGTCCTTCATCGTCGATGACCATATCATCCTCTTCGAGTAGTGCAAATTTATTGCCGTTTGCGTACTTCTTGCTTATACTCCGTGAAGGAGTCTCCTCGGAGCCTCTTCTTTTTCGCCGTTGTTTCACAGTAGTGAATCCATCTGCCGCCTGTTTTAAATTATTTATAGTAACAACCGCTTGATTGTTATTTGAATTGGAACTACCCTTACCTGATAGTTCCCTGCGTGTATTCTGCGCATCTATTGCCGACTTCTCGCCAGACGTAGGTGCTGGCTTCGTTTTTAACTTGGGGCTATTTACAGCTCCATTTACCCCTTCTCTCCAAAAGGCAAAGTTCTGCTCCACATTTCTTTCGATTTGTTCAATGTCCTTGCTCGTCAATAATTTGGAAGGGGGAATCAACGGAATCGACCCCCCTTTTACTCCATCACTTTCCAGGCTCATGTTTCGGGTGGTGCTTAAGGCTTACCCGTCCTTATCGGACCATCGCCTAACTCCAAAGTTAGTATTCCCACCAAATCTGCAGCGTCCAAAATGACCGGCGCCAACTTGTGATTGTATACAGACTGTATGTATGTATATAGATTCTCGGAAAATGTTTATTATTTAATAATGCTAAAAAGCTTAAAACTCCCCTAATGAGAACGAAAACGTCTCAATCAGGGGATGATTCACAAATTTTCTAGCTCTGTCCTTAGAAAAGCTCTTTATATATCGTGAAAATGAAAATCTTAAATTTGCCACAACGGCGTCCCAAAATGGCGACCGAAAAAGTTTGCAATTGCTATTATCGCCTCTGCTATATTTTCACAGCACAAAGTTTCTATTTCTGCTTTTCACTACCTACTGGCAATGTAAAATCACTTTAATCCACTTTTCAAAATTTGCTCTGACTATTTATACAAAACAAAACTTTCTTATTAATTTGTAATTACTTCGTCGCAGAAACACTCACGAACCTTACTCCGCAAGCACCAAATCTCCTCAGAGTTAACAGCTTTTTGATATGGTTCTGACATATCCCCGGATGACCCAGAGTCACGTTCCGGAAGCAAAAATAAAAATCCTCTCTTTTCTCACAATAACTGATTCATTATTTTATAAGATCTGTTTGATGAAAACTCCGGGCTACACCGGGCTAGACTATCTTATTTTTTGAAAAACCCGTGCTTACACTAAAAATTTCTCGGGGTAATGGTTTGACAATTGTCACTTGAGAACTGTCACTTGCAATTTGTTGTTGATTGGAACATATAAATTACTTCTTGAGCAGAAATAAGCAAAAATTAGAAGAAAAGAAATAGAAAAATAGCTAGAGCACATTTTATTTGTATTCACCCATTTTATAAATAACTTTTTACAATTATTCTTCTTCTTATTCTCTTGATTATGATCCAGAACTATGGGCTCGACTAGCGAGCTTGAGTTCCTTCACAATGGCCTGACCCTATGGGGTATATAGCCAAAAAGTATGCCGTGTCCGGCTATATGTTGACTGCTATATCTGGCCAAGTGTTGATTGCTATGTCCGGCTAAGTGCTGTATGTATTGTATTTGTGCTTGTATTATTATGTAGTTGTATCGATGTATTTTGTTTTATAATTGTTAGCTTGCTAATATACTTGTGGTTGTATTATTAATTTTAACTGGATTTGTTTTATTTTTGTTTTGTTGTTATGTATAGGTCGACGGAACACATGTAAGTTTCATGATATTGATTCACTGTTACAGTTGATAAGATCAACTGGTCAGTAAAAATTTTAATGACAACACTACACACTAAACACCAAAAATGTATCCGAGAGATTGCATGCCCGATGCATTGAATAAATAACTATTAAGGAAACGGCATATCGGGTGAAAACCTAAGCCACTCGGTGAAATGTATTAGTGTTCTGTGTTTGTATTCGTTTGGTCATGGCAGTAGTGAAACCGTGAAATTTTGAAGGGGGACATTTTTTATAATCCAAATTGATATGTAAAATAAATAAATTTTTGGCGCCCCCTTATCTTCAGATAATATTCCTTGGCGTTGCCTATGATAATTTAAGTGACTTGTTATGCAGAATTATCAATTAAGTGACCAGCCCTCTTGTCATTTCTCCCCCCCCCCCCCCGCTCCATGGGTTTGACTGTCATTCAATTGCCTACTCACGTACACTGTATTCGCACGAAACCCCGCTTCCTTATTAGTTATTTATTCAATGGCCCGATGATACATTGAAGGCATCACCAGGGGGAAAGAAACTCTATGAAAAACCCCTACTCTGGTCCAAGCGTCGAAGCGAGCGATCTTGGAAACACGTCCGACCGCGTTGATGTACAACTTGGAACGCTTTTTACAATTAATTATATTCATGAGAACTGTCAGAGAAATTCATTACATTAGATTTACCCGGTGTTTTAAAAACTTGTTCGATGAGTGCATAAAACTCCGGGGAAAATTTACACGGTGTTTTCATCGAACAAACCTATAATCTACAATACACTAAATTATCGTATATTTACAATAAACTTTGTCTCTCTAGACCATTTCATTATGAATTTGAAAAATTGTATTATACTTCTACATTTTGTATTAATTTTCAATGCAACAAAACACACGAAAATGTTTTCAATGAAAAAAAAAAAAACTCTATTGCCCTTAAAAAGTTCAATCACTTTCAAAATGGACAAGGACACATTTAACAATAGCAGCAGAAGCATTTCTATCACGGCGCTTGCAATTTTATCGATATCAATCGTTTCATTCCATTCCAACCGACAGATGATTGCATAAGCTTTGGACATTTGAATAACATAAAACCGGATACAAAAATGCTAATTAAAATAAAAACAATAGAAAAACGAAAAATACTAACAACGAAACGACACAAGCTTTGCGCGGTGAACGATTTTTGCCTTTAACGTTTTCTTCTTAAAAAAAAAAAAAAAAAAAAAAAACGAATATTTTTATAACTGGCTTTGTTAATTTATTGCGGCAGGCGTAGCACATCAAATAAATTATCTTTTATTATTTAATTATTTATTATATTTATTTAAAACAGTCGGCTCACTTTATTAATATCACTTTCAACTAATCAAACTAACCATTTTTTTTCACCAAACTTCCACTGGCCGTAGTAATTGAAGTCTTCTCACAGTTTGAATCTGCTGAATTCGAGTTAACTGTATGAAACACATTATAGAACAAGATGAAAATAACACAAAATAAACGATTTTCCATTTTACAACAGTCAAGATAAAATATGACTGCCTCCTTGCAATTGAACAGTAAGAAATAGTAACACCTTAACCGCTCGCTAGAACAATGAATTAATTTTTCAAGTAGAACTGAGTATTTATAAGTTTCTCGAATTGATGTTATCTTGAAAACTGTTTTGTTCTAGTCGATAAAATACATAAGCAACTCTTCCGGCCAGCTCTGAACTATTAGAAAAACGTTTAAATCCATCATGACCTGAAGTTAATTAAGCAGAATTAACTACGTTCATGGAATGGAGGAGAAAAATTATTATACATAATAATGTCAACGGGTTTCCCCCATGGAGGAAATGTTAATTTAAAGACATTTAGACAAAACATTATTGTTATTGAATATTTATTTTATTTATATATTTGTAACAAGCAACTTAGGCTGTTGGGCCTAGTATGTTATAAAAACACTGTTACTAGAGAGAAAGTGACGCAAAGTGAGCAAAAGTAAGCAAAAAAGAAAAAATAAACTAAGATTAACTTAACTAGATAATTATAAAAAAATCTAACTCTGCTGACAAAATGTATGCCTATAGAAAACCATCCGCTGCTATCCAAAAAGATTATTCGAGAAAAAATAACTTATACCAGAAAGAAAACTGAATGGGTGTAGATGCACTACCTCAGCCGAGCACTGCGAAGTAAGTGTATCAGTAAGTGAAGTGGGTAATCCCAAGAAGATGAATATTTAGTCTAACAAAGAACGAGACTAGCACGACCTTATTACTTTCAGTTGAGAGACATTGAGAAAATTAAAAAAGCGCGATTTAACATTAAACTAACAAATGGGCATAACACGAACAAAGAGAGAACTTTTCAGAACGTCAGAACATTGATTGGACGGCACGGCGAGGAATGACTAGATTAAGCGAAACACGTAGGGATCTAAGAAATTCTAATCTGGAAAATAAAAGTTGCGGTGTATGAGTGTGAATTAATTAAAAATAAAAATTAGATTGCGGAGTATAAGGTACCTGTCGAAGGTGGTATTAAGAAAATCCACTGTGTAACTAACCATGCAGGAAATTATACACTCGACCTGATAATTGAATTTAAAACAAGTAAAAAAGCTAGAATTGGTCTAAGACCAATTCTTATGATACCCTAGATACCCTAGATCAGTGGTTCCCAACCAGGGGGCGATCGCCCCGAAGTGGGCGTTTAGGGTTATCAGGAAGACAATAAATAAGTGGTGGGCGATGAGTATTCAAATGTGGAAAAATTCAAATAGCACTGCACAGTAGAAGTTGCCGGGTAGCACGAGTACCTGGCTATTCTCAGTCGGCGAATTCACTGCACTCACCCATCTCCACAGTCCTCACTAGTTTTTGCTCAGCGCGGCTGACTTGTGACTAAACCCCCAAGCGAGCAACCGCTTTTGACAAAAGTCCTCTCGCTTCTTACGAGGTGTCTTAGATCGCTAAATGTGGTAAACCTCATACAATTGGCGAAACTCTTGTTTTACCGGCTACCAAATAAAATCGTTGAACTCATGCTAGGCGGGGGCTCTAGTAATAAGATAAGTCAATCGGTTCCTTTGAGCAACAATACTGTTGTTTCCAGGCGAATTGACGAAATCGGACGTTGAATTCAAACTCACCAATTTGTTTAAAAAAAAAAAGTAAATTTGCATTGCAGATTGATGAATCAACTGTGAATGATAACAAAGCAATTTTATTAGCTTATGTGAGGTTTATCAATGAACAAAAGGAAATTACCGAAGAAATGCTCTTTGCTAGACCTTTGATCACTGATACGAAGGGTTCGTCGATTTTTAAAGTGGTGCAAGATTATTTTGAGGAAAAAGATATTCCTCTAACAAGCGTGAGCGCTTGCGCTACAGACGGTGCTCCTGCCATATCAGGTCGTCATGCTGAGTTTCTAGCCCACCTTAAGAAAGAAGTGCCAGAGGTCATCACTATTAACTGTGTCATTCATTGTCAACATGTAGCTACGAAAAAATTGAGTGGTGTCCTAGTTATTACTGGTGTCAACAAGATCAAAGCTAATTCCCTCAATGACCGTCTGTTCCGATAACTTTATCATGAAAATGATGAGAAATTCGAACGCTTGTTTCTACATACGGCCGTGGGGTGGCTTTCCAAAGGAAACTGTTTGCGCCGTTTCTTCGAATTATTTGACGCGGTTACCGACTTTTTCTACACGTCTGATCCTGTTTTAAGTGAGAATTTGAAACAATGCAAGTTGGCACTTGTGTACCTTACAGATATTTTAATATAAGTCTTCAAAAAAACAAGATGAACCTTATCAAGGCTTATAAAGAGCTGATTCAGTTTCGATCCTTAAAAAGTGTTCAGTGTCAGATAACGAGACTCCTGAACTCCCAGAAAACAAAATCATAATTTTTACTGATCACCTTGACCAGTTAAAAATTTACATAGAAACAAGATTTGAATATTTTCCCAAATTACAAGTTCCGGATTGGATTATTTCACTTCTTTGTTCTTAAACAAAATCTGTAAAAAATGTACATTTTAAACTTTTTTTATTGTATTTAAGAGTAACAGAATAAAACTGGTTTGGTTGCTTCTATATACGGTAATAGAACTGATTAACATAATAAAAATGCTTTTTTATTTACACTTTACTTCAAATTAAATTTGGGTATACAATGAAAATGAAAAGGGGGCGATAGGTGTTAGTCAACCTCCAGAATGGGGAAATGGGCCACAAAAGATTGGGAATCACTGCCCTAGATGAATGCCCGTATGAAATTTCGTATTGTCACTCTTCTGTGCAAGTTTGATTTTTTAAGTGGTTTTTCGCATATATTTCTAGAACAGTTTGTCGGACAGAAAAAATGATTATAACCAATTTTATTGGATTTTGTATTCTGAAGAAGTATTTAGTACAATAAAAATGTATTGGACTGATCGTTTTCACAGTATACGTAAAAAACCTAAATTTTTATATGGCAACACTAAGGAGTTGCCCGATTTAGTCCATTTTTGGAATTTTATTTGTTAGTACAATGAAAACACCATGTACCATAATTCAGCTCTTTATATCGATGCGTTCTCAGGCAGTGTCTAAATATATAATGGAAGACGAAAGTTTTGTATGGCAACCCCACGAAGGAGTTGCCTGATTTGTCTCATTTTCGAACTTAATTTTACTTTTTTTTTAAAGTCCGTGTACAAAATTTCAGCTCTCTAAGTATACGCGTTCTGGAGTTATCGTGCGCACAGACGGACGGACGGACATGCAAAAATCAAAATAACTTTTAATATTATGCGTGTGGGTGTCCAATCCATTTTGCTCTACCATCATTATTTCGAGGTGTTACAAACGGAATGACAAACTTAGTATACCCTATAGATTTCATCTAGGGTATAAAAATTACGTAGTCTGCCAATTTTACCTGCGATAGTTTCACTATATATATTCGCAACATAGATGAAGTGAGAAAATATCAAGACATGGACAAGCTTAATACATATTAATACTGTACAGAAAGCTGTCAGGGTTTTAAGTGAGCACCTACATATTAAGCCTTAATCTCACGGCACGAATTAATAGACAATCGAGGATCAGCGCCCTCAAGAGGCAGAATATATTATATTCTGTCTCAAGAGTACCAGTTTATGTCTAGTGCATGGTTGACATTAAACTTACTGGTCGAAGCGAGACCTATCTAAAATCTCTGCCAATCTTTGGGTCACGGAACCCGGTTGATTTAGCGCAACCCCACGCCGAAAGCCAATCCTCTAAACATACATTAATAAGCGACTATCCTTCAGATCCTCGGACGCAGTATGCAGTTATACAAAAGACATACTCTTCTGTTCAAAAAAGTATGTTCGCCTAAGTCATGCAGACTCAGATAATCTCTCTCTGCCCGCATATAGGCCACCACAACCATTACAATGCTCCCACAGAGGGCCTTCTCCATGTTGAGGCGAATAGTACTACTAATTGCAACACTACCCAGGGCTCTTCAACCCCGTAGCACCAAGTTAGCAATATCGGCTATCCAATTGATATGACTTCGTATAACATGACCGTAAGGTCATGAGTACTCTCAGTGGTATCTTTGCATGCTAATATTCTTGTAGTAATGGGACTCGTTACTCCATTCGGGCCTAAGATCTTATTGGCAACGTCTAAAAAGATTTGTACATATCCTATACAGGGAAATACAAAACTTAATAGGCGCTGTCAGCGGGGACCACGCAAAGGTTAAGATATGCCCGATTCAAGACTGGAGAGGCTAAGAGATTAACACCAAATCTTATAGCACACCATTCATACTAGGTATATAAGCGCTACTAACATACATACTCGATTTCCAACATTTATCAACCTTCATAACTTTGTTTCTTCGTTTTTTGCCTCGTGCCATTGGGACTATGTCTGACATTTTGTTATTCTGACTATTATGAGCACTTAACTTCTTTGTATAATGACCTCTTGCCATTCATACCATACAGTACGAAGTATTGTAACCTTTGCGGAAAACAGATTGCTTGTAGAAAGTGCAGGTAAAATAGTTATAGGCTTAAAATTCGAATGCTATGATAGATTAGAACTGTTGAATATTTGAATTACTTTGCCTGACTTCCAAACAGTAAGGAATGTGTTGCGGTGGTAATGATGGTATTAAAGAGATGAAGAATATGGCAAGTCATAGCAGGAAAAACTATATTCAGAAATTTTATAGGGATGCCATCAAGGCCAATAGCATTTGTTTGAATACACAAGCAAAGGCATAAGAAACTTGAAAAATATCATCATGAGAACGGGAGTGCCCAGTGCGGCAAAATAGACATTAGTCAGCATATCACTTTCATTGATTTCATTCAGCTATTCCAGTTGCAGATCAATAGTTAGATTGTTGTCTATAATCGTTCTAGCCAATGCTAGAAATGCTTTAATCCCTGTGTTTTGAGCATTTTTGTTGAGTTTATTATTTATGCGCATGGCATGGAAATGCGAAAATTTAATCTAAACGAAAAAAAAGATGATAAAATGCATATTTCGAATGAAACCTACTTAAATAAAAATCAAAATTTTTAGCATATTTTAGCATTTAGCTTTGTTTGACAGGTCACTACTGAACAGATGTTGTCAGAAAATAATTCTGTACAGTGGGAAAAATCCGTTTTTTATTAGATCTGCTCCTTATTCGAATTTCAAAATAAACTCACATTCTGATTAAAATCTCACCAGAATCCATAGTCAAAAACGTGTATAACAATTCGAGTTAAGCTTCTTAAATTAACATCGCAACAGTGGTGGTAATTGCATTACTTTTCATATCATAGTAAGATTTTTACTAGCAGCTACAGAGTGGTCCATAATATGTACGACAACTTGTTTTGTTAATAATTTAGAATTCATCATGGTCTTTTGGATAGAATCCCTAAGGTTCGTGTTTTTTTTTTTTTTGTGGATTGATTTTTGCGTAGAAGACTCGAAGCGAACAATGATTTATATTTATTTCCATACAAAATGCAAACAAGATGATCTACGAAATCGATTTCAAGTCATTCACTCTTTGCTCTTTGCTTGAGCTTATAAATGAAGCAACGATTTTTTTTTTTTTAATGAAATTAATTATGAGCGATGAAGCTCATTTCTATCTAAATAGTTTTATTAACAATTGAAGCAACAGAAAATTCTCAACTATTTAAGCAACAACAAATGCATAACATCACAGCTGAAAATGTGATTTTTACCCTATTTCTTTGAGGAAAATAATGAAAATGTTGCAACAAAATACAAAATGATGATGTAAAAATCTGATTCAACCTTAATTACAGAGAAGTTCCAGGGGCGGATTTCCCTATAGGCCGAGTAGGCCCGGGCCTAGGGCGGCGGCAAATCTTGGTGAGATTTTTTTTTAGTAGTCGCGCCCTCTGTGAATACACGTCAACGTTTAAAAACTCAAAAATGAGTCCATAGTACCCCGAAAAAGAAATTTATACATATGGAGATTACAATTATGAAAATTTTGGATCATCGAACTGGATCTTTGCTTACTAGCTTACTCCAAGTTCAAGCGCATAATTTTAATTTTGCTCTACTACAGACTACATATTATATTAGTACTGGGTTATTTGGTATTTTCGCTGCCACTTTTCATGTTTTACACGAAGTAGAGGGGCGGTAATCTTCCATAGGCCTAGGGCGGCCAAGTTATCAAATCCGTCCCTGGAGAAATCAAATGGAATTCAACAAGATGAAACCACTTTTCATGCATCAAAAGAAACCTCATGGAATTTTTATCCTTGTTTTTTTTCCAGGTCATTTAATTTTACGTTTTTTAATCGACTTTCATTGTCTCCTTCTCGTTCACACCAAACTTGATTGCTGCAGAATTTTTATTTTATTGAAAACAACTTAAAACCGCCGTAGAATAAATTTTCATTTAAAGCAAAAAATAACACAAGTAATATTTGTATGAGAAAATAATTCAAATTTATCACATTTATATATTTTTTAATTATATCACTTTTGATAATCTCCTTAAATACTCATTAAGTATTCTTAAAATATTGTTGAATTTGATTGAAACTTTTACCAAAAGTTTCTGGTAGAAATAAAAGTACAAAACATACCCCTAGAAAACTAGTCGCAGAGAATAAATAGAAAATTCCCTGTACACCGATATAGTCTAAAGCGAAAGGAAATATTTTAACGGTTCCAAACATAAGTACATAGGCGACTGCAACCACAACACCTCCCAGTTTTCCTTTAACTTCGGTTGGTAGAATTTCACCAATAAGTGTCCATGGAATTACTAAATAGCCGAAAGCACTGAAACTTACATAACCAAGTAGACATACCAGCACGAAGAGATCATCTGATTTATCTGGAATGGATTCAGTCTCCTTGAGGAGTTTTTCATTCAATATATTATCGTAATACATGTATATTCCTGCAGACAGTGTACACACAGTCATTCCAAGTCCAGAAATACACATTAATGGTCGGCGACCGTATCTCCGTGAACATCTGCAAAAACGACATTGAAATTATTTCGAAATATGGAAGTGATCTTTACTTACGAACTATTATACATAAGTGTATTGAAAATTGGTTAGTAATGAGATTTGGATGTACTTAGATTGGATGAGTAGAGAGGAGACATATTTTAGATAATCATTTAGAATTCAGGGATTTGCATTTGTTGAGGTGAATGCAATTGTTACTGATTTATTATTTCGATGACACGTTTTCAATTAATCACCTTACAGATTTCTAACCTGAGATATTGAATCGAAATGAGAAAATGTTTAGTATTACATGAAATAATTTACTTGAGTGATGGTGATGATATTAAATGTGAGCACGCACAGAGCTTCTCTGATAAACCGGCAAACTTGAAGATGATATCGAAAGGCAAGGCAAAATCCCAGTTGCTAATGGCAACGGTGATCTCTTTATTGACTATTGTAGCTCTTGCAAGCCTACTGTTTATGGGACTTACTTCAACAATAAAAATATGCACACAAAAACCATGGTTCTACTGAATGGAAGAATATTAAGCCAAATTAATATTATGCCTATTAATCGTAAGTGAAGACGAGTATATTGGAAGATTTTCCCATTTAAAATCAAACTTAGGATCACAACAGTCAAAAACACAAACGCAAAGTGATTAACTGAATGAGGTTTAATTTATAAAAAAAAATTTTTATACCGATCAGTTGGTGTTCCAGATAATACAGAAATTAATGTTTTATGAGGCGCAACAAAAATAATTACGTTTATAAGAGCAGTGGAAGCAGATATAAGTTATATTCAAAGGGATAGTATCTCTAGAAGTAATTAAAAGTGGTAGTCGATCGCGTGATAAAAAGACAACAAGTTAAGTTTCAAAAGGTAATTCCTACGTAATCTACAGAGTTTCAGTCCCCCTTACCTAGCTTTCTTACATTGAAACTGTTAGAAGTCTTTCAAATCTAGATTATGTTGTTAATATCTCTTTACATCTCTCGGCACAAGAACCTCAATAAAATCAATCGAAATATTGCATCCTTCAGCTGATCTAACAATTAATCCAAACCAAAGAGCTTAGCAAATGTTGATTAGAACCTTCCGAAAAGTCATCGAGAGTAACCTAAAGTGGAGATTGTTAAGAATTGCTGTTACCTCAATAGAAAAACTGGCGATAAAGGAGAAGAGCGAGAGAGATAGAGACACCCGGAGTCTGGCCAAAGAAACCATTTTATAGTTCCAGACTTTGTAATAGATATTTTTTTTAGTTGCGAAATTTCATGTTCCCTATACATGGTTTTAATTGAATCTTATCCTACTTGATAATAATACTCTAAACAAAAAATTGTTAATACTTGCCCGGATGCTATTACTGACATCACAAAACGAATTGTTCCAAGTAAAAGAAGAGCTCCATACTCGTTAATTCCTTGTCCAAAATTTCCTCCAATTTTAAGGAATAAATTCACAGCATAGAAAATAATAACATATGCTCCAGAAAATTGCTGAAATACGAACAGAACCAGTAGGATGACTAGAGGTTTGTAAACCGTTTTTTGTTTATAAATACTAAAACGTGTTGTGGTTTTGTCAGCATTAAGTGGAGTATCCTCATTTTCACATGTTTTATTTGTCATCGTAAGTGCTTTCAATTGCAATTCATAAATCTATTGAGCAAAAATAAATGTTTTTTTAGAAATTTAATTTCTTGACATAAAAAATATTTTCTAAAATACTTCGCTCTTTTTATAAATCCATCTTAAAGATTTTCTTGCCAATTCAAGATCTTTTTTTTTAAATATCATCAGCCAGTATGGAGATTCAGGTACAAGCAAGATTATAAAGAAACTTATAGCACTTAATCCAGTATAAATAAAAGCAATTGTTCGCCAATTAAAAAATGTCCCTGAAATGAAAACAATAACAAAAATTTAGACTTTTTTACAATGATTACATTTAATAAAACTTGTAGTGTCTTTATTAAACTCACCGAAAAAACATGTCAGTAAAATTCCCAACGATACGAAAACGCTATTGAGACCTAAAAGCATAGGCCGATATTTAGGATGAGTAATTTCACTTACATAAACCAATGCAACTGTTGATAGACCACCAGCCATTCCAGCCAAAATTCTTGCTATATATATTGTATAGATATTTGTTGCTGTTCCAACTAACAACCAACAAATGAAAAATGGAACACATACAGATAATGTAATAGGCTTCCTTCCAAATCTATCCATTAGAGGACCAACTGCTAACGATCCAATAGGGAGGGATATTGTAACTAAACTTGCTATATAGGATATTATGTACATGAAGGAATATTTAGTATTACTGTTGATGAATTTTTATGACTAGAATTACCAATCCAGGATGCTTCATTTTTATTTATTGCTATCTGACTGGATGTTTCGGATAGTTGTGGTAAAAGTATAGCTGAATATGCCATATTGATACCAGCTTGAATTACTGTTAAATTTGCTATGCATGCTGCAAAAATCTGCACAGATTTCATCTATTATCCATCAAATCGACAAATTTTAAATATCTACACTTACCTGAGGTAGGGCATCTCGAATGGAAATTTTTTGTACATTTTCTTCCTGTGAAAGTTTCGTTTTACTTTGAATTGAGCTTTCAAAGATCGATGAAGTTTCAATTGGAAGCTTTTCATAGCATCCAGGCGCATCGTGCAGTGTGATTCCAAGATAAGGAGTACTTTCTTTCTTTGTATTATAATCATCTGTTAGTACCTCTGTATACTTGCTATCTGAAGATTTCATCTAAAAATTAAATTCTATTAATATAAGTACTTCTAAAGTTGAGAGTGTATAGGTAGACATAAATTGAAAGAATTAGTTAACTATTTATTTACTAACAGAATTTTCGGGAGGGATTTAAGTTTTGATTACTTCAAGAAATTAAGTGCAAAAAACACAAAAAGCCGTTGCATTTTGGGCATAGAGTATAAAACGTCAATGTGATATAAACCAATTCAAATCTGTATTAATAACTTCGATTGGTGTGTACCTACGAATTGGTATGTAGTAAGTATGAATATTTAGGGGCAGCTTGCCTGCCCAATACTTAACTAAATTTTATTCCTCTGTCACAGCTTATGGGCCATGGCGCATAACGAACAAGATTGTTATGTCTGATCATATGCACATCAGATTCTATTTAGAAGCTCCATCTAACATGGTCAGGAATACAAAATACCTAAACTAACCAATTTGGAGTATTACCGAAGCGCTCCTCAACACTCAAGTGCTCCGGCAACAAGTACATCAGAGGAGCTAGAGTCAGCCACAAGCTCTGAACTTATCCGAAAAAATGCAAAAAACAAATTAATATGACATCAGGTATCATAGTGGAACAAGGAACCTAAAAAGAAAGCCCCAGAGATCAGAAAACTATTCAACAAGGCCAGATTCCCTTCCCTGGCAGTTGGGTAGAATACAAATTGTTTTAAAAAGAAATTAAGAAGATATAAAAGAAGTCTGCAGAGCCTTCGCTGATGGTATACACCAGTTACACAACTCGACAATATTAAGGATCCGTTCTACATATGTTATCGCTTCATTTACAAAATATTGAGTATGAAAAAAATAATGATTTGACTATATACTACGGTTGCTAAACCCATAATCAATTATGCACACTAGCATGGTGGTAGCTAAAAACCAATCAAAATTAATCCGAAGCTCAACTGAAAAAAGAAATCAATGATTTACAACTTAGATATGAGCTACAGATGCCACAAGCACTTGTAATACAGAAACCTCTGAATCTGCACATGAATAAGGAGGTGATCTCTAGTTTGCCATTAAACTACAAAAGGAAAAACAATTTAAACCTAAGAGACCTGGTTGGTTATTTAATTATTGAAATTTTCAAAATACGCTTCGAAATATTACAAGCTTTCTAGTCAGGTGACTAGAACTGAACAGAAAAATTTTTGCTCAAGCAAAATACTGGGAGCAGACGATCCGACTTGAGAAAGTATTTAATGGCATACCTTAAGGAGCGTGGTTCTTTGTGGCCTTTCCTTTCGTTTTAGGTTTCTCCCTCACGGGACTGAATTTGGGCAAAAGATGGATTTCCGGCGGGTATATTGCCTAGTTCCGCACACCATCGTTACAAATGCTAGGTATATTGGAACAGGCTGGAAGAGCTATGCGAAACAATAATTTTCATTAACACTTCAAACGAAAAACAATTCCTTCCAATCAGAAAAATTTGCTCCAGATATTTTGGTCATATAACCTAAGGCAATGAATTTAGACTTACATTAATCCCGCAAAGACATTCAGTAAAGCACAAATTAAGAGGCAATAAAACTTGAATATTTAGACTAAAGCACGGAAACCGAAGAGACACAACCATGAAGTTAAAAATTCACAAAAACAAAAATTTAACTCCAAGTATTTAAAGTGATAAATTGTTATCTACAATAAATAGAAAATATAACAATTTGTTTGTCCTACAAGGTTTTAAATAAACATTCTTTAAACCATGGTAAATTGGCGATGTAAAATCATATTAGAAGCACACACTTTTATTTGCTAAAAACAAAAGGCATCCTAGAGAACACAAAAAAAAACGTTTTACTTATATGACATGTTTTTATAGAAAGAATTTTAAATTAAATTCTTTTCATTAATAGAAAACATCCACTTTTATTTTAAATAAACATCTGAAATTCCAAAACTAGACTAAATTTTGTATTACACATATGCAAATACATACTCGTATAAGTATAACAGCCACTCAATCTTCATAAAAAAAAATAATCACTAATCACCCAATCAATCCCGTCACGAAATCATATCTGAATACTTTCGTTCATTGACTTCACAATTCTGTATATAATATCTGTGCTAAAAATCGCCGGATATAAATATGTAAACAAAACAATTTTAGATTTATAAATATCTTCCAATATTTTTTATAAAAGCTATATGTAATCACTTGGAACTCACGCTTATTGCACAGAACTGTGCGCTGATCAACTCAAACTGTGATGTGACTTTAGTTTTGTTATAGTTTAGCTTTCATTTAGGCCTACGCTAATTATTCCGTTATCGCCACCAATAGTCTACACTTCTACAATCAGAGTACAGTCAGACGACAATATAATTCATGTCTACGATGATTAAGGAAAATCTAGAGGGATTGTGTATCTGAATTTTAAGATAAGATAAGATTGCGATAAGCTTGAGACTGTAAATTGTTTTTTTTTTTTTGGTTTTTTATATAACTGAACCACGAAATAGTCGTACTTGTAGTTAAGTGGGGAAATAATTACAACCAAAATATGGTTTAAGCTTAAGTCAATGATAAACAAAGCCTATTGTGCATCACATGTTGTCTAGAGGATTGATGTACTATCAAGAAATGATAATAATTAACAAATTTGACTGATATTTCCGTCGTCATATCCACAGTTAAGCGCATGCTTCTTAGATTTTACTTTTCATATTTCATTTATTGCGCACACATATGAAATTGCTGGATGGGATTTATGCAGCTTTACTTCGTACTTTATTCAATTGCCAGTGACTTTTGTAAGATTGCGTGAAATTATTTTATTAAGAGATAAAGCGTGCGGTAGTCACTAGAATTTTAATCACTTGAGATGAAATTATTTGATTTTAGCATTTAGTTCTAAAACGAAAAAAGATTTCTTTTTATTCTTATAAATTACAAGATTATTTCATTTTTTACCTCAGCAGAATTAAAGTAGAGCCTGCCTTCATAAATACATGTTTTGCATCTCCCGTGTGGATGTGTACCAGAGCCAGTACACACCCGTGCGAGATTTGTTCAAAGTCCTTAAGAGCATCGACGTCTCCAAAGCTGCAGGACCTGATGGTTTCCATCCTCTGTTAATTAAAAGCTACACCTCATCCTTGGCTATTCGAAAGGAATCTTTACAACTGCTTGGGAACTAGACCAGTGTTCTTCTTATTCCCAAAAAAGAAGTAGGTAGCAATGCTTTAAATTATCGATCAATTCGATTCTTTCAAAGGTCTTTAAATCTGTCATTAACTTCAAATTAATGAACTATCTAGAAACCAACGATCGCCAATATGGCTTCCAGCCTGGATGCTCATCTGAAGACTGCCAGACTTTTCTTACGAAACGTTAGAATCGTAGTGTCCACAATTTTGGTGAGTCCAAAATCGTTACCCTGGATATTGCACAGGCCTTTAATAGAGACTGGCATCCTGCCTTTTCAGCGAAACTTAGCACTTGGTCTCTCCCCTTCTTTCTATTATAGATTAAAAATTTTCTATATGGAACGACCAATTCGTATTGTATTAGATGGCGTTACATCTCAACCTCACCCTATAAATGCCGGTGTGCCCCAGGGTTCTGTTATCTCTCCGTGTCTCTTCCTAATTTACATTAGTGATCTGCTTTCCCTTATTCTCGATCCCACCATAGCTTTGCCGATGTCGGTACTCTTGATTTCGCTTATCCTTTGATACTCATGCGCATTGCAGAGGTAATTCCGCATGTGTCAAATAAGATTGCATGACTAGATCATTGAATAACGATCTTGACAATATCTTCGCTTGGGGCAAAACGATTTGGTCGAATTCAATGCATCTAAGACCCAAAGCTTTTTCATCTCTTCAAAACAAGATCACATAACCACTCGCATCTCATTTGATGGGGCATTAATTTCCCATTCACCATCACTAAGGCATTAATATTACCAGTAAAAGCTGGACAGACCACAATACTTTAGCCCGTCAAATCCAGCACTCCTCTACAGGTCCTATATCAGACCTAGAATGGAATACAATTTTCACATCTGGGGCACAGCTGGTTATGCAGCCTTACCTTCATTGGATATTTTTCCTTGGGAAGGCAGAGTAAATTCAGGGGTCAGGAGGACATTCAGAAAAAGTAGATTAAGTCAAAGTAATCTCATTGATATTCGAATTTGAACTGCTGAATAAGCTTGATGGTTAACAATAACAGCCATTTCGACGCGAGAATTTTAGAGCACAAATAAAAATGTTGTCTTTGATATTTTATTAGAGTAAATTTTATACTTATACGTAAAGACTTGTCTTAATAGAACTACAGGAGCCATCCAGAGTAACCATCTTAAAATCCTGTCAGTACTTGTAGTACAAAAAAGCACAATACAATATCCTACAGCATATATTATATTGCGTAGATCAATTATCTCTCCGAAATTAAAACAAAATGTTTTTAAAACATAAAATAAAATACCCAAAACAACAACAAGTAGCAATTTAGGAGAAAAAACTTACCTACTACACAAGCGAATTACCCAATACTTCATACTTTCGTTTTTTGTAACTGATTAACGAAATCCCCCTCCTCTTCTTCTTAATACACTAAGCAGAAAATTCAACTTTATTAATTAATTTGAATGCAATCTACACCCGCTGTATTTAAAATTCGTTTCTTTAGTACTCCTTTTTTATCTGTTCTCATACAAACATAAATTTTTCTGAAATGTCATCAATCATTATAACTGACATTTATAATTTGGACCTTTGGTCCTTTAAGAATTTTTCATTGAGTTCAGTTTACAATTATTATTTTTTAGATTAAGTAAAATGAAACTTTTATTGAAAACTATCCCACCTAGTGGAAAAACCCATTCTGGAACAATAATCTTCTTACATGGTTCTGGTTAGTTTTTACAAAAACAGAAGAAATAATATAGAAATCTACAGGTAGAACATCTTTTAGGTGACACCGGCGGAAATCTAATTAATTGGATAAGATTCCTTTTGGGAAAGGATTTACAATTCCCACATTTGAAAATGATTTTTCCTACAGCACCACTGCAACCATATACTCCATTAGGAGGGCAGGTTTTGTATAAAAATCTCGATCTAATCTGGTTCAAAATTGTAAAATTCCTAGTTTTTTTTCACCTGCAGATGTCGAATGTTTGGTTTGATCGGAAATCTATTTCAATTGATGCTAAAGAATGTCGAGCAAGTCTTGCTGCTATGTATGAAATTGTAAATGATTTAGTCGATAGCGAAGTAAATGCTGGAATCCCATTAAATCGAATAATTGTTGGAGGTTTTTCAATGGGCGGAGCACTAGCACTGCATACTGCTTACCATATAAACACAGATTTAGCTGCTGTTTTTACATGTTCATCATTTTTAAATCGCGATTCAATTGTTTATGATTCAATTAAAAATCGTAAAGATCCACATTCTTTTTTGCCAAAGCTGCTAATGTTTCATGGGGATCGAGATAGTTTAGTCCCAATAAATTGGGGTCAAGAAACATTTGAAGAACTTGTTCGATTAGGTATTGATGGAAAATTTACCAATTTGAAAAATACAATGCATGAACTTAAGAAAAGGGAACTTCTGGATTTGGAAGAATGGATTCATGAAATTCTTCCTCCAATAGCTAGTGATTTGCAGAATAAATTATAGAATAGGTAAAATGTTTGTTGTTTCTTGTAAATTAATAAAGTATATGATTCATATTTAGGAAGAAAATGATTTACTGTAGCTTTTGTAGTAGAAATCTAACAACAGCCTCATATGCTGAGATTAGATGTAAGGTCTGCTTAGAATTTGGTTCCTGCTGATACGAAATGCCTTATTTATTACTATCTGCACCAACTGCAGGTTTTGCAGTGTATTAGTTATCAATATGACAATATCTTTATTAAATTCTTTAAAATCTTACGCCTTATCCTGTTTATTATAACATACTTATTCGGTAAACTGTATTCATAAAAAGAATAGAGGCCATTACATTTGGTATTAAACAAGTTAATAAAAACTGCACAATTTTGTAGCATTCCTCTAACTGAAGGGCCTCATTATCTGGAACCTCTCTTTACCATGTTGACTGCCACGGAACTTTTCAGGATTTCGGTGTAAAAAAAAAACAATTTAATTTATTCTTCTAATTATAAAACTACGATATAGCTCGTAGTTGACATCATAGGTAATAACGCATGTTATCTCGTAGTTGGTAGTCAACATTTAATGAAACTCTTTAAACAAGTCAACTCCAACTTGCCAACCATAAATGTCACTACATATTACGTACTCATTCTCAAAAGTCTGCACAGTTGGCACCAAAGAGACATAGATCAGTCCTACTTAATGTTCTGGAAATATTAACGTAATTAATGTGAAGTCTTGGAAAATATGTTAAACAGGAATGTTTATAAGCCATATTATGTGGAGCTTCTCCATGTTTATATTGAGCTCGTTTTCTAGTGGGAGCACAGTGCAGATATAAACAGCTAGCAGAGCTCATAAAGGAGAAATCAAGTTATTCTAATAAGAGAAGAAATTTGTTTCCATTTCTAAACTACCATTGATTTATCATCGATGATCCCACTTCTTAGATGTCTTTTTTGTGCTTCCTTGCTTCCTTGAGGCTGTCGGCTTCACTACGAATTTTATACGACATCCGCATTCCTACGATATATGTTATAAGTGCGAAGTGACAGTAAATCTAATATTATTCCTCCACGAAAAATTGTTCCCAATTAATTAATTAACCTTAAAGCAAAAAAAAAAAGTTTAAAAAATAAATTTTTCTATTTTTTACATCTACTCAGTTGACCAACTATTTTAGAAAATTTAATCAAAACACATCTTGGGAGTAGAAAAATAAACTGAATCTTCAAAAATGTCTGCTTGTTTCAAAACCCTCTTCACATGAATCAAAATCCAACTCACTATAATTAACTTCTTCATCACAATTTTCTTGATCTTGATTAGATGATATGCTTGAAAGACTCGCACTGTAAGTGGGTAATTTATAAATTTTCATTTTCTCTGAATCTGTTAAAGATTGATTGGTCTCAGTATCATGATTCTCATCTAGATTATCTAGATCAGTGCAGCTTTTGAATGATTCAAGCTTGCTATCAATTGTTGTAATTCGTTCCTGTTCGTGTTCCGTAAATTTATATGGCTCATAGTAAGAAGATTCCATTGACTTATCATCTATGCTTTTCATAAGAATTTCTAAACTGCTCCGTTGTTGAAGTGCAGAGTCATTAGTTTTTCTAGATGATTGCTATAAAACGGAAAAAGTTTTAATATAAGGGAGGCGGGTTTGATCAAGAATAATAAGGTAGAATATATATTTTTTAAGTCACTAGACCACGAACTTTGCTGTTTTGTGAACAGGTTTTATCATACATATATATTATAGAATATATTGTGTATTTCAGTTCTGTTAAATTATTTCAAGTTGCAACAAGAATACTGTCCACAAACGCCTTGTTAAGGTATTACAGTTTTCTATAAAACATCCTGCATTAACTAACAAACTACGAGGAAGGATAATAACTTGATATAGTGAAAGGCACTATGATCTGAAACCTGTAATACCATATAATCAAATATACCTTAACGTTTTTGGAAAAGATGTTATGCTTTGTTATTTTTCGAGCTGGTCCTTTTCTGATTTTCTTCTTTTCATTATCAGGATTATATAATCCAGGATATCTTAAGACATAAAATGGTTAAATTATGATAGAAATATCGGAAAAGTTTAGTTTAGTGATCCATGTCTAAGAAAAAAGAAACCCCTCTAGAAAATATAGCTTATAAGCTAATGAATTTAAATAAATTTATAAATTTGTTTTCAGGTACTTCCGCACTTTAAATGCATACTCGCTATAAGTCTACGCCATTGAATTGTTGGAAATTTCTTAAAATTTGGCTTGTGGAATCGTACAAAATTGGCAGACTAGTGCTGGGTTGAAATAGAGGAGTAAAAAGTTATCGCAAAAAATAAGGTCAAGTCCTTTGTTGTTGCAAAGGGAGATGATAAAAGTTACAACTCAATTGAGAATAAATGACTTCGAAAATTTAAGTTGCTTACAAATCCGTAGGCGTAGGCTTTTTATTCTTTATGATTAGGAAGGGTAATAAAATATTCGGCGAAGAAAAAAAATCAATGGATCAATAAACTATACTCTAGCTAAACCACCATCATTATCTTCTGAATTTACTTCATTTCTGATTCGATGTCTTTAGCTGTGGCCCCTGTTGTAAAGAAATTAACCCATTTTTTTGTTGTTTCTATAAAATATTTCCACTCTGGGTCCTTGGATTCTTCCATTTTTCCAAGTTTGTTTACCAAATCGCTCACTAATTGATCAGTTTTCCTTCTTGACGCCTATTAAACTATGTCTTATACGAAACTCTTTTCTTTTAACTATTCTTCTATTTAATTTACCATATATTCCCTTGCAGCCATTCTAATTCTATCCTCTAAAATTTGGATTTTTTGCATTTGCGATTTTTCATCATCCGCTTGATTACAAAACAAATCGAAATCTTTAATACCTTGGTTTATAGGTAAATTACAACTTTTTTTGAC
Organism: Dioctria rufipes; assembly: GCA_963924295.1. Lineage (NCBI taxonomy): Eukaryota > Metazoa > Arthropoda > Insecta > Diptera > Asilidae > Dioctria > Dioctria rufipes. The sequence continues at coordinate 28,356,035 of OZ002740.1, forward strand.
TTTATGATATTTTCGGGAATGCATATGGAATATCTCTAGGAGGATGGAAAAGGAAATCCATTTAGTAAGAATGTAAATCAATAAAATAAAAATAATTTCACAATTTTTATATATGGATTCTCTCTAATTCCGAAGAAAGTCCAGGTAGAGTTATGCTACCCCGCTTCGGTCTCCATTGCACTTTCGAGACTGTTTCAGTTCCTGGATCGTCATCGTAATTACCTGGAGATGTGGCTAGTTTTCCTTTCACTTTATCAGATTCAATTTTTTGTTGTGTTCTCTTTTCAGATTTTGTGATACTACTATCACTAATAGATCTCGTTTTTCTTCTTGCCCCCCTTTTAATTTTATTTTCAGTTGCAGATTTCTGTAAATATCCCTTGTCTTCATCACTGCTACTGTTATCCGTTTTGAGTTCTGATCCACTAAACCATACCTCCTCGTCTAGAACTCTAAGGGGAATTGTTGTTTTTGGTTTTGCACCAGTTGTAATATTTTTGTCAATTACTTCTTGATTTTGAAGTGCAAAATTATTTCTAATTTCTGAAGTCATTGTCTGAAAAGAAAATGATGATTTGAAATTAATTCATTAGCATAAAAAATGTAATTTTATAGATTAGAATAAGATTTTATGTATATCAGCTTCTGAAGAGTTTACATGTATTTATGTACATATGTAGGTATATGTCTTTATGAACTGATCAAAAATATGTAGAAAAGGGTTGATTTGACGTCCGATCATAATACATACTTATTGATTTAATTAAAGACCTTCCCATTACGATGATTGGACCGTCGCACGACTTATTCCATTCGAAAATTATAATGGTGACACCATATTTCAATTATGGATTATTTTTTACAGATTTTAGCAAAGATGATTTACAGACAATAATCTCGACAAAATTGAAAAAATCTTCCATATAGTAAAAATCTTGAACACGCTCTCGTAGACATTACAATATTTTTTTTCTCTCGTTTCTTGTAAAAAAAAACTGCAGTTAGGTATCTGCTCTCGAGACTCGTTTACATATCCGCCATTTGCCTGTCTTCTGAGTTGTAGAACTAGAACGTAATCATATCAAATGTGAAGGAGTTGAATTTTGCATATATTTTTAAAGTGAATATAGTAAAAAGACTTATCGTGTAAATTAGATAAATTTCTGTTTGATTACCAACTAATGTAGGCGCGTAGATTAAATTGGAATATATTTTCTACTAAACGAAAACGATAAAGTATTCAACAAGTGAGTTTTAGTCTTTAAAAATTTCTTCTTGCCGGATTTGTGATAGGGGGTAAGTAATATTTTTAATTTTCTGAATTTATAGTATAATTTTGTATTTATTTGTATTTTTTCAATAAATCAAAATATCTAATTACCTGCCTGCGTAGTGATTTATAGAAATGTAACGCTTTGGGTACGAAAACAATTTTCTGATTATAAAGCAAAATAATTGCAGACCAATAAAGCCACAATTGAATTATACTTTATTTTGTTATTTTTTGGCGGGAAATTATTGATATGGATTCATTGTCGTTAGGTTTCTCCACTCAAATTCGATCGTAAAATTTATTCGAATATGTAAACAAATGAGACAATTTTGAGACTAATACCAATCCATTTGATTTTCTACAACTATAGGTCCAAAAATTCAGTTAGCTGACTTATACACATATGCCTAACTCTCTCTAGCTACTTGCAAACCATAACCAACACAGTTACTAAAATTTAATATTTTTAGTTTGTATTTGAGACTTTTATGAAAGAAGTAACTAGGTTTTTGTACAATAAACTATTTTTAACCAACTAATCTAAGCCTCAGGCGATAAATAAATACAGGAAAGCAGAAATCAAGAAACCCAAATATGAAACAATTAAAACTTATGCAGCTGCCGTTTTTGTGGAAGCAAGTAACATTTAATTCTAGCTTTAAATGATGCTTTCATATTACTTGAATCTATTTAGGGATTCACAGAGTAAAAAACTAATACAACCAATTGGCACTCGAGAGAGTTGTTACATATTACAAAAAATATTGTCTAGATCTGAAACTGATACTTCAGCCACTTTTAGCTATTACAATACAATACAAAAATGCTTTATTGAATGATCCTGGTCAAGGCCACGTCCTTAAACGGTAGGTACATAGATCGACAGTGGTTACTTAATTATTAGCATGAACATTAGCAAACAGATTATTAGGTCTCCTATAAACTTACCAGTGCAGTGACGAATGATGTTTTTCTTTTCGAATAAATTCTTCGTCCATAGATGGTGAGATTTGGAATCAATTCCGTAAATAAATATAAATCGGACTAAAACCATGTATACAATAAGTTTGGATGTGTAGATGTCCAGCTCTTTAAAGAAAATTACTGAAGTTCGAAAGCGCTTTAAAAGTTAGAAAATTCCAAAAGGCCCATGGTGGCCTCAGTGAATGGGAAGTAAAGTCACTCCCACGCCACACTACCCAAATCTAATCTACTTAAATCAAATCTTGGTTGAGTAGGACAGAAGTAAACAAAGTACCCAACATTTTTGCTCATTGATATTGAGCCCCATCTATTTATTGTAGTGTTCTATGAGATTGGGAATAATTTGTTTGATGATGTCTACGGCTTTATGAGGTGTTTCATGTGCAGTCATGATGATTGTATCATCAGTATAAAATAGTGCCGCAGGATTATCTTATTTTTAAGATTCCATTATTGAGAAGTCTTCTGAGAAATTGTTAAACTGTTCTGAGCCCAACATTTATGCTTAGACTTGAATGGAATTAGTTCAGAAAACATAGTCGATCTTTTGACCTTCAGTACATTTACATGAATACTTGAGTACTTGACTTGAACCTCAAGTAGGGTTTTGGTTGAATTAATTCCAATTACTTGACTTTAAATATACTTGAAGTGGCATTTTACCTTTGACAACACTGCATTAAGTTCAATACAGAATTGCGGATTTTTAGATAAATATCTTGAGAAAAGTGCCAAAAATCACAGACTGAATTATCAGCAATAATCTTCTTCTTGTTCCTCCTTGCCGTTTTCGCACAAATATAAAATTTTCAAGTACTGAAGTTCCGTTTAAATGAAGTATACTTGAAGTCAATACGTGTTTACATGATATTTTGATTAATTGATCTCTACTTGAAGTATTCTTCAAGTATTTATGTAAACGTACTGAGTGTTGTTCAACTGGTGTTGATTACGTCAAACTTTGTTGATTGTTTTTTCGATGTCAAAATCAAAAGTCATAGACACGTAGGATATAGACCTACCGATCTTTGGAGTAGGGTTAATTGATATCGCATGCTCTTCGCAGGAATCGTTTAACTTATCGACGATGACTTTTTCGAAAAGATTCCCAATGGTCGATAATAGATAGATTGGTTTAAAGTCGAGAATGCATTTAGAGCTCTTATTTATTTAGTAATTGGAATTAACCTAGCTATACTTTCTACGCAGAAGGGAAGTAAGATACATAGCTATTGCTCATCATAATATTTTAGGCCTAGGTATAAATGTATTTACGGTGTTTTTGTATAGTTAGTTAGAAATGCCATCGAAGACTGATGATTTTTAGGTTTTTTGTTATAATTTTGTGAAATTAATTATTAAATGTTGTTAAGGTAAAATGATGTATTATTATTACTATCTCTCTATCCTCCTTTCCACCACTATCTCTATCTCTCTAGTCTGATCATTTTTCTTATATAAACTTATTGGGTATCTTAAGAGTCAGCCAAGGGCTGGTATTAGTAAAGAGCACCTCTCCTATTTTCCAATTCTTCTCTTTATAGTCAATAATTATCTGTGTTACTTAGTTATTAATCAGCTTTAATGTGTCAAATTCTTTATAAGTTTCTTGAACTTGTGTATAAATGTATTGCGGACTAAGATTCTCGTCTGGCGATTAAAAAAAAGTCTCTTTTCCTCATGATTCCTATAAGTGGTGCCACTGTTTTCCTCACATATGTATGCAATGAATTGTTTCCAAGTCAGTTTATCAAACACAGATATTTTATAGAGTCAACTCCTTTAATGAATTCCCCCTCCACTTGCAGTCCAATGTCAAGCTTATGTTTGGCTTTCTGTTGACAAAACAATGAAGCTTGTTTTCGATGTATTTATTCTTGTTCAAGAAGGTTATTTTTTGAATTCTTTGGATTCTCCGCCACAACAGGAAAAACGAAAAAATTCTTATTTGTTATTTCATCACACAGTTCATTTAATTTTTAATTTTGGGTGGAAAGTTTCAAGTCTTGGTTTGACTCATCAACAGGTCTCAAATAGGAAAATTGAGTGACTCGAAAAAACAAATAAAAAATACAAGAATGGAAAGAAATGAAAAATTGAGAAAAATAGAAAAAAAAACTTATTTAAAAAATCAGATTCATTCGAAGCGAATCAAACCTGTGTAAGCCCGCAGTGGGCTGGAAAAAAAAAGAAAAATAAACGTTTCGTATCGGTAGAGTCCTTATACTCTTCAGTACAGCTTGGTTTGAGTCACACAATTTTGCTATTTGGGACCTGCTGATGAGTCAAAACTCAAGACTTGAAACTTTCCACCCAAAATTAAAAATTAAATGAGTTTTGTGATGAAATAATAAATAAGAATTTTTTCGTTTTCCCTGTTATGCCGGAGAATCTAAAGAATCCAAAAATAACCTTCTTGAACAAGAATAAAATTATACCCAATAATAAGTCATATTAATCTGGTTGTATTTATTATAAGTTTATTTCCATATAGCCATCTTGTATATCCTATTAAGTCCGCATTTTTTTCCCTCTGTGAATCATCGCAATTCTTCCCACTGTACACGAACACGAGCAGGGTATCATCAGCATATATATAATATTCCACAGCCAGCTTCCATTAAATTTTGTATGTACAGAGAGTAGAGGATCGGACCTAGAAACGATCTCTGCGGGACTCTAGTACTCATCACATCATTCTCATTCTAGCTTCTTCCAACTTTCGTAAAACAATGTCTTGTTTGCAGATAATTACTAAGTAGCTTGTTTACCTACCCAAACTCCCAATAACATAGTTACCAGCATCGAGCTATCTATTAATGAACTTTATTACATCAGTCATAATAGCTGACCTTTTGCAATTAATATTGTTTTTTATCAAATCCACCATTACTTTAAATAAATACTGTAAGTTGATTATAAATTAGTCTCGTTACTGAATATACATATGTAGGAGCGCTATGGGACGGTAGTTATTTGGATTTCTTCTATATCCTTCATTTCAAACAAGCTGGAAATTCCGGCTTTTCGATACAATTTTTTTGTTATGCTCGTTAAGGGTTCAGGAATTATATCACTTGAAATACTAGAACAATAAAGAATTCACTACGTTCCCAACAAGTATACCTGTACGTTTCCTCAAAGAAATGTGTACGTTCAATGGGTTAATAAAATTTGAGTCAAAGTACCTCGTCGCACGAAGTTACCTACCTTAATCGTGTGTTTTTACGGTAAGAAACAAAAAGCGATGTTGAAAAAAAATAGGGTCAGTACATACGCCATAAATTTTTCTACTTAATGAGCTTAGAAAAGATATTTCGAAAATCCGGTTGTTTGTAGAGTCTTAACGATTCAAGAAAAAAAAAGTCGGCTAACCTAAGCTCACTGAACTATATTCCATGAATATGTAATTGACACTCAACAAATCTTGAACATTATCCTCGGGCTTATTCATCATGGGAAAACTACTTACTATTTTAATTGCCGCAGTGCTATGGCAAAAGGTTTAGAAGTTTGTAGAATAACTAAAACCAAGATTTTAATATTATTGACACTATTGACACTTTCAATACTAATTTTTAGGAAGGAAAATTGCTAAACGGCTCAGTCAATGATAAATGCAAAGAAAAAATTAAAAATTTAAATTTTTTTTTTTTTTTTGTCAGATATACGATGACTGATAAGATAAAAAACCTGCGTAGTGAACCAAATTGCAAAATGAAAATGCAAATGAATAATCAAACCATCTAGTACTTAAAATTAGACAACTGCAAGTAATGATAAGCGAACAAATAAAAAAAAAAACGTAAATAACTTCCATGAATTCCGACAAAACCTAAGGTAAATATAAGATAAAATCTTTTCGCCTAGCATTATAATCTTTCATGAAAATTTACGTTTCAACGGATAATGAAGGTCACATGATTTTTATTTCCAATGATATTTGATTAGAAATTATTATACAACCAATTATCAACTGCACTGAGATAAAAACCAAAAAAAAATTACTTCACACAGATCCACTGCACTTACATTTTCCATCTTGTTGTTGGAAATCAATTGTGACACAATCTTTGGTAAATTAACCTAAAATAAATATTTTCTGATACAAATAAATCACTGATAGATTCCTATGAAATACTGACAATCCGAGCACTTCTATTCGGTTTTTCAATAATAATAAAAAAAAAAAAACGATTAGCCTCCCGCGATTTATGAATATTCCGAGTTTTGCACAAGTTAAGGAACCAACAATCCACTAGAAACTGATCGAATTCATGATTGGATGATAATTATGGTGATAATTAGTAAATTAAAAATGGAAAGTCATAGTCACTAGGAATATTGAAAAGTTTACGTTCAAACGTGAAATCACAGACTCTGCAGATGTCTTTTTTATGCCAATAAAAACATTCTGAACAGAAAGAGAATAAACAAAAATATTTTCGTTTTTTCCAATATCAATTCTTTCAGAGAACTAGCACTCACAGTGCAGCACTAGTTAGCAAGCAACAATTTTACCGGCTTATCGAATACGGCTAAATCCAACTGGCTTATGAGTGAGCTTAAGCTTCCCTGCCACCACAAAGACCAAATACTAGAGAAACTCAGTCCGATTACAAATAATTATTTCATTTCATATATTGCACTATGAGTGGTATGAGTGTCGCGTTATAAGGAATGGATATATGTACATCGTAGATATATACAGTACTGCTGGACTGACTTGCGTATATCTTTAGATTATATTTTAGCATAAATATACCAGAATTTGTACCTTATGAACGTATGAATATCAATATGTATTGAGATCAAGCTGAAAGACTGAAATGAAAAGTAAACAAACGATATAATGAAAACATTTTTAGTTTACTTTGACTTCGAATAAATCTGAGTTTTTCGATTGCCTATAATGGAGCATTTTGGGGAAATGTGTAATCTCACAGCATTTAATTGATTTCGAATTCAGATCCCGTACACATGAGGGTGAATAGATGTGCTTTCAATTTTTATGTCCTTGACATTATCGAATTACTGCGCAAAAATTATTTAAAGAAGGTGTCCCTCTAGCGAAGTATAGTAGAAAAGAGGGTACGGATCTTGTGATCTGATAAAGGCGTATACTACTGCAAACTTGCTCCCCATCAGCACCCTAAAAACGCAAAGCAATCATTAAAAAATTTGGAATTAACTCTATTGTTAGTATTTCTGGGTATGAAGGAACAGCATCTGTGTAGTCTCTATACTATACTGCTAATGGAGTCATACAAATGCTGTATCAAGCTACATAATTCTAAAAATAAAATATGAACATTTGCATAGTCTCGAATAAGAACGTTGCTCCCGAGTCCGGGATTTAAAAAAACAGTTTATTTTTTTTTTTTAAACAATTACGAATAAGAAGAGAAATACTTATTGATTCAGCCTATATAGTGGACAGTGGGTACGACTCGATGAATCTTGCTTCCCAAGGGAATTTTTGGTATCTTTTTTTTTAAAGTACGTTGATTCAGAGTTCCAACTACAGATACCCAATATAATACCTTAATTTTCGCATTCACTGAAAACTTCTTGTCACTCTTAATGAACCGCAATAGAACAGTAGGTATATTGAGCATCAAAATTTCTTGGATTTTTGAAAAGGTGTAAAAAATATTTTAGCCCATCGAATTTAGCGCTCCTCTACAAGTTCTACATCAGACCTAGATTTGAATACAATTTGCATATCTGGGCCAGGGCTGGTCGCACAGCCTTAGCTTCATTTGACATTATCCAAAAGAGAGCCTTCAAGCTCATTGGCGATTTAGCAATAACTTGTCATAACGATTGACTCCAGCACCGCTGCAATATTGTATGCCTTTCGCTCCTTTATCGCTACATGCATGGTCAAAGCTCCGATGCAATATCTAGTGTGATCCCTTGTATTCCTGCACGCAATATTCGCGCTGCAAACTGTGCACATCCTTTTACCCTTCAAATTACTGTCGGCCTTACAGTGAAATTTCGTGATATTTTTTGTTCTGAACTGTGCGAATGGGGAATAATCTACCATCCTCTGTCTTTCCTCCGGCATACAATCTGCGAAGTTTTAAGAGGGACATACATACATCGACACCTCCGCCACTCTCCTCATATTCCCTAAACCCTCCCCTGAGCTTGGCTTAATAATATAAAATATAAATAGATAAAATAAAAAAATATATATGTACATATACTGTGACAACTATTGAAGTATGTTGAAACAGATGACCAGATCAAAAAATTTCATCAGATGCTAGCCACGGCAATTGCGTACTATTTTTTTTTTTTTGCTTGAAAGAGCTGTGTTCATAGGTGAACTGAGGGTATCAAAGAGTGCATTGGTCAAGTCATTCCAGTGGAGATTTGAGCACAGTATAACTCTTTAATTCCATATAAATTTATGTACTGGACATGTGCTTAGTTAAACTTTATCACCTTTATGTACTCACTGCCATTAAAATAAAACATTTTATTGACTGGAACAATTTGAAATATGCACACCATAAAACTTAAACCAAAAATAAACAATCATAAAAATCGGTATAAAAAGTAAGTCGCGTGTTGTCGGCTTCTATGCAAATCATTAAATTCCTTCAATTTTTATGGCGATCGCTAATTAAAATTGCAAACGTGTTGCATACGTACTACAATGCTGGTAAATATATTAATGAACTTTTACCAATAATAGCTAGCCGTTAATTGGTAAACTCATATTTGCATTTTATAATTATTATTGTACCATCGCGATACGATAACTACACAGTTCTACGTAATAATAATTCTATATTATATTCTCTATTATGATTAGCAATTCACTTGTCTGTATTCTGCAAGAATTTTCTCACTTAACGTAGAGTACCTTATCAAATTATTAGCAAAATAGCTTTTTTTTCAGTTTTGTTAACTTGAAGTGTTTGAAATATTTGGCCGTCTTTTTTAAATAATCAGTCCGTCCCTTAGGAAATTAAAAATAACACCAAAATGATTTAATAAGTATTTATTAAACTAAAAAAAGCAGACATGAGTATACTTAATATTTTGTATGCCTGCCCTTAACCGCCAGTAATCCGTCTATACGACGAAGCATACTGCTGATATATGTAATTTTCAATGGTGGTTTTTATGTTTGGGTTATGGAGCGACATTACTTACTTCAATTTTGATGAGCTTTCAAACATTGTCAATAGGGTTCATGTCCGATGAATTTCCCATCCAATCAAAGACCATAACATTATTTTCAGCCAAAATGTTGTTATGACCTTGGCTTTATGGCACGGTACCCCATCGCGCATAAGTAGGGTTTTCATCTTCTCTAAACCAGTCCCTCATCTGCGGAAGCAGTTAATGGCTCAACACTCGCTTGTACTGATCGACTTTAAGGCTGTCTCCTACAATATACAGAGGTCCGACTTGGAGCCCTTGGCTCTGATCACAGACCACACCATGACTGACAGGTATATTTAATTGTGGTTCTTCCGACCGTCGCGTCGTCTTATAAATTTCGTTTTTTCAACCATAACGTGAAAATGGATTCATCTGAAAAACATACCGGAAAAATAGAAGGAAGAACACACAACATTCAAAATTTCTTGGTGAAAGTTTAACAAAATAAAACCACTGAACAATAACTTACCTGTTGTCAATCACCAATGGTGGCTTGTACTTTTTAGCCCATTCAAGACGTTTTTTTTTTATCATGGCGGATATCAATCTTGGTGGTCTTCCGGTCTTGCATGTCTTCTGATTATGAGGGTGCTCGTCAGCCAATCTACGCTAATAAGTTCTCTGAGAAACCTTGATGCCTGCTTCTTGGATTTTTTTTTATGATGGCTTTAGCAGGCAGTTTTCTCTTTTGCATGCAGTAATCAAGTATTTTTCGGTCAGTCCACATCCGAACAGTTGTTATTCGGCGTCCGACCGTATGCGCCCTTCCGTTTTGGTGTCAAATCATCACCTGCATCCATTCATTGCTTGATTTTCTTCAATTGCAGCAAGTCACCTCGCTTCCCCATCTCTATAAAATAGCCCAAGATCTCAGTAATAAAAAATAGAAACCAATAATCCAAAAATATTTAGTATTACTACCTGACTTCACAAATATTGCTCCCTTAGTTATAACGTGATAATTTTCAAAATACGCTTCGAATTATGTTATTCAACTTAACAGGAATTTTTTTGCCGTTATTCGAGTTGCTAGACAACAATGTTAACATTAAAGCATTGCCAACGCACGCAACATAAATAGAATAAAACAAAAAAACAAAAACAAATAATCCATAAAAGTAGTTGTAAGATATAATCCAAAGTAAAACGAATGATTTGTTTGCAATGCGTTTAATAATTTGGCAAGGTACTGTATATTTACTAAATAACCACTTTCACAATGGTCTTATAATGAATTCCAATCTAATACCCTGGGGTGTAGACAAACGACGGTTGTCTGGGTTTTCGTAGAGACCTGACATTTTGTTTATGATTCCTCCAAATATGGAGCAGATTGGTCCATTGAAAAGAAAAAAACATTTAACATGAAAAATAAACTGTAAAGATAAATCTACGTCGATTTTTACTTATTTTTAGCCATATGTACCTAGTTACGTTTTAGTGGGCGAACCTTGCTTATATTTCATTCATTCAGTTCATTTCACTTATAAAATTGTAAACAAGATCCATAATCTTATATTTAAGTACAATTTATTATAATCATGGTGAAAAATAAAAAAAAAACTTAACTGTAATGTACGTAAATAAAAATTAGAGCTTAAAGAAAAGAAAAGAAACAAGAGCATATACTAAGTAAAAAGTAATTGTTTTAACAGTTATTTAACACAACAGGATAAGGCATATTAAGGTATACGGTCATTAAAGCGGGATATTACAAATGAGATTTTTAAATTCATTGACAGAAATTACGCAACGTATGTATATTAGCGGGAAGTGAGCTCCGAAGGCGAGCAACTTCGACAAAGTAAGATTCTTGAAAAAGGGATGAATAGAAACATGGAATTAGGATGCTAGGTTCTCTCTGGGATTGCAAAAACTGTATATTGCTATAAAGATACTCAGGCGCAGACGTGTGAATGAGATTATGCAGAAACATGAGAGCCTTTCTCTTTAGATACGTGTCCAGGGAACAGCCAAAAATAGATTATCTGTAAGGCATGCTTCAAGTTTTCATTTGAAAACCGAGTTGAGTTTAGGGAAGATTAGTCGCCCATAAGTAAAGTGAAGCATTACCAGCACCCTAACCAATCTAAACCTGAGATTCATGGGCAGAATATTGGCGGATAGCCACATACCAACATAGATTTTACCAACTGTGGTTTTAATGTTGTTGAATTTCGCTCCCAGATTTGACAAGTAATCAACCAAAGGTAATCTCACATTATTGGGGGTGATAAGTGGAAGATTATGAATTTCAAGGTGGTCCAAGCTAGACAAAGCTATACATTGAGATTTACTTTGAAGAGCAACTGTTTATCTCTAGACCATTTGCAGATCTCAGATAGATCATTCATCATTTATTCTACTAATATCGTCCTTAATGAACACCATCTGCATAGAAATGTAAATTAACGCCATGGACTATATCAGTAAGATCATTAATATTTAAACTTGAGCTTACTTTTCATCCAAGAAATTTAACAAAATCTAACAAGTCTCTACGACTCAGATGAAGCTCGAAAAGTTACAAATTAACTTAATAGCTGTCTGGAAAATATTTGGTGACTAACAAATGTAAAAAACATTGGAATTGATTCGGGTGGCTGCACCGCTAAAAAATTTCCCATATGTGTACTATTTCAACAATTTTTCTCACCATCTGCTTGACATTGTTTGATTTACAAATTATACTGTTCTTCATTCTTGATTATAAGTGCATTTTTTTTTATTGAGTTGAGATATTCATTTTCCTCCCAACGTTCATCTTTTGTATTCATATATATTTTGGAAATTTTCCCGAATAGAAAATTTGGCATTTTTCGAAATTTGAAATTTTATAACTCGTGATGGGAAAGTAGAAAGGAGTAAAAGATTTTCTATCAAATGTCACGATTTTCATAGGGTATAAACTGAAAAGGTAATCAGCGGCTCTTGGAAAATATTAATGTACATTTTGAGCTTTCTGGAATCATCTAATGTATTTTTATATTTACACCCTTATTATCGTTGTCACTTTAAGTGAGAAATGGCGTTACGACACAAAAATGGTATTATGGTTGTCGTTTAAAGTGACATTTGTCGAAAACATACGACTTTGGACGTATTACGGTTGTCGTATTAAGTAGACAAATGTCGATATAAGTGACAATTTTACTCACTTGGTTTTCGTAAGTGACAGATGTTAGATTTGTGTAAGGAAAAGGAAAATGCAAGCAGAAAATGATAAATTTTATAATGGCTTTCTAAGTTGTTCATTAAAACATAAAATTCAATAGATTTTTATAAATTAAATTATTTTTTTTTGCAATGGTAGTATAAAGATTACAAGAAAAAGACAATTTGAAGTCATGATAGTTTTTGTGGTGAGGCATCCTGTTATAGCTAAAGGGCTAAAATACATCGCGTTTATATATATTTTTTTCTTTTAAACACTTTCAAAAATAACAACAATACCACGAAATAAGACAAACCTCACTTTTGTCTACAACCTGACGCATGCCCTGGTGCTACCTATCCTTTAAGTGACAACTATAATACGGCTTTGAAGAAAAATGTCACGTCACACCGTTCGACAACGATAATACGAAAAGTGAAGTGAAGTGAGAGTGACTGCGAAGCTTGTCACTTTGGTGAGTCGACAACTGTAATAAGGGTGTTATAATTATTTATTTATGTATGTATGTATGCGTGTGTCGATAGTATGGCCCAGCGTTACACCGACACTGGTTTAGCGGCCAGGCCCAGCAATTCATATCTAAAGCCACCACATCACAAGACAACGCACAAAAATATAAAAAATCATAAAATAATTTTGATAGGAATAATTGAAAGGGAACGATTTTAATTCATGCATGTTTTTCCTAGCAAAAATATGAAAAAAATAGATAAATTTAAGAAAAATAACACAAAATTGTAGGAATACCAACCGCTAAGAGAGTTTTTTTAAGCGGTCTCTTAGTACCCTGTCATTAACCAGTTAAACAGATTGAATGCCTTCTTAGGGATAAAAATAAATCCACTCTTACTCGATATGCTGCAGAAAACAAGTGTGCATAACTTTGCATACAAATATCCTATCCATATACACACACATGTATGAAGAAGAAGAAGTAGGAAACACTCGCGCACTTCGATATGATATTATAAAAATAAATGCATTCATGCAGCACAGGACGCAGGTAAAAATTAATCGTTTCAGGCGAACGCAGAGCCTGTCGCTATCGGTATATTTATGTTATACACAAATCCATTTATAAAAAAAAAACACAAATTTACTGGGATCAAACTGGGTAAATATGTAGTGTGGGTGCATGTTCACATGCACATTTATAAATGTATGTAGCTTGCGCTGTTAAATCAATACATACACTATAGCTCGCCTCTCGATGTTCCATATCTCACGATCACAACTATTTTCTCACATGAACTTTCGGTAATTTTTTCACGAGGCAAATGTAAAAATGTCTAAATTCACCATAACCTGATAAAACTTAAACAAAAATTGCAAATTTTATGACACGATCACCTAAATTTATAAAAAAATAAGGTGAATGACAAACGCGAAACCAACCGATGTGCGCAGCATGTTCCTCTCTGAGCGCAACTCCCATTTATATACTTCTAATTATTTATGTGCTTTCAAATACAAAAATGGAATTCCTCAGTAGCTAAGAATTTCCACTCATTTTAATTCATGTACGACAACAACCTACGCAAAAAAAGCCACTTAAATCCAATTAAAAAACAATTTATTCGGTTCTTATTAATTCTACTATGTACATTGAGATTTCCAAAAAAATGTACCTACTAGTTAACAATAATAATAATAATTTAATAAATGTATAAATTTTTACATCATTAATCTATGTACAGAAAGACTTTCTTCTCGCTATTTTTTTCATAATGTGTTCGCGCGCGCATTCTAAAAGGAGAGTAACAAAAAGTTTTTTTTTTTTGTTTTTTGTTTTTTTTTTAAAAAGGTCAGATTTTGATGAAATCTTCGATTTTAGTTAGCTACTTAATGTTTCCATAATTTTAATTATTCTTACACGATCCTATAAAAATAATTTTCAGTTTATATAATACTTGCGATAATTTCCTAAAACCTGTATTATATGTATGTATATGATACATCGAGAGCATAAAGCATAAAAACGTTTGTTTCTAAGAGAATATGACAAATATAAATGTCATCTCTCTTGTCATCATCGTTCTCCTCCTCCTCCTCTTTATACCGTTATTTACAGAGATACAATATCTAAAATTGAATCATCTTAAATTTAAAATAACTAACAAATTCGTATAAATTTGAAAATATACAGTAATTATAGTTACAAAAGAAAAAAGATGTGTTTAAAACTAAATTAAATTTATCTTAAGTACGAAAGTAATGAACACTTCAACATTTTTACGAAACGATAATTCACTTAATATCGAACTGCCCGAAGGAGAACCTACCCCCGAAGGGAGTAAAGTGCTCCATGAACAGTGTTTCTGAATGCTAGTTAGAGTTATCTCCAATATCATGGTCCCCAATTGTTATCATCATTTTCTCATCTGAACTATCATTACTGTCGGAGGAATGGGATTGGGTTGACGTGGCAGCCTCCTGAAAAAAAAAAGAATTGAAAATAAAAACTAAATTATGATTCCTGTTAGAGAGAGATACATAAAAAACAAACAAAAAAAGTGTAAGACAAATTTTAGCATGATGAAAAAGCAAAAAATGATTTCTAAAAATCTAATTATGATGATTAGTAAGTTTTGTTTGTGTCCGTTTTGTCATGAATTTAAATTCCAATAATTTATATTAATTAGTTAGCGCTAAGTGTAGGATTACCAGTATAATACATATCATGTAACAGGAAATGCAAGGAAATGAAGGGTAAATAATCATTAAATATAATGGGCGGAACTAGCAGCGCAGTTCTAAAGTTTTGCTTGAAGATGTTTATGGTGTAGTAAGACAAGTGAATCGCAGAAAATACATAAGATACACATAGTTTGGACTAACAATAACCTAAAGCTTGGAGCGAGCGGTTTAGTTTTAATTATTACTAAAGTTTACCAGATCCTGCGCCTACATTTGCATCTATACCTGTCCAACTTCTGCCGCCCACCAGAGATTATCCTATATGCATTTACATACTTTAGCTAAAAAGGTAAGAGTCTAAAGCATAGAACTACAAATATAAATTGGAAATAAGTTGAATAAATTAATAATTGCAGTCTGATATCAATAACGAGAGCAAACGAGCTCAAACTATATATATACACACCCTTATTATCGTTGTCACTTTAAGTGAGAAATGAAGTTACTACACAAAAATGGTGTTATGATTGTCATTTAAAGTGACATTTGTCGAAAACATACGACTTTGGACATATTACTGTTGTCGCATTAAGTAGACAAATGTCGATGTAAGTGATAATTAAGTGACAATTTCACTCACTTGGCTTTTGTAAGTAACATATTTTAGATGTGTGTAAGGAAAAGGAAAAATGCAAGCGGAAAAAATAAATGATGGCTTTTTAGGTTGTTCGTTAAAACATAAAATTCAATAGTTTTTTCTAATTTTTTTTTTGCATTGTTAGTGTAAAAATTACAACAAAAAAACAATTTGAAGTCATGATAGATTTTATGGTAAAGCATAAAGGGCTGAAATACATCGCGTTTATGACTTTTTTCTTTTAAACACTTTCAAAAATAACAACAATACCACGAAATAAGACAAACCTCACTTTTGTCTACAAATGTAATTCATACCCTGACGCATGCCCTGATGCTATCTGTCACTTAAAGTGCAAACGACAATACGAAAAGTGAAGTGAGAGTGACTGCGGAGCTTGTCACTTCGGTGAGTCGACAACTATAATAAGGGTGAGAGATAATATAGATAAATTGGTCATAGCTACTAGGGTACTTAGCATAGGCAAAACTGTGATCGTATCATTCACGTGGAAAGAAAAGCTTACCGTACAAGCAACATACCTTGAGGGAATAGAGGTTGAGAGAATTCTCAAAAAGGAGTCAAACATCTTGATATTCGATAGGTAGGAAATTCCCATTTGAAGAAAAAATCTTGGAGACCAATGATAAGGATAAGGAGATCAATGATAAGGGCGTATGTACATGCTAAGATTTTGTGGGTTTAATCTATTTTCCAGCGTAGATTTACGTTATTGATCCCAAAAAAGAACAAAATAGTTTTTTTTTCGGGAAACCTATTAGCCTTGCAGTAATCGAGAAAATGAGAGATAGTAGCGTGATCTGATGGATGTTGCATAGGTTAGTTTAGAGTGGCGGCTGTGAATGCATATAAGATCAGCCACACTTAGAGCATATATGGTCTATTCTTCAGATTTAAATGGTGCGCTGAGACTAGTCACTGTTACTGTGATTTACCAGCTTACAGGCCTGTACATCTAGAATCCCCTCTACTGATTCTATGAGCCGAATTATATATTCCTCCACTTTCTGGTCAGAACATCAGCTGTCTCGTTTTCAGGTATGTCACTGTGGCCAGACACTAAGCAGAGAATAATTCTGTGATTAGCACACAGTTTCACAGCGACACCATTGCCCTATACATGATCTAATGGTGCTCGAGTCCAGAACTTTGATTGCAGCTTGGCTGTCAATACAAATTTTGATAGCTCGATTGCTAGATACATCGTAAATTATTTCCAGCAGCCTTGCTGCTTTGCTAATAGCCACATCCTCCACTTGAAACACACTACAACAGTCCGGTAGACGGTACGATTTGTGTATTTGAAGGAATGCTGAATACACCTCGGCTCCCACTTCCACTATTCTCGACTTGTCTGTATGATGTTAGCATTGTCAACTGAATATTTCAGAAAAACTGAGAAACTGTGAAAAAAACTGAGCAATATTATATCTTGACTTTGAACACACACAAAAAAAGGACTTTATTAAAAAATTACGTTTTGCAAAAAAAAATACTACTTGAAATAAGGTACAAACGCAGTCAACTGGCTGTCGTCATCATAATCCCATAATATTACCATCTCTATCCAAATGGAAGACGCCTCGTCGAACAGGGGCCCACTCAGAATATAGAGAAAAAAGGAAGTGTTGATACCTATAAAATTCGTGTACATGAGCGTGACTTTTCTTTGGGGTCATATTTGAAATAGCTGAGAAACTCCTGGGTATCTTCGCATAGTGATAGCGACTAAGAGCATTTTCGGTGGGAGCAAGCGCAATATTTTCAACCATATATCTTGCTGCCCCGCTCCCTAAGTGTGGTGAGGTGACCACACATAAACTTTTCTGTTAGGTACAGGGAGTTATTAAGAGTGTTCAATAATTCGTTAGTTAATCTGAAAAAGTGAGCATTTCAAACTAAAAACTAAAAAAACAACTGAGCATTTCAGGCTGAAAACTGAGCTCAGATAAAAAAAACTTAGTTTCAAAGCAAAAATTGAGCAGTTGGCAACGCTGAGGATAAAATAGTCAATGATAGCCATTTGAAAGTAATTACTGATGTCCGCGCTTAACTAAATTTTAGCGAGTATCCATTAACAGCCCGTTCTTTTAGCTAAAATATGACGATATTTGTTGTTGACTTTTCTCAAAACTCTAACATGAAGTATTTTTAGCGTGCTATAAAGAACGGGCCAAACCGCTATATTCAAGCTAAATTGTTTGTAGGTTTACTGATGGTGCCACCTCTAATCAAGAACAACAAACCCAATTTAGCGTATTGACAAAGTTAACCTAATGACAAATTAGGAAGCAGGCGAGATTTCCGAGTGTTTTACATTTAAAATGCACACGGCAAGAAAAGGAAGAAAGAAAGAAAAAATAAATCGAAAAAAAATTAAACTCTCTTTAAAACTTTTATGAATAAAGATAAAAAATGTGAAAGCGCAAGCTGCATGCAAAGAAACAGAATGGCAAATGATTCATTTTCGTAAATAAATGAGAAGGGGCGCAGTTTTCACGTTTCACTCTCATAAAATGCTCCCACGCTTTGTGAAAACAGGTTTTCATGAAATATTGACAATGTTTGATCACATGTTGTTGCTGTAAATGGAAACATGTTGTTGCTGTAATCCTATGATATTTGAATAGCAAGTATTTCTGTTTACATTCGTTTTGCTATGAAGAGATTAAGTGGGAGAACTCATGCTGGATTCTCTGATATTTTCGGGAAAAATGAGAATTTTATTTGAGAGGAACTTTACATCTCCTTTCAGCATCTGGACCAAAGCGAAATTTATCTTTTTCTTAAAAATGGGAGGTAGTGTGACCTGAGGTATATTATTATGAATAGGTTGAAAGGATTTTGAGGGATTTAATAAGATTTTGTCGTTCGGGTAATCCTACGTTCTCTCGATTTCTGTTTTTAACTCGTTGTCTACAATAGTGCATAGCCAAGTTCTTTTCCCCCATTCATGCAAAAGACGAAAGTATATGAAAGTACTTGTTTTATTCTAAAAAACAGCAGAAATTTTCCAATTTTGCTCTACTGCTTTTTAACTTGTCATTAGGTTAACTTTGGTACTGACTTTAGTACTGGTCTCACTAAAATTTAGGATAAATTTTCGCCAATAGCTCTTAGCGGGATAAATTTTATATTAAAAATTATCTTAGCACAGACCTCTCAGTACTTACAGTAAAAGGATAGAAATATTGCAGATTTAGATTACTTATCGAGCAAACAATCAGATGTCAGGTACTACGGCCTTAGATTCGTTAAAGATAGTTTCTTTGGTGTTCTCTCGACATGTCTAGAATAAGAAAAATACAAATGTACGCCTCAAGAGAACAAGGCTTTTATTTCAAGTTGCCAGCAATATTATTGTTCATTCATCAATAATATTATTGACACACCGTGAAAATATTACTAAAAATTGATGTGGCAAACTGTTTGACATCTTAATTATTTCCATACTTGTAATTAATTTTCATGTAACTTGTAAAATTAACACACACCGCCACTAGATTTTCATACAAGGTTTAATTGAAGCCTACATAACAAATAGTTCTCTACAATTCGTAGAGCAAATTTTTTTTTTTTTTTCAAATATGGTGAATGTTCTTATGTTCTAGAAATAAGTGTACAAAAGTACACATCTTCAGAAATTCATGCAGAATAAAATATTAAAAACAAATGCGAAGACTGACGAATAACGAATAAAAATTTACTCTCAAAGTTTTATAAGTATACCGTTTACGCACAATTAAGATTGCTATCAATCAACGACAAACGTCAATGTCTTATAGCATAGATGGCACAAGAATATCTCATGATATACACAGAGCACAGTATACAGAATATGAAATGGCTGGTGCATTCCAACCACAAACTGTGTTAAGGCGCACCGAAGGCAAATGTTGCTTTAACAGTAGTTTTGTATACAATTGATTGACTCCCTTAATACGGCAGATGCGAGAAAATACGAATCACTCAACGTATCATCATTGCTCCTGTTTTAGTCCATTCCAGAATGTATGTACTACCAGTCATATAAAATTTATATACACTGCTCTGGTATTGCATGCGATATCTAGTTCTTGCGTTATCTATACTTATAGTCAATTTTTAACTTGGTCGTCGTTCATTGCAATCCTGTCTACTTTGATTGGAGTTTAACTCTCTACTTCTTCTCCTTACGTTTACAATTTGATATTCGCCGTTCATTTCAACTTCTAACGACTGCCTAATTTGACAACGAATTTTCATTTATCCTCGGGGACTTTTCACTCTATTCGTCATAATTGCGTTTGTTCCTTATCTTTCAGCTAGAATATGTATTTGCTAGAACTTTACATACATATATTCTATATATTAAGTTCGTCAAGTACTGAGCAATATACAAACTAATTATGTAAATAGGTATAAATGTAACTACTGCATACGTTATATTTTTATAAAAAAATGAATAGACGCGTGTGACAAACTAATAATCTACACATATTAAACAATAGAGGAAAAAAATAACAATTAAACAAAACAAAACAAAAAAAATCAACCTGTGAGTAATTGAGTTGCTTGATGCTGTACAATGGTGGTGGTGGTGGTGGCGCAACCGATGTTGGTACCCAAAGTATTTGCCCAGTATTTGTCGGAACCGTAGCCGTCGATGTTACGACCGCATTTCCATCTTGATTGTTTTTCATATGTACTTCAATTTCCATTAGAACAGTATTATTACCATCTGAATTTTTTTCAACAATCGGCAAAGATGTTGTTAATTCATTGCCATTTGACGTAATTATGCCTGAGTCTCCAGCAAAAGAAACTGAACTGGGCTTATCATTTTCCACATCCATTTCTCCCTTTACCTCAACCATTGAATCAAACTAAATAGAAAATAAGAAATAAAAAAAAAAGAACCAAAAAAAAATATGCAAAATATAATCAGAAAATTTTATACATGCCCTTATACGCGCATGCGTAAGTACACAAATTTTATGTAAATTAATCTGGAAAACTTACATTATTTCTTGGTTTGTTGTGCGTTTTGATGTGTTTGGATAGGTGGTCACTGCGCATAAATTTCTTGTTGCATTCGCTACATTGGAAACGTTTTTCACCGGTATGAGTTCGTCTGTGACGTTGCAGTTCATCGGATCTTGTAAATCGTTTTCCGCAGAACAGCCAAGAGCAGACAAATGGTCGCTCACCTGAAATTAAAAGTAGAAAAAAAAAGAAAATTTGTTATTTTAGGCCGATATATTTAGAAGCTAAGAGTGCAAGTCAGTCGTGTAGTTGTTTTGTTATTATATATATATTTTTAATATTTTGTTTTTGTAATTTGTGTTTTTTTTTTTTATTTGCACTTCTCCCCTTAATTCCTTCATTGCAGGCTCATCCTAATTGATATGTTATGCATAAAAAAAAACCGTAAATTTTCAATGTTTTCTTTAAACTTTTCCTTAATTCATAAATCCTCGAGAATAAGTGCTTTTCACAACTAAAATTAAGAAAATGCATATTATGGATAAATTACTGACCATTAGCCATATACATAGTTGCCCCAAGGAAGTGAACCAGAGTTAAGTATGAATATCGAATCTTTAGAGGCAGTCTATTTATTTCCATGCAAGATTGTCTTATGAGATACCAAATAAAACAGACCTAAATCCAAAATCCTCAGAGTCTCGATATAAAGAAATGTGCTTATTTTTATATCTTTATCTTTTATCTTTGTTGCGAATAAGTCCATCTGATCCGATAGAAAATATTATTATTATGAATAGTCACTCTATCTAATAGTCAAATAGAAAGTCCTTGGGAGTTTAATGTAAGCACCTGCCAAGTATGGGTTAATCCCACGGCACTCTTAATGCACGGATTAATTACAATGAACAATTAGTACACTCAGGAGAATTACTGCCTCTATGAGTCCCAGTAGACCAGTGCATGCTTGGTTTTCTTACTGGTAGAAGCGAAATCGATATGTGGGTCACAGTGTCCAGTTGTTTAAACGCAACTCAACGTCAACATACTAGAATCAACAAGTAAAAAAGCTAGAATTGGTCTAAGACCAATTCTTATGATACCCTAGATGAATGCCCGTATTAAATTTCGTATGGTCACCGATCTATTCAAGTATTGATTTTGAAGTTGTTTTTCGCATATATTTCTAGAGCAGTTTGTCGCACAGAAAAAATGGTTATAACCAATTTTATAGGATTTCGTATTCTGCAGAAGTTTTTATTACAATAAAAATGTCTTGGACTGATCGTTTTCAAAGTATACGTAAAAAACCGAAATTTTTATATGGCAACACCAAGAAGGATTTGCCTGATTTAGTCCATTTTTGACATTTTATTTGCCAATGTAGTAAAAACATCATGTACGAAATTTCAGCTCTCTACATCGATGCGTTCTCAGGCAGTGTCCAAATATATAGCGGAAAACGAAATTTTTATATGGCAACCCCACGAAGGAGTTGCCCGATTTGTCTCATTTTCGAACTTAATTTTACTTTTTTTTTAAAGTCCGTGTACAAAATTTCAGCTCTCTAAGTATACGCGTTCTCGAGTTATCGTGCGCACAGACGGACGGACGGACGGACGGACGGACATGCAAAATTCGAAATAACTTTTAATATTATGAATGGGTGTCCAATCCATTTTGCTCTACCATCATTATTTCGAGGTGTTACAAACGGAATGACAAACTTAGTATACCCCTATGATTTCATCTAGGGTATAAAAATACACTCTCCCTGCCCGCGATATGGGTCGCTACATACCACCACGTTGCTCCCATCAAAAGGCTTCACCATGATAAGGTGGAAAGCATAAGCTCCTTGACCACATGGCACCAAATTAGATAGATCTACCTAATTGGTAAGGCTACGTAATCCAGGCCTATTTAAAGGGCCATGTTTACTCCCAGTGGATTCTTGCAGATATGTCTTTTATGAAAAGTTACTGGTAGCTCCATTCGGGCTTAAAATCTTATTAGCACCGAGGTGTCAGCAAGGACGACGTGAAGGTTAAGATATGCACTTCGAGTCTGAAGAGGTTTGAGATTACAGGCAGTAATCTTATAACTGCCATAAATATTAGACATATAAAAACTACTATCATGCATACTTGACTTTGCTTGAGATTTTATTTGTATTCAATTCTTCTGAGCACATACATACATTCTTTGTACATGACCTCGTTGCCACCCTACTACAGTGCCCACTAAATTAAAAATCTCACAGACTCCCTTTCAACCACCTGATAGTCAAACAAGAGTAAAAATTACTAGTGTGACCGTTGACAAGTGTCGAAATGCGATAATCTAATTTATTTCTCCAAATACGTTGAGCTGAGTCGCTGGATATTATGATATTTCAGGGAACAGTTTTGTAAAAACCTTGGAAAAGGAGGGAGAAGTAAATGCAAATGATCATTCTGAAGGCCAAATTAATGAATTACTGTGTTAAGTGAGATTCATTGGAAATGTTAAAAAACGCCACTCGGAGTGGTCTTCAATTCCTATTGCAAACATGTGAACTAGATTGTCAGCAAACTAACTATATAACCAGTTCTGACACTAGGGTTGCCTATTATTTATAGCTAAGAAAATACCAATAGTAAGGATTTCACTCTTGGAAGTTAGGTTTATCCATCTCTTGACTCTAGTTAAACAAAAGTTGTAGGTTTTTAAGCCTTCCATACGACTTATCTGTGGTATATGCCAATTTAATCAGATTAGCCCTATCGCTTGGCACTATGTGGTTGCTATTTAAATGTGAAATGTGTTTTCAAAAGTTTCCTTTATTTAAAATATGATTTAAATGGTTGATGAATGGATGGATTGGAAACGATGTTGGGACCCAGACTAGGTCCCTTGAGCGTAGACCACAACGAGGCCCATTGTTCACCCACCAGACTTTTGTGCAATTGCTCATAAGTCCCAACTTAACGCACTAAAACAAAATTCAAAATTGGCCTCCAACTCTCCTTATCAGCTTCATGCAGTTCTTCCAAAAGGTGTGAGGCAAAGAATCTGTAACGTTTTCCTGAGAGAACCGGACAGTAATATAGAAAATCAGTCACCGTTTCGGATTCCTCTTCGCATCCTCTGCATACGGGATTGTGAACAAGCCCCATACTATGTAGGTGACCTCTGAGAAGAGAATGCCCAGTGAGAATCGGCACTATAGTTCTCAGTGTTGGCTTGTTTAGTCCCGATAGCTTTTTCGTTTGGTTTGCGTTAGGTCCGCCCCACAGTTCTTTGTAGTAAAATGGTTGATAAAAGTCTTTGCATTAAAACAGTACTTTAGAATAAAAAAAAAAAAAAAAAAATTTGAAGCTCATAATTGATTTCTTAACTTGAACAACCGTCGAAAATAATCCCTGAAGTAGATCGATATAAGCCTTTAGACTTGACCAAGATTACGAAGAAAGGTCTTTTTAAGGTTGAGGTAACAGAGTTGGAGCCTGATAAGTAAATTAAGGGAGAAAAAAACATGGCGACTGCCGAGACCCTAGTACAAGAAAAACTACGTTTAGCGCTAAACACAAATGCATGAAATTTGAGAGTATGCAATAGGCATAATACTGTTATTTGTTTTCGGCTTGGGTGTGATTAAAAAATTAATAGGTCTTATGTTCGCCATTACTGAATTACTTTTTCGTTATTTCCTGCCTATCAGAATAGTGCGATCTACATTATGAGGCCTAGTGTATTGCTTAAAGCATACAAAATTCATTATCAATATGAGATCTCGTGAAAAATATGGATTTTGACTTTAACTTCAAAGCTATGCAGAGTCATCTCAAGGAGAGGCAAGTACTGCAATGAAAAAATTTCAAATCGCTGAGCAGGGAGTACTTTCAATAAGATTTTATTTTGTTATTTCCTAGAGGATTTTATTGTCATATTGAGCCATTCGTGAGAAGAATAAAACTATCTTTGACAACTCCAATGGTGTGATTCTGTTACAGATATACGACAAATCTTTAAAAGCGGCATTTCTTATCTTCTCCGATCTTTTTTTCACCGCCTACTTACATCCAAGCAGTTCATATGGAATATAAAAATATGAAAATCCTTGAAACAAAACGAATTAAAGAAAAATAATTGAAGGACGACATTTTTTTTTTAAGTAAAGCAATGACCGTTAAAAAAACAACAGATGATCGGTTCTCCAATTATGTAAATCGAATTGATCTTCTCGACTGCAATACACTTGTACCTTTACTGCCAAATACCTACATATTGAAAATTGTTGTTGATCTCTATTCGTTTTTATCACGGTCCTATGATTTTTAAACACACACAAAATCGATAAGATCTACTCAACTTACATAATTAGAGTCGATAGTTGTACCTACATACACAGATCTGCAGATTCCACACACAAGCTACACATCAGTTTAGGAATTAAGGTAAAGACAAATAGATTTTCTTTAGCGCAAGCTAGTTATCTAAATATTCTAAATTGAAAAAAAATTTTGATCAAATTCTATCTCTGAATGAAGGGATCTAATTAAAAAATATCAAACCTGTATGCCATCTTAAATGGGCTCTCAAGTGTGACGTTTTGCCATATACCTTGTTGCATCCAGGGATATGACAGATGTGCTGCTTCTTGCGGTCGGAGTGTTTCTCTCCTTCAGCACAGTTGGGGCAAGTGCAGGCAACACGTTTCAGTCGGGGCTTCACTTCAAGACTATCGTTAACATTAATGTTGACATTCACAGATGTTTGATTTTGGGCCGCTGTTGGAGTAAAATTTTGTTGTTGTTGTGAATTTGGCATTTGTTGTACAGGACTTGGTCCCGATGGTTCGACTGTAGTCGATTGAGCTTGAGTATTACTTTGCTGCTGTTGTTGCTGTTGTTGCTGCTGTTGCTGTTGGTGTTGCTGCTGCTGTTGTTGTTGTTGCTGCTGTTGTTGCTGTTGCTGTTGATGCTGTGTTGTTGTAACCATTGAATTTACAGTACTTGCCGATGAATTTGAATGAGGCATAATCCATTTAATATCCGGAGGTTCTGTTTTAATGTTCGTCACTTGGGGGGCTATAGAAATTGGAGTTGTTGTAACTGGGACTGTGGTATTATTACTTGCTGATACTGCTGCGGTGCTAGATGGAGCTGTTATGCTTTGGGCCACGTTTACTCCATTGGCTTGGATTACCTATCGTTAATAGAAAACATTTAATTCATTTTTTATTAAATTTCCACCAAGTAATCTCATACCTGGACATTACCTAGTCCGGGAATATTTTGAACGGGAATCGCTTGTAATCCTGGAATATTTGGCATTTGAATTATATTCGCTGCATTTGTTGGCCGATATTGTTGCAATGTTTGCGTAGGTATCACAGTTATTTGTTGGCCTTGGGCATTTGTTATAGTTATAGGTTGTGCCTGCGTATTATTCTCCTGACCACCGCCCGCTTGAACATTTGATGCCTGAACAGATGTTGCAAGGGCATTCGAAGTAGCACCAGATTGAGCTTGATTTGTCATAGAAGCTAAATTCGGTGCTGCTTGCTGTAAAATTACATTAGATGGACCTGCAGCTGCTTGAGCTGCATGAAGTGCCATTGGATTTAATGGTGCTAATTGAACTTGCTGTATTTGTCCAGTTGGCGTTATTATATTAGCAACCTGTAACAAGGCAAAATATATATTAGTGTTGTTGTTGATAGGAAAACTCGATGCAACTCTTCAAATCAACGTACTTGAGTAAATTGTGGTATAATTTGCATTTGAGGCTGAAGCAATCCAGGCATTGATGCTGCAAATGCTTGCAATGGAACGTGAACTGTCTGATAAACAGTTTGTCCATTTCCAGCATTTATTGGGACTTGAACTGGTACAGTTTGTGTCATAGGAAACTGTACTACATGTGGTATAGCTCCATTTGGTCGCACCTGAATATTTTGTCCTAAAATTTAAAATAGAAAAAAAAAAAGAAGTATTAAATCTGCATTTCTTTGAGTCAATTATCCCATAAAAACTACACATACACACATTCACGAACTTAAAGAAAAACCAAAAACCAAAAATTTCTTTAAACACCGTTTTAAAGCTAGAGGTGCTATTGCTTTGGTTATTAACAAGACTAAACATTTAAAGGAGGAACATTTATGATGTTTTTAATTTTTATATGAATGGTGTTAGCATGAATTTATATTAAACGCTGATGAAATGAATGCTGCCACCACAATAATTCAATTTTTCTTACAAAATAGTAAAATGCCTGCTGGCACAATACTAGCTATATCCAAAACTGCTCACAAAACCTAATTTAACAAGGAAAGCCAGTGCTGAATGTGCAGTTCACCTCTAAAGTAACATTCGTCTTCATATGGCAATGTAAAACACATTTTATTTATTAGATTAAAATGATCGGTCTAACCCTAGATAAAGGTATTACTTGAACTCCTTGTCAATATCTCAGTACAGCAAATATATAGCAAGGCTTGTTTGTGAAAAAGTTTGTTTCGATTCTGGGCAATAGTTTTTGTTTAGTGCCCTATCAAATATGGAAAATCAAAAGCAGAGTCTTTGTCATATTTTACTTGTTTACTATCGAAAAGATAGAAATACTGTTCAAAAAAGAAAAAAATTATTCGGATGTGTATGGAGAAGATATATTGACAGCGCCAGTGCCAAACCTGATTTTCAAAATTTTGCGTTTGCAATTTTTATGTTGAAGATGCACCACGTGCTAGTAGGCAGGGTTGAAGCTGATGAAGGCAAAATAAAGGCATTGATTGATGCAGACCGCCCAATAATAGCTCGTAAGGTCGCTGAGAGATTAAATTTCTCGAATTCGACCGTTCATCATTACGTGAAACGTCTTGGTTTATTTTCGTCAAGAAAATTATCGATTTTTGAAGCGAGTCATCACTGGGGATGAGAAATGTGTTGTATACAAAAATGTAAAATGCAAGAGATCATGGAGTAAAAAAGATGGCAGATGAAAGCACTTCGAAAACCGATATTCATAAAAAAAAATGTGATGCTGCCTGTTTGGTGGGATTTCAAGGGAATCTTTTTTTTTTAACTTTTACCGGACAATACAACGATCATTTCTAAAGTGTAGTGTCATCAACCAAGATGATGCGAGACTTCATACATGTTTGGTAACTCGCCAAAAGCTTTTTTGGCACCTTCAGATTATTACTTGTTCCGGTCTCTACAAGATTTTTTAGACGGCAAAACCTTTATTTCAAATGAGGACGTCAAAAATGACTTGGATCAGTTTTTTGCCAGCATAGATCAGAAGTTTTATGAGCGTTGAGTCATGTTACTGCCAGAAAAATGACAAAAGGTATTGGACCAAAAAAAAAATTACTTTCCGAACCCAATAGAAGCCCATTGAATGATGTTGAAACGAACTTTTACATGATTTCAGCCAAGATCGCTATAGCTAAAAGGCAATGTGATACAATTTCACAAACATGGATCTAGCTGGGCACTAATGATAATGATTGAAAGGAAAATCCCAAGAATGAAAATGAGATAAATTTATTTTTGCTCATTTAGGTGAACTGAAATCACAATAATTGTATCTAGTAGGTCGAAAAGTAATTGGGAAATGGAAAGCTGAAAACAAATACTTCGTAATGGGACTTGTACTTATATATGATATTTTTAATGTAAGTTAGCTCGCTAACAAAATTTATATGACTAATCAGAACCTAAATGTACCTACAACTGCTATATGTATACTTTCGGTCTGTACGTATGTGAATTATAGTACAAAATTATTTTTATGAAGGAAAAAATATGAACGGAAAACATAAC
The DNA here is from genome assembly GCA_963924295.1 of Dioctria rufipes. Lineage (NCBI taxonomy): Eukaryota > Metazoa > Arthropoda > Insecta > Diptera > Asilidae > Dioctria > Dioctria rufipes. The sequence goes on from OZ002740.1 coordinate 28,384,726, forward strand.
AGTTGAAGAATTACGAGTGCATGCAAAAGAAATGTATTTCAAGCGATCCCACCTTCTAGCTTAAATCCTGCAAAATTATTTGCAGTATTTTGCAATGCATTAGCCAATAAACCGTTTGCAGCAGCAACAGAAGTTGGAATTTGAATGTTAGTGCCAGGAATGGTTATAGTGGTTTGTTGCTGATTAGTTTGCTGTTGATTTTGTTGTTGATTCGCTTGTGCTTGCTGCTGTTGTTGTTGTGCCTGTTGATTTTGTGCTGTTTGTTGATTTTGTTGCTGTTGAGCTTGCTGCTGCTGTTGAGCTTGTTGCTGTTGTTGTTGTTGCTGCTGCTGCTGCTGCTGTTGTTGTTGGTGCTGCTGCTGTTGTTGGTGCTGCTGTTGTTGTTGTTGTTGCTGCTGCTGTTGAGTCTGATTAGTCTGATTATTGGCAACATTTGCTGTAGCTGTTGTTGCATTTGTTAAATTTGTTGCATTCCCTATAGGAATTGTTATATTCGTTCCTGGAATTGTTATTGTAGCTTGTCCAGCTGCATGTTTTTCAAATGAAAGAAAAAACAGAGAACAGTTCGCAAGGAAGCAAAAATAGCGTTAATTGAAAGTCATGACATGACAAAGTAGGATGAGGATTTGTTACTATTGTGCATGAATTTAGTTATATGTATTTATATGACTGAAAATGGTTAATTACAGCTTTAGGACGGACAAGTTCTTAACTGAAATCTAGAGTAGCACAAAGTTAAATGGCATGTAGATTACATAATCTGCTCAATTTTAATGATTTTAAATAATAGATTTCACAAGTTAAGACTAGTCGTCTTGGATTTTATACAAAAAAAAATGTATTAGAGCCCATCACATAATCTAGCATGGAATTTCATTAAATAATTGATAAAAGGCGGCAGTTATAATTTTTTAAGCATATTAATGTAACAATAGCCACAAATCCCGTTATTGTGAATACTTAATTTCTAAGCATTATATACAAATTATTTTACAAACGAATTAACTCCAAATCCTATTAATACTAATTAAAAAAAAAAGTTTCAAGAAAATCCTACCGTTTGGTAATTGAACAGTCTGTCCAACATTTTGAATTAAATGGGCCGGAAGAACACCAGCAGTTTGTGGTGGCGCTCGAATAATTTGTCCATTTGGTGTAAGAAAGGCTTGCTGGCCGTTAATTTGTACTGCCTGTGAAGATTGAAAAAGAGAATTCTATTAATGCTGGAATGAAGTTTTTAATGATAACACTAAAAATTATAAATACCTGTGCGCCGGCAAATTGTGAATTGCCAACATTTGGTATGAAGAGAGCCTCTTGTCCATCTACAGTTACAGTTTGTAGAGGTTGTACGACAGAAAACATGCCATTTCCAGGATTTTGAATAATTTGTCCACCCTGAAAATAGGATAAATAAGAAAAAATTAAAAAGACCATAATAAATCTGCTTTTTTTTAAATCCTACAATAACCATCACCCCATTCTCGAACAACGAAACACAGACGTGAGCAACGGTTGCATTTCATGGAACTAATCATTTTGCATGAGGACTACGAACCAAGCTTTGTTACTGCCAGTCAAAAGCAAGGAGTCGGTCGATAGACTAATCTGTCTCTCCAAACACTGCTATACTTTATATTAAAAACTGATCAAATCATTACTGCCACATATGTACAAGAATCTAAGGCGCGCAGAAAAATCAGTGAAAACTCTGGAATTAGCAGTAGAAGATCTACAATCGGTCGGGAGTTTGAATCTATTAATCGGCAACATCGCTAGAACTGCATTTTATTTGTCCATTCTCGGTGAACACTCCTGACACGAAAACATGCATTGAGGTAGTATAGTCAGTTCGACAGATCTTCACATATAGTAACTCTGTCGAAGTTAAAGATATCAATGCCTGCCATATAGATGTAATGTATTCCACGCAAAAGTCTCCACTATTACAAAAGCTGACTAAGAAACTTCAAGGATTTACGATTTCAAAAAGCAAGGACGTTCTAATTCATCCTGCTGTGGAACTATATCGAAGCTTTAGATAGCTTCAACATTAAAATACAGTAGAATTGGAATGACTAATTAAAAGCAAATGAGCTTTGAGGAATAAGAGAAATGACCTGCTGGTCAGCACTGCTTCTACCATTGCCTTTTATGAACGAGGGTTTGTTGTAGTCGTTGCCACATGTATATTATATATCTCATGAAATCCAAATTGGATTACTTCTGTTTTCAAATACAGCGAGCTTGTAATGAGTACGTTGACCACCAAGGAATTATGTGGATTGAGAAGTTAATTTATTAACTAGAGTTGACCTTGACCACACCCTTTCTTGAACCAGCTGCATAATAGATTCTCTATCAATGAAAGAATGTTCGCAAGATAAAATAAGAGCGTTGAACGAACGTTATAGGTTAGTATATGTAGATAGATTCATACTACCAAGGAACCATAATAAAGATTTATAATACTGCTGACTTGTCTGGAAGAACATAGCCTATTTCGACTTTATTTAGTTCAAATACACGAATACCTGGAAATCATAGGAGCTTTGAAAATAGAGAATGAAAATGAGCAGAAGCAGTATGAGGCGTACAAGCAATGAGGTACTACATCGAATATTTTCGAATTTTTGTGCTCAATTTTTTCTTGGGTATGTTTGCAATTTTATTATATTACATACAAAACCGAAACTTGTTGCATGTAATCTCACTTCAGTCAGAGACAAAGCTTTTTATAAATATATATATATATATATATATATATATATATATATATGTATTCCTGACAATTATTTTTATGATTCTAACGACTTACCTGAATAAATTGATGTGGAATTCCCTGTAAATTTTGCAAATTTAAAACTTGCTGTTGCATTTGTGGATTAGCAACAAATGTCTTCACCGGTGTGGCATTTGTTGCTGAACCTGCTGACGCCTGCGTACCGTCTGCTGATATGGTACCCATTTGTTGTGGTAGAAAATTTTGCAGCTGTTGTAATGTAATAACTTGTGGCTGATTATTAGTTTGATTCTGGATATGTGCCGTTGCATTATTTTGTGGCTGTGAGGCTGCCATAATAGCAGCATTAAGTTCACTTCCCTGCGTGTAACATAGATTTTTATTTTAAAAAAAATTAAAAACACAATATAATGCAACAAAAAATTGTTGTAAATTAATAAAAAATCTTAAATGTGACAAAACCGAATAATAAACTCAAATTGTATGCACCTGTAATCCTTGCGCCTGCAGTTGAGCAACCACTGAGGCGCTGACCACGCGGACTTCAGAACCGGTGGTGGCATTTCCCTGTTGCGCCTCCAGGTTTAATAAATATCGAATACTTTTTTGTTATGTGCCCTAAATAAATAGGTAGAGTAGAGATGAATAAGTGACTCTTGATAGCTAATCGTCTGTGTGCAGGCAATCGGATCGTTGATTCAATGTAATCCTACTCCTGATTATGACCTTAAACAAAAATATCTTATGTTTTAAAAAAAAATCGTCCTTACATTTTTTTTATACCTAGATTTAAAAAGCATGAATAAAAACATTTCCGAGGTCATTCACCAATTTTATCAGTCTATCTTAGCCCATACCAAAGAAACAACACCGCTAATACTTAGGTAGGTAATTAAGAGAGAGATAGAGGGCATAGAATAGAACAAAATTGACATGTCATGAGTAGCAAGCACGTGGTGCTCAAACACAACTGGACACCAAAACATAAAGAGCTCGGAATGGGTGCAAAACTCCAATAATAACAAAACAACCCTAAAATTATTTTCTTCTTATACACAGGTAAAATGAAATCTTTTCCAAATTCTCTCCACTCTCCCTCATATCACCTCCAAATATCTTGAAGGCTACGCCCGCTACTTAAATAATCTGTGCACTCGCTCTTTTGGTTCATTAAACATAAGGAGGGGAATTCTGTCCTGTTATCATAAGCTTACCACCCCCACCGCACTATTCTGGGGCTGGGAATTTCAATGTCAAAAACAAGGCCTTCCCTTCCTTGTTGCTGCACTTCGACTTCGACCTGCTCTACAACTGTTAAAAGCCTACTGAACTGACACGCCTTTACATTATTTTTTGGGGGAAATATTCAAAGCGCAGCTTAACCTGAATGATAGCTTTTAAAGCACACACAAAAGTCTTTGTTTTGGGGAACTACTCTATATTTCTGTGTTGTAGAGTATATCATGCGACCTATAGAATTGGCCTAATTTACCGTTGTGAACTGCTGTAACTGGTTGGCTGCCTGTCTGGCTGGCTGACTTGGCTAGCTGGCAGTCTGATATCCTGATGTTTATAATTTAAAGTTTGAGCATAAATGTCCTACATGCAAATCTTTGATGGTGGTTTTCCTGTGTTTAGTGTCCATTAGCAAACATGCAACAGAGCACAGGTGACAATATGTAATAGGCGGCAGCTTATCACACGCACTATGTGATAGACAAATAAGGAGGTCAGGTCACACAGTAGACGGCGTAAATGAAATCTTTCAAGTTTCTAGTGTTTGTATTTAATTACTTGAGCCTGCATTTGGTATGGAGAAATATAAGAAGTGAGAGCTTTTATAGAATCTACATATTTTTAAGCACTGTTCGAGCACAAGAAGGCGATCATTAGATCTCATTCTCATTTTTTTTTTCAGACGATACGATGCAGTCTACGAGTATCTATCGTAGTTTTCACTTTGCTCAAGAGGGTGAATAATGTCCATATTTCATGGAATAATGCGTGATGATGATTACATTAGATATAAAAGAAGATATGGACAGAAAATAAATTAATACATAATTTGACATGTTTTTGGTTTGGATTTCAGCCCTGGCCTCAATTGATATTAACTAAACATAATTTCCAGAAGAAAAATATGTCTAAAAAATTGTATGTTTTTATTATTTGTTACATGCTTCCACAGAGAAGTCTACAAATTTTGCCATTTTTTCATCCTCTTTAATAGTAGCATCTTCATTGTCGTAAGATGTAATGAGAAGTGGATTCCGCGCTTCGTTTAAATAGAAATTCTCAGATTATGCAAAGAAGAAGACTACAATTTGTTTGCAACAGCTTTTCTTTAGATAAATAATTAGATGAAGAAGACTGACAGATGGAATGTGTATATGATGAGTTGGCAGTTTCACAGTCTGACTGAAATGTATAATTGGCAAACTAAATTTTCTTTTTCGTATTTTGAGTTATATATATTGGAGTTACGATTTAGTTTTCGACAGTATTTCAACTCAATAGGCGTTTACTTAGAAAGATGAAATTTCGCACATGACCTTGCGTCGACGTAGAGAGCTAAAATTTCGTACATGGCGTTTTCATAAATATATTAATTTATATGATACCCTAGAATAGATAAATACCCGTGTGTAATTTCGTATGATCACCTCTTTATGCAAGTTTTATTATCAAAGTGGTTTTTCGCATATATTTTTAAAACGGTTCGTCGGACAGTATAAATGGTTATAACCAATTTCATAAGATTTTTATTCTGAAAAACTTTTCAGTACAATTAAAATGTCTAGGACTAATCGTTTTCACAGTATAAGTAAAAAACCTAAATTTTTATATGGCAACACCAAGAAAGGGCTGCCATATTTAGCCCATTTTGAAGTTATATTTACTATTTTTATGAAAACTCTGTGCACGAAATTTCAACTCTCTGCATCAATGTGAATAAAAATGGAAATTTGTGTATGGCAACCCTACGAAGGAGTTGCACGATGTGGCTCGTTTTCGAACTTGAATTTATATCAACACTCTAAGTGAACGCATTCTCGAGTTATCGTGTTAAGGGAGTATAAAAATCCACTAAATCGGGCAGCCGCTTCTTCGTGTTGCCATATAGAACTTTAGATTTTTTACGTATACTGTGAAAATAAGCAGAAAGCTGTCGGGGTTTAACATGAGCACCTGCCAAGTATGGCTTAATCTCACGGCACTTCATGCTCGGATTGATATCGACAATCAACGTACTCATGTTCATAACAACGAGTACCAGTATGCCAATAGAGCGTGACATGACATCAACTTACTGATCGAAGCGAGACCTATCCAAGCTCTGCGGATCTAGGGTCATGGCACCCTTCACCACAGCCACCACGATTCTCCCATAAAGGGACCATCCCAAGTTGAGGTGAATAATTCCAATTATTCAGGGCTCCTCAACCCCGTGGTAGCAAGTTAGCCAAAGTCGGGCTACCCATTTGGTATGGCTTTCGTAAAGCATGATCAACAGACCATGAATACTCCCAGTGGCTATCTTCATGTAAGATGTCCTTTTTGTAACGGGACTGTTTACTCCGTTCGGGACCAGATCTTATTTGCAACGACTAAAAGAATTGAACTTAGCCTATACAGGTAATACAATCCTTATGGGCGCTGTCAGGGAGGACCACGTGAAGGTGAAGCAATGTCCGTATTCAAGTCTGGATAGGCTTCGAGATTCACCAATTGGATCTTATAGCTGACCATGCATACTAACCATATAAGCACTACTGCATACATATTTGATTTCCGTTATTCATCAACTAAAACATTCTTTCGCCCCCTGCCCTAGAGGCTATGTCTGAGATTTTGTTATTCTGACTATCATGAGCATCTGCATAATGACCTCCTGTCATTAAAGCCCTACTATAGTACCCACAGAGCCAAACATCTCAATTTTTATTACGCTAAGGTATCGTTATCTCGTACAACTAAACAACAAACCAACAAATTTCTTCCATGAAGTATGCATGCTTTCCTCTCATACAGCTTTCACCTTGCGCAGCATTGCGCTTCATAGACTTCTCCCCCCCCCCCCCCCTCCCCTGTGAAAATGAGCAGTACTACAGATTTTTATTGCACTGAAAAGTTCTTCAGAATATAAAATCCTATGAAATTGGTTATAATCATTTTTACTGTTTGACGAGCCGTTCTGGAAATAGATTCCAAAAACCACTTTAACGAGGAAACTTGCACAATGGGATCATATGAAATTACACACGGGCATTCATCTAGGATATCGTAAGAATTGGTCTAAGACTAATTCTAGCTTTTTCCTTGTTATTCTTGAAATGATGGTGTGTAAGACTAACACTCGCATAATTTTTAATCCATTGCCATATATTTTATCTTTCCATTTCAATTAATACAAAAAACAAGTCGAATTTAAAATTTCAGAATAAATTGTTCTTTTTTATTTGTGGATTCAAATCAACATGAACATCCACCCAACTTATGAAATAGTAATTAATTACATTTCTAATTAATTAACTTCATTATCATTATAAACGGGAATTCAAAGCTTTTCAGTATAATTAATCTTACTTGAAATTTGTAATTAAATTAACTACCATTACCTTGTGATGGTTGTAATGGTAGTTGTATTTTGTAATTGAAATACATAAAAATTAGAAAAGTAATTGAAAGTAATAGAATTTTTAAAATGCATTACTCCTTCTTTCAAATTCAAACGTTTAAAATAGGAGTAAAATATGACATTTCCATACAAATTTTAGCTCTAGTAAAATCGCAAGCAAAAATCTTACTGATGATTTTACTAGTGCAATACGGAGTTCACCGGTAAAAACTGAAAGTTCCACCCATATAAATCAGATGGCACTATAAATTCTCCATACACTTTACTACGCATTTTAATGCACTAAGCATTAAACCCTGCCCGATTTAGTCATTTATTACTTATTAATATTACCGTTTTTGAACAAATTTTGTGTATTATTCTGGGAGGAATTGTAATTACCAGTTGTTCACACTTCGCACATACACAGTGATATGTTGACTTCAACCACAAGTTTTTGTGCGAGACCCATCAACTTATCAATTTGCAGTACCTACAACTTCTCAACCGCCACATAGGTTCACGTTTCATTTGATCGCATCTACTTTAAATTGTAGGAAAGTTGATCAACTAATTTAAACGTGTATGGGGACTTGTCTCCAAAAAATTTAGCTCGAATTTATCCGCCCGGACCGTTCTTTAGCGCTCTAACAATATTTAATGTCAGAGTTCTGAGATTTGATAAATTTATTGACTGGATTTTTGTATTTAACGTAGTTTTGTGCGTCTTTGCTGTAAGTACGGATGAATTAGATTTCTTCTCGTGGCCGTGTTTTCAATACCGTTGTTAGTTTTTTTTATTGCATATATTATACATATTATTTTTATATTTTTAATATTTCCAAAGAATCTTAACTTCCTGTTTCCAAAAAAAAAAAAAAATCCAAAATTCTTCTTTTCTTTATTTTACTATATCTTTTCTCTGAGTCCCCACGGTCATATTTTAGCTGATAAGGAGTGCATTCCAAAACATAGGTACAGTTGACTATAGCTGACTCCAATCGTTCCAAAACCCAGTAGTCAACTAAATTATGTCAGTTCCAAAACACAACTGCAGCTAATAGTTGTAGCTATGTCAGAGTTATGTCAGAGCTATGTCAAGTTGTCTGCAGTTAACTAAAGCTGTTTGAGGTTTTGGAACGATCTGAGTAAGCTATAAGTATTAGAACTGTCATTTATGCTAATTGTATAATTTTATTGATACTTAAAACTAATATTTTATTACTGTGTGTTAATCCGAAATGAGCCAGAGAAAATTAAATAAATAAATAAATTTCGCAAAACGTTTGTAAAAGCGCGCCAAACAAAATATTTCAATTGACAGCTCACGTCACGGTTTATATATTAGATAACTAACAGTCTAGAGCACAGTCAGGGATAGTTGACTATTTTAATCAACTTCAAATGTCAGCTGTCAATTGAAATATTTTGTTTGACGCGCTTTTACAAACGTTTCGCGAAATTTGTTTATTTATTTAATTTTCTCTGGCTCATTTTGGATTAACACACAGTAATAAAATATTAGTTTTAAGTATCAATAAAATTATACAATCAGCATAAATGACAGTTCTAATACTTTTAACTTATTCAGATCGTTCCAAAACCTCAAACAGCTTTAGTTAACTGCAGATAACTTGGCATAGCTCTGACATAACTCTGACATAGCTACAACTATAGCAGTTGTGTTTTGGAACGCACTCATGGCCTAGTATCGAGTTTAAGTAAAATGTGACATTTCCATACAAATTTTAGCGCTGGTAAAATCGCAAGCAAAAAATTTACTGATTATTTAACTAGTGCAGTATAGATGGCACTATAAGTTCTCCAAATATTTTACTAGGCATTTTAATGCACGAAGCATGAAATTCCTGGTAAAATCTCGGCAAAATATACAAATTATTTTTTTTTATGGTGCCATCTATATGATAAAGAGGGAACCTTAACATTTTAACGGTGAACTCCGTACTGCACTAGTAAAAATCATGAGTCAAATTTTTGCTTTTTTTACCAGCGGTAAAATTTTTATTGAAATGCACATTTTACTCGAACTAGGTTTAACGAATATGGTACCTACTTTTAAAAAAATGGGTTAAGTTTAAAATTACCGTTATAAAAAATTCCCCAAAATTCGGGAATTGCTTATAAAATCAGGATGATCTATTTTTTTTTTTTTAACTTTCAAAACTAATATTTTCGTAATTGCTAAATATTGGTTATAATAGCTATCTACTTAAGTAACCTAGTATTCTTCATTAGAGACATCAAATTAAATATCTTAACGAGAATTTGTCCAAAACGGAATTTTAAGACATCTCAAAAATTACAAGTAAACAAATTATTTTAAAGTCAGTCTAGTCTAATTGCAGTGTAAATTAAAAATTTCTTTTTGTATTTTATTAATTCCAAAGAAATTTCTAGGTGGGCTCTTTTTTATACTTGCACTGTACCAATTTCCCAAGGAAACTGCTTGTTTGTATGTAAACCGCGCTATTTCATATAGTCGCACTACTTTGTTTAATGTTCATATACCGATGCATGCGTGTGGAATGCTTTCCACTCTGAGGAGTGGGGCAAGAGGCTTTACACGTACGTACACCACTTGACTCGTGTGCGTCGTGTGATCTTCCTCTCCTCCTTAATCCGTTCGCAACGAAATATATGTATGTATAATGCCAATTGTTGCCAGAGTGAAGCAAGCACAATGAAAATTTTCATACCTTTCAACCAATAAAAATTCTTCAGGAATTTTCATCACAATTTGTAAGAAATTCTGTAATGATTAGCACTCCACATTTGCAATTAATAAAAAAGGAAATAATTTTAAATTGTGGTATATGGTAATACCGAATTCAAGTACAGCGCACTGTCGCGTCCGTCGTGAAGGAAAAAAAATCGATCGAAGCTTAGATGCGCACTTGCACCTTTTATGAAAAATCATCGAAAATTAGCCTGGAAAATATTTTCTCAATTATTTTGTGGCTCCACTTGACATTTTTAAGGCAATTGCTTGTGAAATCGGGTATCGGCTGGAAATACTTGTTAATTCAGCATAAAGCTAGCAATCATTTATAGCCCTTTTGTCCCCATAGCAGTTGCTGATTTGCTTTTGCAACAGCAGGCAAGCAGCTGGCTATATAGTTAAATGGATGCATGTGAGATAGATACTTGGCCACCGTCTTTGACATCAATACACTCTAAAGCCCCCGCCCATAGGAGTGTTAGCGCGATACTCCCACTAGAGAGTGTGGCCTTGTACTTAACATTTTGGTTATATGGCTAGACGAGGCCTGTGACTGAATTTGTTTTATAGGGGGGTTTTTTTTTTTAAGAATATCCCCTTGCAGGAGGAACTAATTCTGAAAATTGAGTGCTATATTTTCGCGCTGAAAATTAGGGATGATATCTATACTTACTTGGATTTGTTTGATGTAATTGGAATCGCGGCAGTTTGTTCAGTTCGTCCAACACTTAAAGTACTCGACATACTTCGTGGTTCACATATGTGAGCATAAATCTCATCATGCCTGATGGCTTCCTCTGATAGTAGTGCACACACAATCAACTAACAAAACAACAAAGTCCCAACACAGTTCAACCAGCCGCCAGCGCAGCTTTTATGTAATCACTAGCAACAAGGCCTACACGCAAAAATTTACTATTTTAATTAATTTTAATCCATGGAAACATAATTTTCACACAAAAATCACACGTTTTTCAGGTCAATTTAAGTCCAAGGGGCAATGTAGCCCATATAAGTACTCTACAATGGCATCTGGCTCTGTATTGGTTTCGTGATATTTAAACACTGGTCGAATCGAGAATTTATGGGATCGATAAAAGCGATTTAAGCAAATTTCGGGCACTCAAAGTCGCCTTACTACTATCACTAATCAAAGCATGGCATTCGTTAGTTTATTTTGACAATTCTTATCCCACAAGCAAAGTATTTTAATTGCCAAATTTTTTCTTAATTACACCAAAAATCGTCTTCGCGTATAGTAATTCACTCGTCAAACACAACACGCAGCCTGGGCTGGTCCCATACGTATGTATGCGATCTGGCAATCGAAATCATTCGTGGCGGTCTAGCAAACATTACAGCCCCTTGGTGCAAAAGAGATGTCGCAACGGTAATCTCTTTTCTGCATTAATAACAAAGGGAAAGCAGCCTACACTATTTTACAGCGACAGTCGTCCTACTAAGAAAAAGGGGACGCGTCGCACTTCATACCACTTTATACCTACCCCGCGTCACATACACATAGGCAACAAACTCTTTCTACCTACCTGGCTCTTCTACTGCTGTGCTGCTGAAGCTGATGGTGATGGCTATTTTTACTTTATGTGAAAACAAAATTCCTGATATGAATGAGGTTGAACCTAGCGAGTGGTGGTGCATACGTGTGAAAGAGTCAGCCGTGTTGCTGTTGGTGGCTAACTGCCGAGCATAAGGCTAGGCTTGTTCGGTCGGTCGGTCGACGGGTCACCCGTTCATTTTTTGCTTATACCTTTAGATTTGAAAGAAGAAACACGATGAAAGTGTATAAGTAGGAACGGCAAGCTGTGATCCGATGGATGAAAAATATTTGCTTTTGGTTATATTACGAGGGGTGTTTGGTGTGGTTTGGTTACGGACCCCAATATTATTTATATGATAGCAGAGCAGATGCCCTTCCCCTCTGCAAGCAACGGGAATATTGTATGCCTGTGTGTTTGTTGTTCAAGCGCGGCTTTGTTTTTTACCCTAGGAAAGAGGAAGTGAAGGCGTCTAAAAATTTCTAAGTTTCTTTATCCTCTTCGTGTTAGGCATTATATTCAGCATAGGTGTAGCTGCTGCAGAGTATACAGTGTACAAACAATATTCAACCGAAATTAGGGTTCGTTGAACGATACTTTTGTACACTGTTAAAATTTTGATCTAAGAGTTTTAAACATATCGTGAATTTGTTGTGACAGTAATTGGGTGGTAAGAAGGTATGTTTTAAAAATTTATAATTTATTAATTTCTATAAACTATAAATAATATAATATGATTAACCCTTAAAAGGTGTCATCTAATAAAATAACGCTAACAGTTTTTTTTTGCAATTATTGCCAGATTACAGGAGAAAAAAAACAGTGTTACCAGTAACCGGTTTTTGTTTTTATAAATATTGGAAATTTGCCTAGAGTGATTTTTCACCCATGATACCTTTTAAGGGTTAATGATAAAATTTGTGAAACTGGATAAAAAAAAAATACATTTTTTTATCTATGATTTTATGCCAGTTTCCACATAGGTGGTCCATAAAGTAGGAGGTGATAGAAAAATAAAAAAAAAATATGACGGGGCCATATCAACTGTTCTTGAGTTACAGGGTGATTAAGAAAATATTTAAGTTTTTCACAACACACCTGTCTTTAAAAAAAGTACAAGGTGTCACCGTCAAGAGCTCATTGTATGCAGAACTTCATCGCCTTTCCAACGACTATTAAATCAGCCCCGTATTCCTTTCAGGAGTTTCGGTGGTCTAACCTAAAAAATTTCGGAGTTTCTTACCTTTTTTTTTTACTTTGGCCTCTATTTTGGACTCTCTTCTCTAATTTCACCTATAGTTTTTAACTGTTTTTACCGTAGTGATACAGTGTGTTTTGTGAAAAGTTAGGATATTTTCTTAATATCCCTGTAAGTTCGAAACGGTTGATGTGGCTCGACCCCTGTCATACAGTTTTTTGTTTGCCTAAGGGAGTACTATCACCTCCTTCTCTATGGACCACCCAGGTGGTAGCATTGCAACCTGCCTTTGGAGCGCCCCAAAGGTACAAACTAAAACAGCTGATTTATTGCTTTTATTTATTCAATAGCTAAAGTTGCCACTCTTAGAGCGAGATTCTCTTAAATTTATAATTTATTTTTTTATATTTTTAATTTGTTTCATTTTTTGACATTTTATTTTATTTAAAAAAAAAAAAATCCTAGAATTCGAATTTGTTACAGACCGTACTGGGCTTTTTTAAAGTAATTGATTGCTTGCTATCTATGGACTCATAAAAACATTTTAAATACTTTATCGCTCAATTTACATACATACTTTAATGGTACAAGAAATATATTTTCCGAAGTCCTATCTTACTAAAAATTTTACATCGAAAATAGAAAAAAAAATCGATTTACATTCTATATCAAAAGGACAAGAAATAAACGAGGTACTGAAAAATATCTTTTGGCAAAAAAATACTTCTTTGTGAAGCGTTGCCAGGAAGATAGTGATAAAAATCTTAAATCTTTTTTCAAAAGATATCTGCCTTGGGAATAGTTTTGAAGATAACTACTATAAGTCACAATTATGAAAGAAATAAATATGATGAATGTCGTTACATTTTACGTATCAAATATTAATCACCACTAGTTCTATAATTTTTATCATTAAACTCGATATTTTTAAGTTAAAAAACTTTGGGTTACGTTTTCTCATTACATCTTTGGATAAAAGCATTTCGCTCTACGCAAATGTTTGAGGCAGTAAAAGAATATTAACAATTTGCTTGTCTAAAATCCGCTAAATGAAGATAATTCTCCCTATCTGACATCACTTATCATATCACTCATCCAATACTCGTCACTTCAAAATTCTTCTTACTGCACCATATATGAATGAAGATGTATGTCAATAGAGTAAGTGTGGCATTTAAATTCATAAGGTCTGCATTGGTTAATTATGTTACATAAAACGATCATTAACAATTGGAAGGCCAATTCGAACAAAGAAAACGGTCAACAAAACCTTGACTTGGTCATGGTTTTTTCGGCTTGGGCTCGTATGAGAATCGCCATTCTCGTCACAGGTAATAATGCATTCGATAACATTTTGTGGCCCAAGGAAAGCAATGCGTTCTATTTCTGCAAAAAAATTCAGCACTCTCGGCACCAGATGCGCTTCAACTGGTCTCATTGCCAAAACATCGTGCATAACGCTCTGCACCGATCCGAGTGAAACACAAAGATTGGCTGCTATCTCCCTGATTCTCACACGACGAACTTCGAGCACAATTTTCTTAATTTTTCGATGTTTTCGTCAGGCACAGAGATGGATGGCCGACTGGAACGAGGCAAACATCAACCACAGTATGGCCGCTTTAAACTCGTTGTACTACTCGTATGCTTGTGCTTTGGACATTATCCGAGAGATTATAAGTCTAATGATGAATGAGTGGCATCACTAGGGTGAACAACATTAAGAAAAATCCCCAATCTTGGGCCCTATTCTTGAATAACGAAGGCGGATTCCGTATGCGTTGAGCTGTCAAAACCATTCGATATGAATGTTCATGTGGTATTCTTGAAATCCGTATTCGTTATTTTCGTACGCAAACCATACGTTATATAACGAATGGGGTCAACCATTCGTTATATAACGAATTCGTAAAACCCACTGGACTGGTTTATAAATCTATTAGGCACAAATTACTTAACAGATTGTGCTCAAAAGTGACATGTAAACAACTGACAGATATACCAACCCAAGGTACAGACAATACAAGTATTCTCATAAAATTTTTACACATGTTCTGTGACGTAATTTTGTCCCGCCAAAGTATACATACTTATATAGAAAAGACAGAGAAAGGAGAGAGAGTATTGTGTTCTCTGTACCGTGCTTTCCTATACATTACGGGTCATTTTGTCCTCTAATGGTGGAATGTGGTTTGTAATGAGAATAGCTTGTATTCTCTGTACCGTGTACCAACTTAAAAAAAAAAGGTTTTGACAATATCTCAAGTGCGGTTCATTTAAATGACAAATTCCGAATATTTTTTGATCATAAGGTACATAAATTTTAAAAATAGTTTTAAACCTAACAATACATTCTAAAAACCAATTTTCTTGCTTTTATTTAATTTATTTTTAATATAAGGACTTTTTTTATTTTCCCCACTGTATGGTCATTTGCTCATATTAACATTTCGAATTTTCCTCAAAACATTACCTCGCATAGAAATTTTCTAACAGTGTTCCAACATTATAAGCATTTTATTAGTGAAATTCACATTTCAACTTCACGGACACGCCTGCTTTTTGGAGAAACATCAGAAGCAAATGTCTGTTCCCGTTCTGTCTGTTAGGAGGTGAGATGATTTCAAGCCTTGGAATGGAAGGGTGCTGTGCTGATGCCGAGTCCCATTAAAGAGCATAAAGTAATTGAGAAATTCCCAAATCCCAAGCCAAGCCAATTGATAACTGGGGGAATCGCCTTGTGAATGCGAGATCTGTGCGTGCTCAATACTAGGATTGGTTCATGTCATGCTGGAATTATCCATCCGCCGCCAATTTAAGCTGAACATTTTTTTTTTCACTTTCATACCTACATACCTACCTACATACATGACATGACGACTCAATGTGCCGTGCCGCTATTTAGGCGGACAATTCTTGGATGATTCTTTTCTTATCGGCGGCAGCTTTATAAATTGAGTCTAGTCCAGCCGCCCCACAGCAGACGATATTTTTGCGGCGAGTATGTTTCCTTTCCTACTTCTTAGTGTTTGCCCCTTGTATTCGCGCCAATAGTTTGCTTCCTGTGCCTGCCTTCTCTAATGACTGACTTGACTGGTGTTTTAGTGTGGTGACCATATTTAGGCTGAATAAAATAAATACAAAAAAAAAAACCTTGCCGCCTTCAGCTTTGCTCCCCTTTTGTTGAAAATGCCCAATTTAATTCTCGACCGGAACAGGCAGGTATGCAAATATGTATAGGCGAGGATTCTTGGGATTTGAGCTTTTTGTTTGCGCCTTTATTGGTTCGCAGCTGTGTTAGAGAGACCCCGATAGAACATTTATTGTGTGGCAGCCGCATAGCGGCATAGCAGAGAGATAACTTAGCACCCTTTTGCTTTTTGTCGATTTATGACCAACCCATGCGTGAGGCGGGCGTTTAACAAAATTTTGCTTGATTGGCCTATCGCAGGGAAATTGAGTTTTTTTTTTTTACCAAATTAGAAAATAAAATGTCCCCCTTGCCAAAGGCCAATAAGATTTCTGCAAAATATGCCTATCCCCCTCGAAAATTAGGGAAATTTATTTTTAGTTTTTGGATGTTTTGTGTAGTGTAGGTATGTAGGTTATTTAAGTGCGTGCGTACTAGGATGGTAACAATACATACCTTGACATGCCAAGTAGGTAAGCTAGAGTAGGTATAACTTTCTTACGATTCTTTCTACACACAAGAGACGCACAGAGTTATTACTCGGAAATTGATTACATTGGGTAATTATGTAGGTACCTAGACCTACCTATCTCACGTTGTGGACTTTGATTAAAAATTAACGCTTATGTGACCATATAGGGTACCCGGTACTTTTTCAGGTTTAAAATGAATATTTCTTTTCACTTCCCTTCTAGAGGTCTGTATACCCCTGAGAACTTCTAAAAAACACTTCCAACTATTTTCGATACAAACCGAGTTTTCGAAATATGTTTTTTTTCATTTCTGAATACTATATTTCTATCACTCAAGTGAGGTACCCGGTGCCTTAAGTATCTCCGAACTTTTCGTATGAAATGAAACGCAATAATCTATTAATAACAAAAAATTTAATTTATTGGACTGTCTAATGTGGCATCGCCAGAGTCAACAAAGGCAGTTGGCGTGCTTTTCTATGCTGATTGCATATAAAGTTTTTATACTAAGGGCCATATTCACCAAGCCATTTAATTTCTGTTTTAGTACTCCCGCAAGAAAGGGTTAGGGCACACCTAAAATTAAATTGGGTTATTTTATGTCATAATAACGCATATATAACTTTAATTTTAATTCAAGTGGGCCCGAACCCTCTCTAACGGTAGTACTAAAACACAAATTAGATTAAATGGCTTGGTGAATACGGCCCTTATACCGGAGACAGAATTGCAATTTCCATATTGCAAATTGCGCTAAACCGCAAATCTGTCTTTATATACTGAAAAACTGCTCGGTATACGCTCGGTGTACACTCAGTATGTTGAACATTGGAACTCAATATTGAAATTGCGAAAAATGTACGCGGTATATGAGCTTATTGCAATATGACCCTAGTTATAAACCATAATCATTTAATACACGAACCTTTTAGAACCGAATTTTGCAACTTTTTCTGACTTTTAATATTTGACACTTGTCAAGTTGAAGTGTCTATTTCGTTTTTATTTTCCATATAGATTAGTAATTTCACAATATTTGCTGGCATTCTATACGTGTGCGGAACTTTCTTAAGTCAAATGACAAATTAACTGACAAACTAAGTGATAAATCAAATGTAAGTTCTCCAATTAATTTCTCCGAATCGTAAAATGCAAGTGTGTCTCTGAAATTTTATATTGCAATTGAGATATTTGCAAAATCAATATGTCAATATTGAAATTGCAAGTCTGTCTCCGGTATTAGTTCAACATTTCCTAGGTTTGCGACGCCTGTTGTCGTCTGCAAGGTATCGATGACATACACACCTGTATGTTTAGTCCTACCTGATGTATCCTTAGGTGGACTCTGTGGTTCATGTAATCCTCTTCCCAAAAAGAGAGACTATTATATGAATTTTTGACCTGTTCAGGACTGACGACAGACACAAATTCTTCCTTGAGAAATATGCGTCGGCGTTCTGTTCTTTGCGTCCAGTTGGGAAAATTTTCCGAATATTATGATATACGTTGCTAAACATGCCACATCTATTATGTTGGAAAAAATGTTAATATTTATCTATGTATTTGTTCTACGTTTGGTGGTGTACCTATTTCCTTAGCAACTAGTCCATCGTGTCCATTCCTGGCTTTGTACTGCCTTGTTTTTCTTCGGTACGTAGCTTACTAAGCTGGCCTCTGGGTGAAAGGCAAAAATTGGCAAAATTAGGCAAAGAAATGGTGGTTTTGCAAGGTTTTATGTTTCAAGAATTGGCGGATTTAAATTAAAAAACAACTTTAAAAGAGATATTTTTCAGCCCACCCTATACCTACCTTATTAAATATTTTGCTGCTTTTAAATTGATAACCGGAAAATATGTGCAACAATTATATAAACATCATAAGAAATTATAATTGAATCCACAATATAAGTATATTTATTTAAGGTGTTGTATCGAGAAAGAATTAAATTAATAGTAAATTAATTTTAAGTTAAACTTTTTGTTATTGTATTCTTTTATTGAAGTTATTAGTAATAACTCGGTCAAAAGCTAATCGGGCTTGCGCAATCATGACTCCGTACAAGAAATTTATCAAACAGTCGATGAACCTTTATATTTAAAATATTTTAAACATTACTGTATTGTCAAATTTCCATAATATTCAAACGGACGCAAGAGTGATCATATTAGTATGAGTTTTCTTTTATAACTTATCACAAAAAAGAACATTTTTGCAGCAACTATGAGACTGACGAAAAAATAAAAAAATAGATAAATTTCCTTTATTAATTTGCATAATTCAGATATATTACTCATTAATATGTTCACGCTCTAGTATATAGATGAAATAAAAATAAAGCGTATAGTGACATAACTCAGAAAAAAAAAAATAATACTAAATCAGAAAGAAAAGTTAAAAAATAAGAAATTAAAAAAACAAAAATTAAAAATGTCAAAATGAAATAAAGAAAAATAAAAGCTAATAAAATTATAGTAGAAAAAAAAACGAACAAAAAATAAGGACTAATAACGCATTAGTTAGTTGCTCAAAATGACTTAAGGCCTCCATCCTGAAACCCCACAGACTCCGAAGTTCCCAAACACATGTATACAAGGAGAGGCTATGCCTCCATAGATGAAAAAAGTGCGAGAACTATATAGGAAAAAGTGGTGAGGAACCTGCAATAATAGCATACGATGTGATGAGAGAAATTTAATATTATCCCTAAGGAATTCGGCAGAATTATTATTGATTATATTATGCTTCATCATAACGAATAATGTAGGAATTAAACTACTTTCAAAAAATAAATAAAACAAAAATAATATTAATTAAAAATAATTTTATATAAAATCAAAAATAATGTATTAATTAAAAATAATTTTATATAATTATTTTTACTAAAAATAGACTGACTAGCCATCAATATTAAAGAACAAATTCACATTCTTAATAAAACTATACCATAAGAAATTAAATTACATCCTAAAAAATATCCTAATCTTATCCAAAAATTTCCATATCAATTTATAAAAATAAAAATAAATGATATTATAAATATAATATTTTGAATTATTCAAAATATTATGTTTATAAAACATAAGGGAATTAAATGTAAAATTAAAATAATAAATTTTAACATTATAAAATATTAAAAGTTGGAAAATCATAACATAATCATAACGCATAATAGGTAGTCTAAATAGTGATGCAACTTACATACAAAAATTTGCTTAGTTACAGTTGACACGTGATCGATATGTCCTGAGGCCAAAAATATATCTAGCAAATGCATTGAATGCCACATTAAGCTTCCTACAACCCGAGCTATCAATATTGTAGTATCTCCGTAAGTAATAATAGGGACAATCAGAGCCTTAATGAGTCGTTCGTGTAGCAGTCTGGAGGTATACTCTGCATGTCGCCACAAGCTTCCTAATCCGCAGTAATCCTTGGCCGACATAGTAGCATTGATATGATTTTGCCAGGACAAGTCGCTATCAATAAACATTCCTAAATTCTTAACCACGGTCTTATATTCAATACGAGTGCCATTTAGATAAAGAGATGGACTGATTGAAAATAATTATGCTCTGAGTTTTATTAGGGTTTAATGATAACTTATTTCTGAGTGACCAATTATATACCTATAAGAGAGATATCGATAGCAGCATTAGTTTTATATGATAACAGCGATAATTGTACATCATAAGCATACAGTATGATGGAAGAGTAGTTAGTAACTGTCACGGTATCATTAATATACAACATAAATAAGACTGGACCTAGTATTGACCCTTGTGGGACACCCGATTGAAGAGTTAACAGTTTTGACAAGGACGCATTCAAGGCAGTAGCCTGCTTACGGTGAAGTAAATAGGACCATATAAAGTTCGCTACAGACTAATTAAATTTTAACTGAGTCACCAATTTTTGATAAAGTATATTAAAATTTACAGAATCGAACGCCTTGGAAAAATCTAACAAGCATAATACTATGGCTTTTCGTAGTTCAATATTTTGTCTAACAGATTCATTAAGATGTAATGAAGCAGCAGTAATGGGTTTTTCTGTTACCTATATGACTCAATATCTACTAATCCTAATAATATCAAAATTTTGACTTTAGCTAGAAGATCAAGTGAACGGTCTTTTCCGCACATTTTGGGTTACATCTTTATAACCAGGTTTTGAAATCCTTGAAACTAGCATTTTCAAACAATATCCTACACGATACAAAAAAAATTTCTTTGTAGGGGCCTAACTCAATACCCATAAAAAATTAAAAAAATATGTGTATCATAATTTTTCGAAATATGTGCGATTCACAAAGATCTAACATTCTATCACATTTCACGTCGTTTACAAGAAAAACATCTGTGAGAGACAGACAGACGGACGCAAGAACGATTGTTATGGAACTATGCTGAGTGATTGGCTTGGACGTTAAGTCCCAACTGCCAGCATGAGCTGACAGATCACTTGGTGGACAGCGTTGAGGTGCAGGCAGGCACGCTAGTTCAACTCAGCTATGGGTGGAGAGAGTGGAGGGGGGGTTTCACGAATACCATTGCATTGCTCATGAAATTGCAATACAGGGGTGAACTAGTCATATAAAAAATTTATGAAATTCAATAATAAAATTAATTTAATTAATTTAAATTACCCAAGCAGTCAAAATAACTGCTTTTGGGCAAGGTATAACATATACATATATCACAAACAAAGAGGGGAGAGGGTAAATAGAACTATAAATAAATGCGTTTTTACCATGTATATAAAGTCCCCAAATTCTAAGAAATTGTATGGCTATAGACATATTTTTTTTAAGCAATCTAGTGTTATCTCTTCTTACTTCCTAACTTGTTCTTAAGCTATTTGATTCAACCACCATGATATAACAAATGCATTCGTTTTCAGTATTGGCAATGTCCATGACCGAAGGGGGTTCTGTTTACAATAACAACAATGGCGCTAAATAATTAAGCTTAAAAATCTCAATTTCGAAAATGCCGCCCGGGGCGGACCACTCCTACCTAGATACCACCCCTCTAGATACGCTACTGGGGAAAAAGAGCGTTGCAGCGCTTTCCTAGAAGTTCACAACGCTTCTTTTCTCTATCCCAGTTCATTGCTTTTTTGCATAGGCATGTCCGCAGAAGCAAGTGCTTCATGGTTATTCTGAAGTTATTCTTAGTTCGTACAATAGTGGAAAAATCCACAGATTCGTGGAAAATTCGATGAAATCAGCCCTAGTTGAACTTCTGCTGGAGCTCATCAAATAATCTTCTATAGAACTTCCAAGTGATTGCTATAGAACCTCTTCAGTCAAGGGAAGCGTTTAAATTTTGCTTCTTTCTTTTTTTTCTTTTTTTTTCTTTTTTCTTTAGTTCCTCGCAACTTTAACACTCTAAAATAGAGAAGATTAGATATAATACCATATAAAAGTATGTACATATATATATATGTATTCGAGTAAATAATATTTTCTTATATTTTTATGGACAATTTTATGGACATTACAATACCATATACAAACTAATAATTTACAAAGACTGGACATGTAGAACAAGAACCAGTAAAGGCTGAATTACAATGGACGCAACGGAACGCAACTGAACGGTGTGAAATGTCAAATTTACGCAGTAAAATGGACGTCGAGGTTTGCTGCGTACAATGGATGCATGATTAATTGAAAGTGACAGTGACGTTTAACCCAAAATTTATAAACAAATATGGATAAAATCAAAAAACTCTTTTCATTCCTGATGGTTAAAGAAGAATTTTAAGAACTTTTATTTTTAACGATTCTAAATCAAATTAATAAATACAAGAAGAAAAAACAACCGCCTCGTCCGGAAAATCATCTGTCTCGTTAGGTCAGTGGTAAGAGCAGTTGCCCGGCAAGCGGAAGGTCCCGGTTTCAAACCCCGGACGAGGCGGTTGTCTTTTCTTCTTGTACCTATTTATTAATTTGATTTAGAATCGTTAAAAATAAAAGGTCTTAAAATTCTTCTTTATCCATCATTGACTGATTCTAACAAGTGTAGGTTCGATTCCCATCCGGGAAAAAAATAAATCTTTTCATTCCATTTCCTCTCTGCTTATTACACACTTACGCAGCACAGTTTCACTTGACGGAACAAAATAAACAATCCCAAAGCTAATTTGAGGTTATGTTTATCCGTTCAGTTGCGTTAATTTCAGATTTTATTAAACTTGCTGCGTACGACTGCGTTTTCGTCCGTCCACTGTGCGCAACTCCATTGAAAAGCATACAAAGAAAACCGGTTTGACATTTCTCTCCATTCAGTTGCGTTCCGTTGCGTCCATTGTAATTCCGCCTTAACGCCTCGTTCAAATATAAAATAGACTATGCCTCGACAACTTGTTGACGTAACGAAAGCAAATGCCTCTCACTCCAATGTCCACTTGTCTTTCCGATGTCTCGACCTGTTGTAGGGAAGCCCTCAATTGTTTTTTTTAGAAAGTTATTGGAAATTTTTTCTTTAGAATTTTTATGCATTATTGGAGGGCAACCTTGGGCCGCTAACAATAGCGTAGACGAGTTATAGCCCTTTTTTTTTTAATTTACAGAAAATGTTTCGGCAGAATTTCTATTCACTTTTGTTAACCGACAAGAGTTATTTTCAGACATGTGCAAGTGTCGGCCTCTAAGTCTAATAATGCATATAAATTCCACAGAAAAAAATTTCAGTTAATTTCTAAGAAAAAATTCAGGGCTTCCCTACATCTGGTTGAGTCATCGTCAACTTTATACGTTACTGCGATACTGAGGTTTTTGTTCCACATGCCCAGTCTTTGTATACTTATGTATTATTAGTTTGTCTATAACAATACCTTCTATACCACGATATCCTGACATTAACAGGGTATGCCCACTAGATTTTTGATAGGTGATACAGTGACGTCACTGCAACAATTGATACCTATGAAGAATTCCGATTTTTTTATTTTTTTTTTTTTCTTATATACATATATAGGCTTATTGTCTTTAGTACAATCGTGTCATACCGTGACTCTCAAGATGGTCGACCATAGCTATAGAACTCATACGGTATCCTTACTTTTCTTCGAAAACTTTTCTTGGAAAACTTTTCACCAACAAACTTTTCTACGAGAATTTCGTTTATTTGATAACAAATTGTTCACTTTCAGGGTTTCCTTACATCAGGTCGACGAGGCGTATTTTACATATGTTACAGAAGAGTACTTTCGTGTCGCCGAAAACAGAACACGATTTCAAGAATGTACGTTGAAACTGTTACCACAACTACAGCTGACTTAGCTCCATATACTATAAACAAGTACCGGTTGGTTTCAATTTCAGCTGAATTCATTCATAGCCGAATCCTGTGTATCGGTTTTTGTTATTTTTCCACTATTGAAATCGAAAGATTATTTTAATATTTTTTGCAATTTGCACTTTGCTATAATCAAGAACATATAACTTAACAAGAAGCTTCATCTGGCCTCTAAAAATGCACAAGTTGTATGGTTATTTGTTGGTGCGGTCGGGAGGTAATAGACACCACCCCATGACCACGCAGTTTTATGTTTCACTATGCTGCAGCCTAGCTGAAGAGGTGAGCCGGTTTTTCTATTAATTTAGGTACTGGAAAATTTTTCATAAGAACTTTTGCACAGCATATTTTGGCTACCTAACTAACATAAATTCATGAAAATTTTTAGCCCAAGCACACGAATCAATGCAACTGACATTTTTTCCGACTAGACTTCTTGTCGCCCACCAACCAATTCCTATCCCACCCGCTCCTCTGTTCTGCAGCAATGCAATGTAAATTCTTGATGAAACCGGTTTCTTAGAGAAGAGGTAAAAGAAGCAAAGAGAACACGGAATGCAATACATGAGCATGATGCGTAGTGCAGGCTCTGGTGCTGTGCTGGTGCTTGCTTTGACGTTGACGACCCGACAGCCACTGGTGACTGGTGGCGGGCCGTCATTCAAAGCAGAGTTTTCGTAAAATCGGGTCGTAATATCACCAACGGTGAGTGGCGGATCATTAACAACCAGAGAGTTTTCATACAATTTGTGAGAGCGGGTCGTAATGGAACGACCCGCCATATAAAACTTTTCAATATGCGAGATGCTTATTCTTTCTATTAGATGTTCTTTGCTATAATCTAATGGTTAAATGTAATTTAAAATGGTATTTTTAGATGAATTTTTTATCGCCGTTACATGGTTTTAACGCACCTGGGGTCTGAACCCCAAAATGAGCTTATGGATCTTCAAGGGCATAGTCAGATTCATACTTTCATATGGGGCAAATGTGTGGTGGCCTAAAACATTGCAGGGTATTTGCCTTGATAAGGTGCAAAGGATGGCATGTTTAGGCGCCATTGACGCCTTTACATCATGTCGTCAACGTGCACTTGAAGCCATTCTTGTCTTACAGCCTCTCTACCTCTTTATTCAGAGGGAAGCAGCGGCTAGTATACTTCGAAAGAAAAGGCCAGATGAGCGCACTTCCTCCAGGGTGGGTCATCTCAGTATCTGCGATCAGGTCACCATTAACGACCTAGAAGCTCCAACAGATATTATGGCCAAGAGACTTTCTTTTGAAAGAGGTTACAAGGTAACCATTAATGAAAGAAGCCAGATACTAGACAGAGGACTCCAGCTTCGGCAACGGGCCCAAGTCTGGTATACTGACGGATCCCGGAAGGACGGGAAAACAGGCACAGGGGTGGTTGGTCCATTCCGCTTGATGCCTCACCTTCCATTTTTCAGGCAAAAGTTTATCCTATAGAAGTTGGAGCTCAGGAAAGCCTAAATAAGGGCTGGAAGAACTCCAACATCTACATCTGTTCAGACAGCCAAGCTGCGCTCCTAGCACTTTCCTCTCAAGCCTTTGAGTCGAAACTAGTCTGGAGCTGCTATTCGAAGCTCCAACTATTGTCTAGGGACAACCAAGTAACCTTGATTTGGGTTCCTGGACACGAAAGTGTGAACAATAATGAAAAAAATGGACGAACTGGCTAAAACCGGAGCTCAATGTTCGTATACTGGTCCCTACCCGACATTTGTCGTACCAAATAGCCACTTTAGGGGGGAACTGCTTATGTGGGAAAACAGGCAACTGGATCTCCTTTGACGTAGCGTGCCCGGTATGAGACAGGCGAAGAAATTCTTCAACCCCTCTCATCTCCAGACGCGTCAACTTATTGGACTTAGCAGACAGTCGCTCAGACTATTTGCTAACGCAGTCACTGGTCATAGATCCTTCCGTCACTTCCTGAAGAAGATAAGCAAATCCCACAGTGAACTGTGTCGACTGTGCGAAGAGGAAGATAAAACCTCGATGCATGTTATACATGAGTGCCCAGCACTTGCAGGTCTAAGGAGCACTTGTCTTTCCGAATAATGTCTTCAATCTAACCCCAAAAGCAATAATCGAGCTCGTTTAAAGGCTCGAGTTTGCCTAACCACTCTAGGGGAAGGCACAATATATCAACTATGGTCGCGGTGTGTAAGTGAATCTACTCATTCTCATATCTTGTTGATGTCAGTATACCGTGACTCTATACCTTGTCACAGGAAACGATTGCAAGCAAAAATTTGTTTACAGTGTTATTTTGTAGAAGCCACATGGACTGCTTCATTTTCTATTTCATGTGGGACGACTTTTGTTGGCAGGGGTGTGACAATTATTATATTAATTTTAAGTTTCATTTTTGCTTTAATATTCATATAAGTTCAACAAATTCATAATATACATTCGAAATTATTACTTTCATTGGAATCTTAGCTTCTATAACATCATAATATTCCTTTAACTCGATGTTTGGCTAACCCTAAAAGTAGTTATGAGGGACAGAAAAAGGTTACAAATGTTGTATTGCCATTTATTTCTATTCTATACATCCATTTGGAAAATCCACTGACTGAAACTGGACTATGGTGGATTTCGATAGAACTTCTTATTTGAAGTTCAGTAGTTAAACCAAAAAGAAAAAACTATTGAAAAGTGATCCCATGTTAATTGAAGCAATTTCACTATAGTGTCAGCGGTCCATGTTATACCTACATATCAGTGGGAGAAGCTCACAAATAACACAGACTTCAATTCTGTCGAAAAAATAAATAAATCAAAAACTCGAATTGAGCACTAAAAGATTATACCATGGACATTTTCCTCCAATATTGTGCTAGTCCGAACATTTTCTCTACCTGGATTATCCATAGATTAATTTTCTTTTAATACTCAATGATTAAATTCAGGGAAACGGGCCCTCATTTAGTGTGTGTCATGAACTGTGCTGAACATAATAGAACATACCAACCAACCTACCTACCTACCTAACCTACCTATCATTGGACAAAAGATTTTAAGATTGAAAATAGAAAAAAAAACAGGCCTCAAAATTTCTCCCATAGATAGAAATAAGTCAAAAATGCGGTAATTAAGTAATTGCCATAAGTAAAACTAATTTACCTGAGGTGTTTCCAATGAACACAACGATTTTAACAATATTATGCATCTTACACGAAATAGCTAAAAGCTATAATAAAAGCTAAAGTGATTACTCAGGCAAAGTGTGTTTCCTTTCGTATTCCAACAACACCTTCAGATGTGATTATGAAGCGCCTAGAACTAAGTGATTGTCTAACCGGATATGCCCATGTCAAAAGGAAATTGAGATGAAAACCAAAGGAAGCACTTCAAAGCTAAAAAAAAAGTGCCTTTTTCAAATTACCTGCCTATAATTCTTTTATGCTTCCATTAGCTACTGGGAAGAAGCTAAAAGAAAGGATTTTTCACATAAAGTAACTAACAGACCCGTTTGAAATGAAATATGTATAGAGATGTTGTATGTATTGAAACAGCAACAAAAAATGGTAAAAATTGCTGTTATGTTGTGATCAAAACGAGTTTGAACAGAAGCAGATAGGGAAAGGATTAGGGAATATAAGGAGTATAAGGGAGGTGCTGATGTATGTCGCCCTTAAACTTTCGCAGATTGTATGCCTCAGGAAAGACAGGATGGTAGACTGATCCACATTCTCATAGTTCGGGATAAAAAAGCATCACGGAATTTTACTGTACGGCCGAAAGTAATTTGAAGGGTAAAAGAATATTTGCGCGGCTTGCAGCGCGAGTATTGCGTGTAGAAATACAAGGGATCAGACTAGATATTGCATCAAAACATTGACCATGCATGTAGCGATAAAGGAGCGAAAAGCATCCAACATTGCGGCGGTTCTCGATGGAGTCGATATAACAAGTTATTACCACATCGCCAATGAGATTGAATGCTTTCTTCTGAACAATATCTAATGAAGCTAAAATTGTGCCACCAGCCCCGGCCAATATATGGGAATTGTATTCCATTCTTTGCTTCTATGGCAAACGAGAAGATCTGATATGTCCTGCTTATCTTACTGGAAATATTAGGGCCAAAAATGTGAATCAGAAATTAATGCTCCATCAAATAAAATGGGAATGGTTAAGCGATGGTCTTATTTTAGAGAAATGAGACAACTTTGCGTCTTAGATGCATTGAATTCGACATGATTTGCCCCAAACGAGGATATTATCGAGATCGTTATTCAATGATCTAATCATTCAATCTTGTATAACACATACGGCATTCCTCCTGGAGTCTACAAAAGTGTCAAAGGAGGAGTAAGCGAAATAAAGGGTTCTGTCATCAGCGAAACTATGGATGGGATTGAAAGTAAAGGAAAACAGATTATTAATTAAAATTAAAAAGAAAGTTGGAGATATAACCGAGCCCTGAGGCACATCGGTATTTATTGGATGACGTTCATATGTAACGCTATCTAATACAACATGTACATATTTGTCGACTAGATAGAAAACTTTCAACTTTCAATCCATAATAGAAGAGGAGGGAAGATGCCAAGTGCTTTAAGTTTAGCTAAAAGGGCATCCAGACTCTATCAAAGTCCTTAAAAATATTCAGGACAACGATTTTGGACTCACCAAAAATTATATAGACTACAGTTCCAACGTTCCGTAAGAAAAGTCAGCAAGTCTCCAAATGAGCGTCCAGCTCGGAAGCCATACTGGCAATCGTTGATGAGATGATTAGTTTCGAGATACTTCAATAATCTGGAATTAATGATAGATTCAAAAACCTGGAAACAATCCAAGTGATTGCAATTGGTCGATAATTTAACGGATCACTACCCTCACCTTTCTTGGGAATAGGCTGAACGTGAGCTAGTTTCCAAGCAGTTGGAAATTTTCCTGTCGAAAAAGACAATTAGAATAAATTGCCAGAAGTTTAGCAAAGGATGAGGCATAGCTTTCAATTAACAGGGGCGAGAGACCATCAGGACCTGCGGTTTTGGGGACATTAATATCCTTAGGGACCTTGAATACATCTCTCGTACGGATATGTATTGGTTCTTGTACACATCCACACGGGTGATGCAAAATAGATGTCTGTGCAGCGGGTGGAGTACGAGAATTTGAAACGAATCTAGCAGCCAAAATATTAGCTTTATCCAGGGAGTCAACAACCACTTCATCATTATTAAGTAGTGAGAAGGTATCGAGGAATTAATGATGTTATTCCTGATGGTTTTGACCAGGTACCAGATACCTTTGCTACGTTTGCGGCTTGCCAAGATTCTTTGTCTAATATTCCGTTCCTAATATTCTAATATTCTGTTCCGTGCAGTCTTGTAGACTTGTTTCAGTTCCGGACATGGATGCAATTCATAAGCGCGAAAATCAGACTCTTTCGCTTTTATAACTTGGTTGCACTTATCGTTAAACCTAGAGCGATTTTGCTGTTGACCATCGTCGTGGTTCAATTTTTCAACATTGTAAAAAAGAAATAATATCCTGAAAGCGCATTTTACTCAAAATCCGTAGAATTTTGAAATTTTGAGGATCTCTTAAGGCCGTATTCATCAAGCCATTTAATACAAATTTAATTTCAATGTAATTATTATTGAGGAATCGCAATTAAATTTTTGTAGCTATTCACCAACCTTCGAAAATTTCGAACTGTGAGCTACAAGCTTTGCGAATTTGACAAGTGACAAGTGACAAGTGGTGAAATTTAATTATTATTGAAAAAATTGAAAAGGAATTTTATGTCGGTACTATTATATCTTTTAATTTTTTATTGGCCATCAAATATATTCTATTTACCGATATCGTTATTTATCTAAACAGTTAAATTCTCACTTCTTCAATTTTTTTAACAGCAAGACAATCAGTGAGCTGATATCGAAATATAATTTATTTAAGTGAGGGTAAGGCCTCACTTAGGGCCGTATTCACCAAGCCATTTAATACAAATTTAATTTTAATTTAATTATTATTGAGAGACCGCAATTAAATTTTTGTAGCTATTCACTAACCTCTTTTTCGTTTCTTTGTCTATGATAACGGCTGGCACAAAAATTGATTTATCTCTTTGTTATCTGTGTTATATAAAGCCAATCCGGGGCCTCAAACTGGGCTCGAACCTTACACGGCTGCTTACTTTGCTTGATATTGAGTTCTTCACAAAGAGGTTAATATATAATAAAATAACTACATGAATTTCACCAATTCTATCCTCACATTTTCTACAAGACAATTCCAAAAAAAAAACAAAGATTTTATGACAGATGCTGAACATTTTGTAGCCAAACTTTGGTATTGCAGTTCGTGTTTTATTCGATAATTTCCTCTTCAGTAATGGAAATTCTGAACGTTTCCGTAACCATTATAAAATTGGCTTCATTCGCTAATGACAAAACATTATTTTCAAAAAGTACCCGGAATTTCTCAATAAGACGAAAACGGTCGATATTTATTTTATTCCCTTCAAAATAAGCTCCATTGAAAGTAATACAAATATTCCAACGCTTCTTCCAATTTTCAAAACACTTGTCATAGGGAACAGGAAAAAGTCACACGGGGCCATGTCAGGTGAATACGGTGCTTGCGAAATGGTACTAACATTGTTTTTGATCAAATAGTCACGTACAATTCCGGTCGCTTGCGACGAACATTCTCCCTCAAACGTTTCTGTATGCTACAATACGGCCAACAAAACCTTGATTTTGGATTGAATTTGTCGTGGTTTTTTGGGCTTTGGCTCGTATGAGAAGCGCCATTCCGATGATTGTCGATTCGTTTCGATATCATATTCACTGACCCATGGCTCATCACCGGTCATAATGCCTTCGATAAGATTTTGGCTCAAAGAAAGCATTTCTTTAGCGACATTAATGCTATGCTGTTTCTGAAAAAATTCAGCACTTTCTGCACAAGCCGCTCTTAAATTCGTCTCATGACCAAATCATCGTGCATAACGCTTTACACCGATCCGAACGGGGTACGAAGATCGCTGCTATCTCTCTGATTCTCACACAACAATCTTCGAGCATAATTTTCTTAACTTTTTTGATGTTTTCGTTAGTCACAGAGGTGAATGGATGACCCGAACGGGGCAAATCATCAACCACAGTACGGCCCGTTTTAAACTCTTTGCACCACTCGTATGCTTGTGTTTTCGACATTGTTGAGAAATTTGCAGAATACACCAAGCAATGACTTGTTTACAAAGCTAATACGCACAAACTATTGGACAGATTGCGCTTAAAAGTGACATGTAAACAACTGATAGATGTATCAACCTACGGTATAGAGAATTCAAGGTACTCTCTGTACAAACCACGTTCCACCATTATTGGACGAAATGCCGTGTAATATATAGGAAAGCACGGTACAAAGAATACAATACTCTTTTTCCACTCTCCATATTTTCTATACATATGTATGTACATTACTGGACGAAATTACGTCACAGCACATGTGTCAAAATTTAATGAGAATACGTTGTATTCTTTGTACCGTGCACCAACCGAGAAAACAAATATTTTGACATTTTCTTAAGCGCGGTTCGTTTAAATGAGAGACTCCAGATACTTTGGATGATTACATATAAGCAATATTTCAATATGTTTTCGAAAATGTAAGGGTCCGACTTGAAGAGTGCCAGAGACATTTGGTTGCTCTAATACTTAGGAAAAAAAATTCCCGCTTAATTTGAAGTCGTTTTCCATAAACAAACTGTTTTGTTTTTTTTTTGTTAAGTTAAGTCTTGTTGTGATTTTTTTTAATACTTCTTTCTGAAATACTATATAATGTTGCCTGATAACTCTATATGTGAAGTCCTTTTTTTAAGCAGGGGGATGAGAGATCCCAAGCACGGAGGTCAGAACGTCTCATTGTGCTAAAAAAGAAAAAAGTCCTACTTTAATATCCAAGTTTAGTGTCTTGTCTACATACATAACACAACATCGGAATTCGTCCTTCGATATTTGAAAGCAAAAATATCGCTCAAAGCATCTGAGCAGTGAAAACAATTATCAAGCTATGTCGAACCTTGGTATGTTTAAGTTTTTGCTTCACCAAGATCGCTGACGATATTTCATCAAAGATTAAAAGACCATCGTAGGGTAAAATCCTTTGAAAATATTTTTTTTTGTTTTTATTATTAATAAATGTGGACTTTCATAAACACGCTGTTAATTTGACATTAAGAAATTCGGGCCCGCTGAAGGATTTTTGTATGGACCTGTCATTGTCGACTATCGTAAGTACACAGTTCATATGGAAATATCGTACTCTAAACTTGAAACGAGTTTTCTCGAAACATCGTTTTTGAAAATTGTGAAATCTTTCAAAAGAAGAGTTTTCAAACTACCTATCTGTTTCAAATTTGGCCACGTCATTCCTTAGAGCGGCATAGAACCTTTTTTTTTATTTGAAACTTTAATTTGTTTTTAACGAAAATCTGTAGAAAAATGTGTCTGAATTCGATACTCAATTCTGAAATGGCCATTTTGTTAGGTTTTTTTGAAACAAAAAAAAAAAACTCCATACCATTCTGGAGTTTTTCGTCCTGATTAATAATCCTTTTTGTTTTTTGTGCTTCAGATAAGAGTAGGACCGGCTTCCACCAACAGTCACTATTTTTTTGAGGCATTGTCTTGCAGTGGCCAAAAACATTATCTTCAAATTAAAAAAAAAAACATAGATGTTTTATGTAGTGAAAGTGAAAGCCTTGAACTTTCATTTCTAATATTTAATTATTAAAATATTGATTTGAGATTTATTCTGTTTCAAAATGTCAATTATTTAAAATTTAGGATTTCATTTTCAAAATTCAATGTGATTTTAATAAAAAAAATTCAATTGATTTTAATAAAAAAAAATCGTGAATATCAGCTACTTTCAAGGCCGTCACACTAGGACGATCCCTTAAGGGGGAAGGGGGCGGGGAGTATTTCGGTGAAAAAAAAAACACTTTTTCAAACATTTTTTTTACGAGTTACGGGCAATGTATTTTAAATTAAATGTTTGCAGTATTGTGAGATAACATTTGAAGAATATCTTCTGAAAATTTGAGCGGAAAATATTGAACATTAAGCTGTTGGCAGTAAGTCCCCCGAGACGTCTCCAAAAACAGTTATTTGCGGTGACGGTTATAACACATCACTCGATAATCTGAAATCATAAAGTCAAATTGATTTTATTAGTTTATGAGTTTCCCCAGGTAACGCTGTCGAGTGTTTTTTTTTATTGATTTTTCAATTTTTGGTAACACTGGAAAGTCAAAAACGCGATTTTCGCTTAAAAAATCGGTAAATTTGTTATTGGAAAATAAAAAATTACAAAAAATTTTTTAAAAAAACTCAACAGCGTTGCCTCATGAATTATACAGAGAAAGAGTGTACCAAGTTTGAAAAGGATCGGTGCAATAGATTTTAAACTACAGCCGTCACCGACTTTGAAAACGTTTTTGAAGATCTTCTTCTACGTAAGTATTTTCACTTATTTTCCTCGACGAAGTATTTGTAGCCTCAACAGTGCGTTTCTTGCGTTTGTGCGTAGGTAGAATGTTTTTTTATTCGCTTAATCGTGAACCACTGCTCTTTCTATCTGCTCTGCTAATTTTTCTCGGCATTTTTCACGAACAAACGACACGGCACTGTGAAAATCGAACAAAAAAACTTACTAACGTACACACACAAGTGATCGGTATAAGAATCGGTAGAGCCTCGGATGGTTAAAATTCCATATCTCCGTTAGTTTTGCAATTCTTGTGCATACATAGAATAAAATAAAAAAAAAAATGGACCCCCCCCCCCTTTAAGAACTTTTACTTGCCTGTCGAATTCAAATTGTGCCAGTTTTCATATGTGATATTGCAACTCACTTCGGAGTTTGTAACGGGTTTTCCAAAAAGAGGTGTTATTTTGATATTCAAAGAAAAATGCCATTTTTTGAGATAAATGATCGGATCTTTATTTTATTATAAAGAGGAAGATATGCCGTTAATAATGGAAAATAACATCAGCCAAATAACCACCACGACCACGCCTACAGGACAAAATCCTTTTCATGAAATTTTCCATAACCAAATCGCAAAGTGGCTGCCCTATGTCCTCGATAGCCTCACGAATTCCATCTTTGAGGTCTTGAATCGACGCTGGGCTGTTGGCGTAGACCTTCTCTTTCACGTGGCCCCAAAGGAAGAAGTCGCAAGGTGTTAAGTCACAAGATCTCGGTGGCCAATTGTGATCACCTCTTCGAGAGATAACACGGTCCGGAAACTTTTCCCGTAAAAGATCAATGGTTTCGTTGCTTGTATGACACGTAGCGCCGTCCTGTTGAAAGTAAACGTTGTCCAGATCAATACCATCCAATTCCGGCCATAAAAAATCATTAATCATCTGTCGATAGCGCAATCCATTCACCGTAACTGTTGCTCCAGCCTCATTTTCGAAAAAGTAAGGTCCAATGACCCCGCGGGACCATAAACCGCACCAAACAGTCGCACGTTGAGGATAGAGAGGCTTTTCAACAATAACTCTTGGGTTTTCCGTGCCCCAGATGCGACAATTTTGCTTGTTGACGAAGCCATCGAGGTGGGAATGGACCTCATCACTCAAGATGAGTTTTCGATGGAATTTCGGATCATTTTCATCCATTTCAAGGACGCAATCAGCAAAGACTCGACGTTGTTGATGATAGGCCGGCTTGTGTTCTTGTGTTAACTGAACTTTATAAGCCTTAAGACCCAAATCTTTATGCAAAATACGGTGTAATGACGTTTGTGGAATGCCTAATTCCAAAGACCGACGAGGAATGGACAAACCTGGGTTTTCTTCAACACTTTCGGCTACAGCAGCAATATTCTCGGCTGTTCTTGAGCGACGTGCACGGGTTTTATTCTACACATCACTAACTTGTCCCGACAGCTCGAATTTTTCTACCAATTTCTGTATTGCGGTCCGACAAGGTGCTTCACGACGACCCAAAAATGTTCGAGTTTTACGAACCGTCTCTGCCACATTTTCACCATTTTTATAGTGAATTTTAATAATTTCAATGCGTTTGTTGAATCGTGTATCGTTCCATTTTTATTAATGGCGTAGTTTCTACTTGTCAAATGTCAAAAAATGACAGCTCCAAAAGTGACATCTACCGAAATAGCGGGCTAATTAAAATAACACCTCTTATTGGAAAACCCTTTATTTCTTTCCTACTGCAGTAGCGCAACTAAAAATTAGTCAACGCTGTTGAAATTGAAGAGGTCGAACGTTGAAGAGAGAAATTCTTTGGTGACTCTGTATGACTTTCAAGGGTACACTAATATTTAAGATAGCCATTAAAGGTTTTTTTTTAAAATGCAGATTTTGCAACTTCTGAGTCACCCTATGATGGTATGTAGAGCTCAACGAGACAAAACAGTGCAATTAGCTCAGCATATCACTTCGGTCGTCAAAAGGACTAACACATGCATATGCACCAAGTACAGCACAAATTCATAAGAATTACTGGGCTGCTTTTATGAGTTTTGTTTTATTACAGCAATCGACAGTATTAGCATTGCTTTTGAAAGCAATGCTAACAAGCAACCACAATAGCAAAATGAACTTCCAATAGGGCAGCAAGACCAGTAGTGAAATTTCAAATAGCAACAGAAAGCATAGCAGCTTCAAAAGAAATTTTTGCGATGGTTTAATGCATTATGCAGGCATACGCCTTAACGTACCTGTAAAATTCTATTCATTTTTAGAAATAAATTTTCCTAAAAATGTAAAATTTTGTTTAAACAATTCCCAAAGTACTGAAAAAAAAAATGTATTTCACATCTACCTACATTAAGACGTAAAGATGTCCTTGAAAAAATTTAATTTAAAACACATGCTCCCATAACAACCTTCCACTGAAAGAAGTTATTTAATACTAAAATGCTACAACCTATAAGAGGCCTAGGCCTACTATAAATGTGGGCATAGTTTAGGATTTTCCATTAAGTTGCAGGCACACGCACAACACAATTGTCCCCATCAACATCATCATCATCATCGTTGGAAAGTATTATGGGAAGGAAATCAACCAACCAACCACCAACTGGGTAGGACTAGGATGAAAGTTTTGTTGACCTTATTCCATATTCCAGCTTGAGCCCATTTATGCATAGGGGAGTTGCGTAAAACGCCCATTACAACTCTCCTTCCTGTTTAATTTCGACACCCTTCCAACCTGTAAGGAAAAAAACAGGAAAATTGACTTTTCCTCTTGGTTTAAAAAAAATAAAGGGTGAGAGGTAGAGAAATATGCATATTTACACTTCTTCTGATGTATGCAAATTAATGTTGTTCGTCCGTGTGTTTTTTTTTACAATTACACGCTTGTTTATATTTATTATAAGGTCAAACCATTAGGTTAACTTTGGCCAAACTATGCATATTTTAGAGGAGAAGGCATGTAGGCAAAAAATGAATTTTAAGAGAGTTGTAATTTTTGTAAAATATCCTAGATGACCTCGGCCACGTTGTAGCTAACAAAGGATTAAATTCAACAGTACAGATCGTGGTTTAATCTAAATAACGTGTGACTTGGGAATGGTGGGGTGACTTTGATAAAAAAAAAGCTGTTAATGATGTGCGTAGTTTACGAGAAAACAATCCCTTAGTTATTAGTACCTATAATGATCAATTTCAGCTCGACATTTTGGGGTATCTTTCATTGTAGATCAAATAGTATCCTAAATTTGACTCATTTCAAAAATTCATTTATGTATGTACGTATTTTATGCAGGATGATTCCACCTAGGTTGTCCATTGAGCAGGAGGATAAACAAAAAATTGTATGGAGGGAGGCCATTTCAACCGTTTCGAAGTTAAAGAGTGATTGAGAAAATATCCTAGTTATTCACAAAACACCCTGTATCTTAAAAAAACTAAAAATTTCAGATTTTCTTTCTTTGTCTATTTTTATCCAAAAAGGTGGTGAACGGGTCATTCCACAGGAAGTCGACAAATATTGTGTAAATTTGTGCATCGATCATCTCCGATTTTGATGAAATTTTACATATGTAGGTTGGTTTTATTGTCAATAATACTTTACTGAAATATTTTTCGTTTTTGTCTATTTTTGACGTAGATACGGTATTTGTAAATTTGTAATAATTGGCAAATTTTGCTTGGTAGATGCAACTTCAAAAATTTGTATCTCAGGACGTACACCGAAGGACCATGAAACAATCGCTATTTATTTAAGAAAGTTTTAGGGTTCCTGTAAAAACTAGTGGAGATCCTTTTTCCTGATAATTTCCTTTTAAAGATAATAGATATGTCCGTTATCCTTGAATATCTCAAAAATCCCACTCTGTAGAAAAGAGAAAATGTTTGTATGTGGAGTTATTTTTTAAATATACATATGTAATTCAGAAAACATTGAATGAAAATTGATTACGTGTGCTGAGTTTTCAGATTATATGTAGTTTGCTCGATAAATAAAAAGGATGGAGTATGTCAATGGATTCTTCGGAGTATCTTGATCATATTACTTTTTATACCCTTCCCTAACGATTGAAAAAATTTCATTTTTCGAACGAGGTGTGTAGTCACTTCAAATGATCAGAAGTCCTTTCACGGATATCAGCGGATCAATTGGCCGCTGGTTATAAAGGGGATCTTTTATCCTTTAGTACGACATCCAGCGTATTACGATTTAAGGTCAAAGGTCTCAATTATCGAGCCTTTAATTTGAATTCTTGAAAAGAATATCATAGAAATTTGCAAAGTTATCCTTGATCCTCTATGAAGTTTTTATATCAAGGACATATTTTTTCTATTCTGAAATATGATTCATTGCAAATCCTTTACAACAAGGAAAGAATAACCCCAAAATATGCTTTCGTTCGAGTTATTAACATGTTTGTGTTAAGCGAAAATTGAAAGAGATAACACTTATTGTGTTCTGGAAATTAAATTTTCACTTTTCGCATAACATAAAAATGTTTATAGCTTTTAAACAGAAGCAGATAATTCTTTCTACGTTTTAAAGGACTATTAACAGGTCATATTTGAGAAGGGAAAAAGTTATATTCTTGGTGCAAAAACTTTACAGTATCAAGGATTTGCAGTGTGCAAATTGAATGTCATTTTTTTCAAAAATTTAAATTTAAGGTTCGTAGCATATTGGATATCGTAATGAAGGATGAAAGGTCCCCTTTGGAACTAGTGTATAAGTTTGATCCGACGATGGCCGTGAAAGTACTTATGAGCATTTAAATGATCACACTTCCTTCGAAAAACGAAAATTTTTCAAACATAAATTTGAGAGGAAAGGAGTGATTTTGAACAAAAGTATACTAAACACACTTGCATCTTTCTTATTACAATCTGCACATAATCTGACAACTGAACACACGTCATTAATTTTCGTTCAAAGGTTTCTGGACTATACAGGGTGTCCTGTCGAGATGGTAAAAAATTGTAAGGGTCGAAAGTACAGCTTGTTTGCGATCGAAAATGTTATATAACATTTTTCGAGTTCGCACTATTTTCGAAGTTAGAGCCGATTGCCGATTTTTACGAAATTTTGAACCTTAAGTCACCTTTTTGATTATAACTCAGTTCAGACTGTTCACAGGACGACCATTTTGCTTTTCTTATGTTCGTATCATTAGAGGCTCTCATTCGGTGTAACTCTGTTTTGAAAACGTTCATATATAATGGAAAAATTGGCGATTTGTTGCCGAAAAATTTTTTTCGTCAGATAATTCATCTGTTTTTAAAGTCATAAATCTCGAAAAGTAGTCATGCCAACAGATGTTCCGGTTCCCATAAAAAATATCCTTCATTTATTACCTTTTTAAAAGTCCAACACGATTTGTCCACCTTAAGATTTGCTAGAGTTACAGTAAAAACTTTCCTGCCACATACCTCTCATAACTTGAGCAAGATACAAGAAATCTTTTAAGGATAGAAGAAACAATGTACCTGAGGCAAAAACTCTCACAATTCGTTAATTGCAATAAACAAAATTTATTTCTGGGACTGTAGGCAATTTATTTTCCATCATAAACCCTAAACGCTATTTACCAAACCAATGTTGATCTTATCTGCGAGTATGTCTACTGACACCTCCAGTGAAAGTGCAATATGATGAAGAA
Organism: Dioctria rufipes; assembly: GCA_963924295.1. Lineage (NCBI taxonomy): Eukaryota > Metazoa > Arthropoda > Insecta > Diptera > Asilidae > Dioctria > Dioctria rufipes. The sequence continues at coordinate 28,423,720 of OZ002740.1, forward strand.
GATTTGAGAAAGATCACAAAAGCGAACTTATTTTCAATTTAAGGAATCCAGGTAATACATTGAAAGTAAAAACTCAACCATAGGACAGAGAAGCACGACGAATTAAGTTTTTCGTTCGAATTTATTTTAAGAGCTGTTCAAAATTTTCTCCATTTTGATTGATACACATTTGTGTCCTCCGTATCAAAGGTTTTTTAATTTTTGTTATCCTCAGTTCTCTTCTAACAATTTCTGCAGTGTGGTAAATTTTCTTCCAGTAGCATTTTGCGTGATGTTATTTCATTTTCGTACACTAATGCCTTTATGCGTCCCCAAATATAAAAATCCAGAGGTGTTAGATCTGGTGATCTGGCAGGCCAAGGAATAGGACTACCGAGACCTATCCACCGATCAGGAAAAGTTTCATTCAAGTACTCTTTTACTTGTCTGTTTGAATGAGCGGGAGCGCCGTCATGTTGAAACCACATTCTTCTTCTCACTGAGATGGGTACTTCACCTAGTTGATTTGATAGATTTTCCTGAAGAAATAATAAATAATTCTCCGATGATAATCTTGCTGGTAGCTAAAAGCGTCCCCAATCAATAGATTTCCTATTATGCCGACCCAGATGTTCACACGGCGAGTGATGAACATTATAAAAATTTACCGCTCCATCCCTGGTAAATGTGGCCTCGTCTGTCCATAAAATTTTAGCTTTGAAGCTCTGTGCTGTAATACCCACCACAAAAATACCATTCGAGGCTCAAATTCCCTCATACGTAGAGCTTGCACACGCTGCTAATGATGAACCTGATGAATAAGACAAGTTACAAAAGGAAGCACTACTGCATATTTTCACGATGTTAAGTACTTCTGGTGTGTGAATGAATGGTCTTTCGACCCGACCTTGAAAAATTTTATCGAATGAATTCTCCGCGACGGATACCTACTACGGTATTCTGCAACAACTTGAGAACCATGTAACTCTGGCAACACTTAAGATGAACTAATCGTGTTGGATTTTTATAAAAGGTAATAAATAAGGGAGGTTTTCTATGAAAACCGGATTATCTGTTGGTATGGCTACTTTTCGCGATTTATGACATTGGAAACAGATGAATTTTCTGACGACAAAAATGGTACGGCAACAAATCGCCAATATTTCCAGCATATATGTGTGAACTTTTCAAAACCGAGTTACACCGAATAAAAGCCTGTAATGATACGAATAAAACAAAAGAAAAATGATCGTCCTGTGAACAGTCTGAACTGAGTTATAGTTAAACAGGTGACTTAAGGATTCGAAATTTCGAAAAAATCGAAAATCGGCTACAACTTCGAAAATAGTGCGAACTCGAAAAAATGTAATATAACATTTTCGATCGCAAATAGGCTGTCCTTTCGAACATTAAAATTGTTTACTATTTCGACGGGACACCCTGTATATGTAGGTATATATTCAAAAATTAACTCCATCCAAACTTCAATGAGTTCCGTTTTCTCCTTTCTACAGCTTCTTCAAAACCCATTAAGGATTAAAATAAAAAAAAAAACAAAAAAACATCGATAGTGGGCTTTTTAAGATATTCAAGGATAACGGACATATCCATTATCCTTGAAAACAAATTTTCAGGAAAAGGACCTCTACTAATTTTTGCAGAAACTCTAAAGCTTCCTTAAATAAATAGCGCTTGTTTCATGGGCCTGCGATATGTACGTCCTGAGATATAAATTTTTGAAGTAACACCTTCCAAGCAAAATTTGCCACTTCTACAAATTTCAAAATACCGTATCTCCGTCAAAAATCTAAAAAATCAAAAATATTTCAGCAAAGTACCTACAATTAACAATAAAACCAACCTACCTGTAAAATTTCATCAATCGGATGACATAGGTGTAATAGGTCAACTAAAGAGGAGACAGTTTTTATAAAGAAAAGTTTTGTTAATCACCCTTTTGCAAAAGAAATAAAGATCAAATTAAAAAGAAAAGGTAAGAAAATTCGAAATTTTTAGTTTAGATTAGACTACCATAACTCCTGAGAGGAGAAGAGTATGGGTCTGGTAGTACCCTGTACATTTTAAGATCCAGGGTGTTTTGTGAAAAACTAGGATATTTTCTTAACGGTAGATTCACTATTCATAAACATTCGTCTCTCAAACGAGCATGTTATATTGATGATTTTTGTTTTATGAAATGGAGCAATAAAACACTTTAAATCTGAAAATTTGTTTATTAATCATTAATTTTCTGAAATAAAATGAGCACAATAGTTATTTTGAGTAATCGACACATAATAAGCCGCTTTGATTCATACACATGAATTTTTTACATTGCGTACAACAAAAGTTTGTCATTCGACATTTTTTATAATCTGGGTATGACCTACTCATTGTAACTCTATTACCATAAGTGCACTCTAACATGCGACAGGCGCAATACAAATTATTGAACGATCTAGGAAGGTACTTGGAAGTTCAACTTTTGATCTCTTTGACTTTAAAAGTATTTACGTATTTTGCGCGGTCTGTAAGAAGAATGTTTATGAATCTGTAACTCCTAATCGGTTATATTCCTCTCCCCCCCCCCATGCTCTAGGTGAGTACTATCACCTCCTGCTGTATGGACCAACTAGGTGGAAACACCCTTTATATTTTCTTCTGATATATAATGATCCACCAATGAATTATTTTCCACTTTGTTCAATATCCAGAGGAAAAAAAAATCTTCTACAAATTGTAGCTGGTAATAAGCTGATGCGAACAGTGAAAGCCGTTTTCGGATCGCACATAACCCCACTGAGTTAGAGCCGATCTAAAGCGCGAAAATTGTAGTACACCAGCTCGAATAGATTTGAATGGTTTTCAACCGAATTTTAGGTAGGATGCCATAGAGATATCTCAATAAAATTTATACAGTATGTAGCCAATGAAATGTGGAAGTTTTTAAAATAGGTTTAGGTGAAAATATGTGACTTTTTTTTAAATCGCCCTCAAAGATTTTGGTGCATTTTATTATTTTGAACTATATATGGAATTTTAAAATTTCTTTTGTTGGCGCAATGGTATGACTAGGGTATCCAATTATCCAAGGGTCTTCCAATAAGAGGTGTTATTTTGATATTCAAAGAAAAATCCCATTTTTTGAGATAAATGATCAGATCTTTATTTCATTATAAAGAGGAAGGTATGCCGTTAATAATGGAAAATAACATCAGCCAAATGACCACCACGACCACGCCTACAGGACCATATCCTTTTCATGAAATTTTCCATAACCAAATCGCAAAGTGGTTGCCCTATGTCCTCGATAGCCTCACGAATTCCATCTTTGAGGTCTTGAATCGACGCTGGGCTGTTGGCGTAGACCTTCTCTTTCACGTGGCCCCAAAGGAAAAGTCGCAAGGTGTTAAGTCACAAGATCTCGGTGGCCAATTGTGATCTCCTCTTCGAGAGATAACACGGTCCGGAAACTTTTCCCGTAAAAGATCAATGGTTTCGTTGCTTGTATGGCACGTAGCGCCGTCTTGTTGAAAGTAAACGTTGTCCAGATCAATACCATCCAATTCCGGCCATAAGAAATCATTAATCATCTGTCGATAGCGCAATCCATTCACCGTAACTGTTTGCCCAGCCTCATTTTCGAAAAAGTAAAGTCCAATGACCCCGCGGGACCATAAACCGCACCAAACAGTCACACGTTGAGGATAGAGAGGCTTTTCAACAATAACTCTTGGGTTTTCCGAGCCCCAGATGCGACAATTTTGCATGTTGACGAAGCCATCGAGGTGGAAATGGGCCTCATCACTCAAGATGAGTTTTCGATGGAATTCCGGATCATTTTCATGCATTTCAAGGACCCAATCAGCAAAGACTCGACGTTGTTGATGATCAACCGGCTTGAGTTCTTGTGTTAACTGAACTTTATAAGCCTTAAGACCCAAATCTTTATGCAAAAAACGGTGTAATGATGTTTGTGGAATGCCTAATTCCAAAGAACGACGAGGAATGGACAAACCTGGGTTTTCTTCAACACTTTCGGCTACAGCAGCAATATTCTCGGCTGTTCTTGAGCGACGTGCACGGGTTTTATTCTTCACATCACTAACTTGTCCCGAAAGCTCGAATTTGTCTACCAATTTCTGTATTGCGGTCCGACAAGGTGCTTCACGACGACCCAAAAATGTTCGAGTTTTACGAACCGTCTCTGCCACATTTTTACCATTTTTATAGTGAGTTTTAATAATTTCAATGCGTTGTTGAATCGTGTATCGTTCCATTTTTTTTAATGGCGTAGTTTCTACTTGTCAAATGTCAGCTCCAAAAGTGACATCTACCGAAATAGCGGTCTAATTAAAATAACACCTCTTATTGGAAAACCCTTTATATGCTTTGTTTTATTTTAAATTAGAACTATAAAACTGCCACTAGAGAAAGTAATTGTTTATTAAATATATAATATTTGAAAATATCCAGATTATCGGATAACTACCGAAAAATACCCGGATTAACGAATAATCAAAATTGGTCGGATAATCCGGATAATTTGATATCCGGATTGGAAACCGTAGGTATGACCTCCGGAATCAAATATTTCTGCATTAAATGAACCCCTAATATTCAGCTAAATTAATAAAACGAAATCAGCAATTTATCCCAATTATTCAAGTTACTATGACAAAAAATGTGTTCGAATTAGTAGTTTGGTGAAAAATCACGAAAACAAATCATAACTCGAAAACTACACAAAATTGCAGAACATACATGGAGGTGATTCGGATACCCCTCAATATGAAGCACCTAAATTTTACCTTTGGACGTCACTTCTCCGGCCACCATGTATATGTACATATATATATATATTTATTACGTCAATCACAGCTGACATCATATAACTCAAATCGCAGCAAAGTGAAAAGGAAATTCAGTTAGAGTTAGAGGTCATGAGGAGATTGATGGTGGTGCAAATGTATGTTGCTCTTGAACTTTCTCAGATTTTCATAAGTGCAAAAAAATACCGAGGATAGTAAACTATTCTACATTCGCATATTTTTAAAACTGAAAGGTCACCAGATCCCAGACTCTTATTGGGGTCGATTTATGGTTGTTCATTTATGTCGTCAGAAAGCCAAATAGGTATTGTGGCATCAACTTCAACCAACTCTTCGTTTCAATAAATAGGTACGTAAAATGAATTACGTCTACCAATCTTCTCAATCTGATCATTAACTCCCAAACGAACTATCAATAAATACAAAGTTAATCATTGAAGAAGAATTAGAGCTATTAGAAAACCAGTTAACCTACTTCGAATTAGAGAAATTACACTTCCAGAAAATCTACCAGGATCAATCCTTTGAAATTTAAAAAAACATTTGCCATCACTTTGGCAGGTGATCTTTTAGCTTTGAATTCTTTTTTATCCCGCTGATCCTCTTGGACTGAATATTGATTTTTATGTTATATACATGACTCATTCAATCGAACTTGATATAATGGCTGATTTGAGGCTCTCTGCAATTGTCTTACTAACCATTGAAAATGAAAACACAACGAATGCTCGAAATGTTTAAATTTGGACTTTCTCTTTGAAAAGTTTGCGTTTGCCTCAGCTTAACGAATAAACAACAAAAATTCCAGACTTCAGGATCTTTAAAATATGAGTCTCGAAAATGTGTGTGCAAAGTAACGAACACAAACTGTTTTGGTATACATATATATGTATACCAATAATGTCTCTGATCCGATGTAACTTCAAAGGACTTCATTAAAGACATTGTACTAGACTTTATTAAAAATTTCTTCAATGAAAGACTATACCAAAACGAAAGGTATCATGACAGCTTAGCTACATTTCGATCATAAAATTACAAAAAAAGGATTGGGTACATAAAATGTTTCTTATCTTCAATAAATAGGTGAATCATTTCCACTGTAATACCCACTTTAAGTTCCCTATGGAGCTCTTCAATAAATAGGTGAATCATTTCCACTGTAATACCCACTGTAAGTTCACTGTGGAGCTCTGAGCCGGAAGCATCCTGTATTTACACATTAAGGGAAGAAAGAAGAAAAGGCCCAAGCTTTTTTGTTTGTTTATAAATTATCTTTTTTTTTAACTGACATTTTTGCACTTTTACCTAAAATATTCAAATACTACTAATTTCAAAAACAAGACACCAAAAAATTTCGGTTTAATTTTATTTGCAGAATTCAGTGTGAACAAAATGTATCCTCACCAGTAAGAACGAATAGGGAAATTTTGAGAAAAATGCCAAGGTAAAAACGATAATTGGATTGCAATATTAGAATCGTTTTATTTCGATAATAAAGAGCTGAACTGGATTTTCACTTTTTTATTAATTTTGATTTTTTTTTACCGTATCCAAAAATGTTATCGAAATCTATTCTAATGTGTACAAGAGCCAATACACATCCGTATGAGAAGGGATCGACGTCTCCAAAGTCGCAAGACCTGATGGTTTTTCGCTCCTGCTAATTAAAAGCTGTGTCTCATCCTTAGCTAAGCCTCTGCGCAAACTATTCTACTTATCTTATTCAACAGGAAAATTTCCAACTGCTTGCAAACTAGCTCACGTTCAGCTTATTCTCAAGAAAGGAGAGTGTAGCGATCCCTCAAATTATCGACTAATTACAATTATTTCGATTCTTAAAAAGGTTAACTCCAAAATAATGAAGTATCTAGAAACTAATCATTTCATCAACGATCGGCAATATGGCTTCCGAGCTGGACGCTAATCTGGAGTCTTGCTGACTTTTCTAACGGAACGTTGGTTCCGTAGTCTTCACAATTTTGGTAAGTCCAAAATCGATGCCCTAGATATTTCAAAGACCTTTGATAGAGTCTGACATCCAGCCCTTTTAACCAAACTTAAAGCATTTAGTCTCTTTTCCTCCTCTTCTACTACGGATTGAAAGTTTCTTATCCTGTCGCCTAATACGAGTTGTATACTAGATGGCGTTTCATCTGAACCTCACCCTATAACTGCCGATGTACTCCAGGGCTCTGTTATCTCTCCATCTCTCTTCTTAATTTTCATTAATGATCTGGTCTCCCTTACTTTCAATCCCATCCATAGTTTCGCCGATGATAGTACCCTTGATTTCGCTTACTCCTTTGACATTCTTGCGGACCCCAGAGGGAATGCCGCATGTGTTAAACAAGATTGTATGATTAGATCATTGAATAACGATCTTGCCAATATCCTCGCTTGGGTTAAGGCGAATCGCGTCGAATTCAATCCATCTAAGTCCGAAAGCTTTCTCATCTCATTAAAACAAGATCATAATTTAGCCACTCTCGTTTCTTTTGGTGAGGCACTGATCTACGATACACCTTCTTCATGCATTCTTCTTCTCTACAAGTCCTATATCAGACCTATTATGGACGGGGCTAATCACATAGCCTTAACTTCATTGGATATTATCCAACAGAGAGCCTTCAAGCTCATTGGCGATTTGGTAATAACTTGTCATATCGACTCACTCGAGCACCGCCGTAATGTTGGATGCCTTTCGCTACTTTATCGCTACATGTATGATCAATATTCCGATGAAATATCTAGTCTGATCCCTTGTAGAATGATTCCTGCACGCAATACTCGCGTTGCAAATATATATATCCTTTTCTTTAAGGACTTTTGCTATACAAAAATTTATAATCACTTACTAATGTTAGGATAGGTTAGGTAAAAGGGGTGCCGCTAGAAGACTAGCCTGCATCACTTAGACCTCCAGTACCTCTTGACCTTATGGGATAACACAATGTAACACAGTTTTAATAATTAGGACTTTTTCGTTATCTTTACCCATTTTTGGTTTACATTGTCCAGAGTATACATTAAGTGAGGCACGCACCTTGTATATCTTGGAATATGCCCCTTTTTTTCTTTTTCCTAGAGTTTAATTTATAGTTCCGGATGAGTATCAAAGTGTCAACAATAAAGATGATCCACTTTATTCTCGTTCATCATGGGGCTATTTCAAGCAAGTCGTCGTTGAACTTGAATTGTCGTTTATGGTTCACGCAACTTGGCGTTTTGGAACTGGTCGTTAGAAAACTGTCAAAAATCTCGGTTCCCGCGAAATAACGCCCAAAAGTGATAAGTGAATAAGATTCAAAAATTCCATACAAATTTTAACGTGTCAAATGTGAAATAATGTCCAAAATTTTTGGGTGCTATTTCACACTTTTCGGTTTTACGTCACTTATCGGTTTTGGGCGTTATTTCATAATGATATAAAAACCAAAATTCGTAAATGAAATAAAGCCCATGAAACAAAATTGAGCCTGATGAAATAATGCCCAAAAATCAGAAGGAAATATTTCCCAACGTTGTGTGTAAAGTGAGAACGTGTCGCGCGGGTCTGTTGGGGAGGGGGCGGCGGCCTGCATCTCTTGTCGGAGCCCCCCTCCTACCGCTCAACTCGTGCGACAAGTTCTTACTTTAAATCTAATATCAATGCCAGCGATGCTAGACGTACGATAATTCTCGTACATGTACGCGAATTTCGACTCACGTACGATGTATGAGGCAAAATGTATTCTCGTACGCGAAAGTACAAGAATTTCTGCGTCAAATATTTTCCAAACAGAATTTTCACACCGTGGAAATAATTCTAGCAAAAGAGCAGTAAAATATAATTTAAGAAAAATAAGCAGAGCCGTAACCCCCGGAATACATACTTTTTGCCTTATCTTATTGTAGGAGTTTTTCATATAAAAGTAGCTTAGATTTGGTTCGAACACCATAATTTCCATAAATTTGTTCTACATCTACACCATTAGAAAGAAAACATGTTGGGCTGCAATTTGTTATAGCTTTATTTTTCTGTGGGAACAATAGTTTTAGGCTCAAGACTTGCTCTCATCATTTACTTCAGGGGAAAGTGCCGAGAGTATTTGCAACAACTATAAGCTAGCTACCCTAGGCAGACGGGTAAAACCAATGATCATTCGTCCGTAGAATTTTCAAAAATCGCATTACCTTTGAACTTTAATTTTAATTATTAAAAATGTGCTGTCAATTACATATAAAAATTGACATGACTTTCATTTTAATAATTAATTGACCACCTAGCAAGAAAATGACGGGAGATTGTTTTTACAATTGGGGGAATTCCGAAAAATTTTGTAACATGAGGTGATTCATTCAGGTTTGAACCATTGGCGGTGAAAAATATTGTGTTGAAGTAATATTCCAATGAGGTACAAAAAAGTAATAGCGCAATTACTGTGCAACACATACGCAATAAAATTCAAGTATTCAAAATTCGCCAGTTGCCAAAAATCTAAGCATAATTGTCGTTCGGTCGGTTCAACGGAATTCTTCAACATACTTAATTTTGATGATGCAAATGCCTTTTCAACACTTGATAGTCGCATAGTGAAAACGTCTCCATTCTTGCCGCAAATAGTTTCGGTAAGCATCCGCATCCTGTATAGGTTTTAAAGCACGCTTTCTTTTCAAGGATGAATTATTGGTGGCATTGCCAGTTATAAAAGAAAAATACAACCCAGTAAGCAATTCAAATGGAATTCCGATCGTTTTACTTATCATTTTTGACGAGTTTACCTGGAAATCCGTACTATTTGTGTACGGATTTTCGGTTCTTTAGCCGTAGAGAGCTTCGTCGAAACTCCAAGTCTTTGATTGTATTAGTAGTTGGAATTGAACGTAGAAATCTAACAGATTTCTATGTTTTATCCTTATTATTTTCGCAGAGATTTCTAAGACTTTTCCATGGCATTTCTATATGGAATTCCTAGGGATTTGAATAATTTTTCTGCAATGACAATACTAACTTGAATTGTAGACCAGAGTCAATATTTAAAATCGAGTTTCTACTTAGGCGCTCGAACAAATACACAGTTCTGCCTCAATTTACGCTATCCATTTTAACTCCTGCATATTCCAATGCCGATACCGAGAGGACATTTATAAATAACAACCTAATAAAAAAAAAAATTAAGGAACAAGCTCTCAACAAAGACCATAATAGGAGCCCTCCGTTCAGCTCAGTGTGTTAAAACACAGTCGAAAAATTGCTTCTTTCGGTTCAAACCAACCACCTAAATGATAAGTCGTACGACGTGGGCATCATGTGTAATGACCTGATGACCAAAATATTGACTCGGATCCAGATAAATTTAGCCTGATCTAGATGTCTTTTATTTTAAGAACAAGACTATACACAATTTTAATACAAAAATTGTTTTAAAAAAAATTATCAAATAAAACTTTTTTAAAGATATCCAATTGTTTTTGTTATAAAAAAATAAAATAAAATGTTACTAAACAATCGCCAGTTTTAATTTTGCCGCCATTTCTCATAAATTTCGCGAAAACCTAGTGTACGAGAATTTTTCGTGACGTACGAGATTTTTGTAAAGTTGGTACGAGAATTCATTTGTGCAACCCTGATCAATGCGCCCTGCACCACTTGCCGCCGGCCCTCACCTGCCGCCAGGCGAATTAACTTTTTCCTTTAGGATTATAAAAAAAAACGGAGGATAGATTGCGTTAAATAAAACATAATTTCCACTGTACTGAACAATCATATTCAAAAAACTATGTATGCACACTTTTATATAATAATCTTTATTAAAAATACACACAATACACAAATATAAGAGCTTTTACTATATTCAAACTTTCCTAATTAGTTGCGAATGAATTCACGTCGGTCTTAAGACTGAATTTCTTTAATTCTAAAATTGTCATATGTAGTTAAAGCTGTTTACCTAATTATTGTTCCCACGTTAAGTTTTGATAAGCTTTTTATTAATTTGTCTCCTTTTCTGTTTATTTTGCAGGTAAGTCTAGGAATGTGTGAAAATGTGAAAAACATAGAGGAATGGATCAGGTTCGTATAGGAATTTTATTTATGTCGAGACTGTCTATATTGAATATCGGTTTCCTTTATTAAGGTGAGGTAACGTAACTCGTGCGACGCGTTCTTACTTTACAGACATCATTATCAAAATTTTGGGATTTATTTCATTTGCTTGTTCTCTTGACCTGAATTTTGGGCTTTGGTTCACTTTTTTGTTGGACCTTTTTTCACCTTTATTTAACATATGCTTTCGGGCCTCATTTCATTTGGAAATAAGACCCTAACTTTTTGGATCCAATTTCACTTATCACTTTTGGGCGTTATTTCGAGGAGCCAAAAAAGTCTTCGACACAATTTTATTGCCGTTTTTACTTGAGACAACATGAAAATACAACGTATACTAGTTTTTGAAAAATATTTAATAAGACGAACAATTGTATATGACCTGAAGATATGAAAATTGATGTAAATTAGTTGCTTAAGAATTCAAGTCAATCGCTTCTTCTGGGGCCGGATTCTGTAACACGGAGAGTTAGGGAGCTTGGGAGATGAGATTTGTCGTTTTTCCCGATTAAAACTCCCTAACTCTCCCCATTCGCGATTTCCCAACATACTTAAGGAGTTAGGGAAAACGTGAGAAGTATCGCATTATTGAAGAACGGCTAACTTTGTATGGGAGGATCGTAGAGCATTGGGGTTTCTTCCCACGTATTTAGGTTCTAGAGTTCAAAAATATGGGTGAACAATTTCTTGGGGAGAGGCTTTTAGGGATAGGGGTCGTACCAGCCCTCATTGGAGGTTGCCGAAAATACGTCATGTTTGGTATCAAATTAAAGAGGGAGGAGCGAGTAATCGAGTGGTGTAGTTTGGTTTTGATCATTTTAACGTAATAACTGACGGATTTTTTCACTTGGGTCATATATACCCCAGTTCCTATATTTAGCATATATTTCTTCCGTTCTTTGTTTCACATCCGTTAGTATACTCTGTTGTGAACATTTTTTCATGGAAAGTGAATTTCCACGATTTACCAGTTCTTCATAATGATGAGTTGAAAATATGTCCATTTTTGTACCAAAAAACGGCCATTTTTTCATCTTAAGAAGGAAATTGACCATGTTCGCGTGATTTAAAATTTTTAGCGGGTTCCTTGAAACACCAAAATCTATATTTCTCTGTAAGTATTGCAAGGATTTGCATAATTTGTTTTTGTAAATATAGCCAGGATATACGGTGAGTCCCACAATTTAGTTTAGGTACTTTCATAAAACAAAACAAAAACAGACAATACTGTCAGTATTGTGCCATCCGGTTTTCTAGGGAAGAGGTGAGAAGAAACAAAGAGATATCTCTACACTTTGGAGAGATATCTCTTTGCTTCTTCTCACCTCTTCCCAAGAAAACCTGTTTGCATTCTGCATCAGGAATACTCATGTGGGATGGCCCAATACAAATTTCCCGAGTTACAGAATTCCGAGTGGAGAATTAACAACTCTTCGTGTTAATGAATCAGGCCCCTGGAGGTAGAAAACTTCTGATATCGGAAGAGAAAAATAGGAGCTTATACAAGATAATTCTCTTTAAAATAATTACACGTTCTATGGAAGAGACCGAGGATCTGAGATCTGAGTGATCGTCTGCTGTTCAATAAATACCAGAAAGTAGGCAATGATCTTCTGGGAATAAGCTTTTTAAACCATTTTCGCTGGATACATACATAGGTTCAAGAAAAACTACAAGAAACGCAGAAAGGGTGATATAGGTCATTTTAAAGCCAAGCTATTGGGCTTCATAAATCCCCATATGAAAAATGAGTGTTGATGGTGTGTTTTTTGATAAAAATAATGGTCAAATAAAAAAAAACGAATTAAAATTCCCAAATTTCAATTTTATTGAACCATAACTTCAAAATGGAGGGGAGGAGGGGAAAAGTTTGTAGATCGTTGAGAAGGTCCAATGATTATTATTCTAATAAATTTTAAATCATCATCATAGGATGTAACGTTTAAAATATACAGGGTGTTCATAAAAACATATCGAAATATATTTAAGTCTCGTTATCTCCAAAACCGTTGGAATTTCCCTCGCCCACCCATACAATTGTTTGCTTGTCTAAGCATGACCTATCCATTGCCTTCGGGTGCCAGATCGTTCACGGGACACCCTGTATATTTCCATATTTTGACTTTTAGTTTTTAACGGTGAATTGAATTACATAAAATTCAAAATGTGAAACTTTGCGATTTTAATGCAGCGTTTCAATTTATTTGTCTCCAACTCAATTTCGTGAACCAAAATTTGAAATTCTGACAGCAGACGTCGTTTTCATAACACGCCGATGTCGATTGCAGATGTCGACTTACGTGAACTGACCCAAGTAATGTATCTCATCAGTGAGTTTTTGACTTTTTATCTCTCGTGTTCTTTTTTCTTTCTTCTTTTTTTTCTCATTTCACCATTTTTTCATTCCAAGCCCTCACTCCCCCTTTACCATATATCTACGCCACTGGATCGAATTGTGTGCTATTAATGAAAATTTCAAACTTCATTTTATTTATAATTTATTTATTTTATTTTTAAATCAACAATTAAGTATTTCTTATAATTAAATTCATTTGAACAATATTTTTTTTTTTTGTAAATATAAACAGGAGAAAAATTTTCATGCTTGACTTTTTTTAATAATCCAAGAACAATAAAAAAGAATAGCTAAATTTTGTCACTCGTACCACTGCACAGAATTTTTCTTAATAATATATTATCTTTGAGCTCCTATACAACACCTAGAATTTAGGCATAAATGTAAGAATTTTTTTTTGGTTCACTTTGGTTGTTATGTATAATACAAATAATCCTTAAAGCTAAGTATACAGAACACACGGCCTTACTTTTATAGTTTACTTTAGGCATAAATAAAGTCAAAAGGATATACATATATAAGTACATATGTATGTAGTTGGTATAGGCTATAGGCACACATAGAATTGTACGAGATACGATAGTATATGTCTTTCATGCAATCAATATCAGAGACAGTAAAGCTTTATAAAGGAAACAGTCGATGTTCATGTATATTTATCAGCTGCAGAAACAGTAGTAAAATTAATACTCTTTTGTTCATCTTGTTTCTCGCTTTTTAAGTACTCGCTTTGAATTATTATCATTTTTTTTATATTTTTATTGTTACTCTTTTATTGCTTTGTCACATTTTACAAGCCTCCACCGGAGCGATCAACGGTGATTTTCTTATTTAATTTATCCTCTTCATGCTTCTGCTCCTCCAACTCAGCCATTCGAGCAAATCTTGAGTATGCGACGTGACCAGTTTTTATTGCAGACATCATCTATGCATTAAAAAAAAAAAAGAAAAAAAAATTAATATGCGCCCCGCTGAAAATGATTAAGTAAGGGGGAACATCTATAAGCGGTAAAGCGTTATTTAAGCAGAAGCATGCGACAAACACAAAAAACTAATTGTAAAAGGATTAAGAGGATTAAGGCACAAAGTGTGTATTAATTTTTATATCTAACATTTTGAGCAGGTAAATAAATATGTTTAAAAAGTTAGTTAATTCCGTTATAAAGGATTAAAATAATATCAATGCGTTTTACTCCTGTTCTAATTATTAGTTTTAAAAAGGACATAAAATGGCGTTATCGATTTTGTTATATAGATGGCGCTTATGAAGTTTGCATATAAAGTTACTTTATTTGTTTTTTGTTTTTTTTTGTATGTGTAAAGTCTTGTCGAACTCACCGCGATATAAACGACTTTTGTATCGAGGTACTTTTTCAAAAACCTTACCGTTTCAAAGACAGACCTGTAAAGTACTTAGGTGCTAGTACCAGTATGGACTTAAATTTTTTTAAGACAAGTATAAGGTACTCGTTTTTAAAATACTCCAGTACTGTTACTTAAAATTTTTTAAGGTACTGGTACTCATAATAAGTCCCATTTATAAGCTTAAATACCCTATAAATTTCAAAATCCGCAATTACTACAAACACTGCCATAACGCGAAGTACTTCAGCTCGTGTAATTAAATATGCTTTCTAATAATAAAAGTTTAGGAGCAGAGATAGAGCTGAAGTGCTTCGCGTTATGACGGTATTTGTAAGTGCATACTTGAATACTTTTAGGATACTTAAGCTTATATGTATGTATATGGGACTTATAAGTTCCTGTACTTGTACATACTTCAAGAATTTTTAAATACCAACATCGGGACTTGTATACTTGAAAATTTTTTAGGACCAGTAGCGGGACTTGTACTTAAACGATTTTAACTCCTGATCCTGGTACTGGTATTGATACTTGTACTTGGAATTTAATTTTACAGGTCTATTCTGAGATATTGAAAAGTTTTCGTCAAATTGCTTTGTTGTTAAAAAAAAGGAATACATAAAGCATAGTTATCAAGTTTATACTTAGAAAAATAATTAATTATCCCTCAAATAACCTTCAAAATCACCTTCTAGGAGACAAACGATAGTGCCTTTTAATTTTTTTTTTCTTTTATAGTTCTACCTACCTATAACTTCTGATTTAAAATTTATTCAATAAATAATCAATAAAATCAAAATTTCGAAATTTTAATTATAGTTTTTGTGCCATCAAAAGTAGTTTTTCATATGGCATTTAAGAGTGCCAAAATCGTAAATTTAAAATTTTTACCCAAAATGCAACACTTTTATTTGCAAGTCTTTTATTAAAAATATTTATCGAAAATGGCTTAAAAAACTAATTCACACAAGGCAGAAAATTGTCTAAGACTTTTTTTGTTTTTTTTTTTTTTTTGTCCTGCTCTATGGACCAACACATGTAGGAAACATCCTCTTTGATAATAAGATGCAAGAACCAAAAAAAGGGCTGCAAATTGGTAGCTTAGGAAATTGTAAATTAAAAGCTTTGGTGATTTCCTGTTTTTTTATGTTTTTCATTTCACGATTTTAATTTACGTTTTTGAGTTAAAATTTCGAAATTTTGTGTTTGCGAGTCCTAACTTCAAAACGGAGGAGAGCGGAAATAGAGAGAGGCAGAAAAGACGTGATAGAGTATTAGAAAGCCTCAGTGAATTATCGTTCTAATAAAAATAAATCATCAGAGGTTGTAACAAATAAGTCTAAAAACAAAGAAAAAACTTATTACAAAAATTCAGTAATATTTCACAAAAGAAGGCATAATTGTTTTAACTTTTTTTCTTAATTATTTATCGTGCCCCTCTCTAAATCTTCTCTAAATTCCCGCCTATACTGAGCTCTTTACTATAAACTCAACTTATTCTAATGCTTTAAACACATAATAAGATTTAAATACCATAATTTCGATTTATCATACGTCCTATTACATACCTATCTTTATATTTTTTTCTAATTTCTAAGCATAATTGGTCTGGTAATTCTGTAATGTTCCTATTTTTATGCTGTTCAATTTTACCTCAATTAACTATACTTCTTCGATTTCCACAAAACTACACTTATGTAAATATATGATAGTTACGGGGGTATGTAGGGAATGTAATAGGAAAAAACTTTTTAATTATTTTACAACAGACTCTAACCTGCAAATATTCATCGAGCTCAACTTGACCATTCATATTAGTATCGATCTCACGAAGAATCTCATGCAATTGCTCACCACTAATATCAGCATCACCATAACTCTTTAAAGAGAAGAAAAGAATTTAAATTTAAAGAAAAAATCATAAAGTTTTATACAAAATATAATCAAAAAGTCGTCATTCTCTCTTTCCTAGAATTTTTTATTTATTTTTTTTAATTAAATGGTGATTGCTGATTTGAAAATCTTAAAATATTCTACTAAGTACGATACCCTTCTAATAATTTGTTTATGTATACACATACAAGAAGTGTTGAAAGTTTAGTGTAAAATCCCGCAGCATATAATTTGCCAACAACAAAAGAAAAACACTGCTGAGCCCAAGCGATTAAGCCCCCGGTTTACCCATTAAAAAAATACCTGTAGGTAGCTTGTCAAGTCCATCTGGCCATTAAATGCAACATCGATTTCATTAAGGAGCAAATGCATCTCATCCTGTGATACTTTTATACCGGAACTCTAAATATTTTGATTTGTTTTATTTTTTTTTTTAATTTTAGTTTTTCTTTTAACAATTTTTTAAATGCCTGAAAGGACCTCCGATTTTTGTTTTTATTTTTCGGAAAATTATCAATTGCCTCTGCAGTTCCCCTACCCATCCGCGACCCAACGTTTACCAAATAGAGCTTTCGTGTATACAGAAAAATTTATACCTAAAACAAAGTCATTCATGCAGGTACCTGGACATGAGCGGCATAAAGGCAATGAAATTGCTGACGGCCTAGCCAAAAGAGGAGCGAAAACTCCTTTTGTCCTACCAGTGCCATTTTGTGGCACTTCAAAGTGTTACCTGTACTTACTTATAACAATGGACCCGAGTGATTTGCTATTTCATGTAGCACAAATATTGTGTTTCTGTATATCAGGGTTTGAGCACTCCTTAAAGCGTTTACTACGTAAAAAAACATATAAAATTCAACCATGCAGATGAAATTTTACACCCGAAAATCGAATTAAATTCAAAAAATATCTTTCTTGTGGTCAAGTGATACTTTAATCGCTTATAAGCACTCTTATAAAAAATTAAGCTCATTCCGACTTTAATTTTCAAAAGGTTATTTTCACCTGAATCTTGCTATGGGTAAGAGAGACGAAGCATGGTAAACAGTATCTTTACCTTATTCTTCCTACGGTGATTGCATTTGCAGTCAACATGAAAATATCAAATGATGTTGGTAGCTCCAACTCTGCCATATCGCGAAAGAGAAAACTCTGTGCCATTCTTTCCTATAGGGAAATGATAATACGCTCAGTCCATTGTTATAAGTCAGTGGTTATCTCAGAACTACTCTAAATAGCTAGGAGAACAAACAAAAATCCATCTATTGAGAAAGGCTAAAAGGACTTCGTCAGGCAAAAAATTTTATCGACATCTCTGGGTGGAAAAACAAAAGAGCCCCTCCTCCTTAGGAGAACAGAGTTTAAAATGATTACAGAGCTTTTCTCAGGCCACTGCTAGTTGTGGTATCACCTTAAAAAAACGGGCTTGCTGAGATTTCATTCTTCCGTTTCTGTCAGGATGCTAATGAAACCTCGGAGCACTTGTTTTGCAATTGCAAAGCACTGGCCAGGTGGAGATTACTCCTCGAACAGCATATTTCGGTAAGGCTTCGATGATTTTTCCGACAACAGTGACAGGCTGTCATTCTGGTAGCTCGTTCTGACTTTCCACCACCAAACTGTGTGTGGAATCTCAATCCCAGAATGGTTTTGGACTTTATTAACAGTCTAAATCTAGAAAAGAAGTAAATTGAACGGGGCCTCACAATAGATCTTTCAGTTTGCAGTGAATGCGAGGCTAACGCCTGTACACCCTTCCATAAATCTAATCTAATCTAATACCTAAAACTAAACCCAAAGTACACGTACATATACATATACATATCTGTGTAACCGACTTTTTATTCCAGAAAGATAGAATTTTACACCAGTTGGGTCACGCAAACCCCCGTTACTACAAGTCATGCATATTTCTACTATTTGTATCGAAATGACTGATACAGGATGTCCCACACAATTACATTATTCATCTCTTGTCAGCTGGTTTCACTCATTGAAACAAAACAAAATTCTGTATTTGGCATCGGGGGAGGGGGAGATGAAGGTGGTTTAGATGCATCTTTTGTGAGGTAAAAAGGGATGGATATGTTTTCTTTATATTTTGTTTTTAATGACCCTATAACTCCTGAACGATAAACACTGTGGCTATAATACCTACTTTAATTCTTTTTTAGATAAATAATCGTTGGGATTTTCCAAGGACCTTTTGTTTTTTTTTCTCCTACCCCTGCCCTGTTTTTCGAAGTTAAAATCAAAATTTCAAAAGCCTTTGAATTTTGAAATAACATATTTACCCGCTCTTTCTGAATTTTTTACTGCTTGTCCTCGAATAAATTTTGACAGCTGTTGTCCGTTGAGGACTTGTCCAGATTCATCAACTATCGATTCGACTTCACAAGAAGCAGTACGTCGTCGTCTAGTTGCCTTTAGGCATATCCAATGAAAAATTTTAGTAAATGCCTAAATGCAGGCAATTTTCTCCAGTCAAACCTATTTTCACTGAATATATTTAAAAAAAATTTTAAACACGCAGAATAGGAACGGCCGTCTATCTAACAAATCTTATCACCATCATACAATGTATCGTACAAGAGTTATAGGGTGATTCATAATATTAAAAAAAAAGCACCTTTAACTTCTACCCCCGGCTGTGCATATCAAGATCTTCGTCACTATTTTCCTAGTGGGAGCCATGTCAATCAGTACGTTTACATGAATTCTTGAGTACTAGACTTGAAATCCACTTGAAACTCAAGGAGGGTTTTTGGTTGAATTAATTCCAATTACTTGACTTCAAATTTTCTTGAAATTTACCTGAAGCGACATTTTACCTTTGACAACTCTGCATTACATACAATACATAGGTACGGATTTTCAGATAAATATCTTGAAAAAAGTACTAAAAATCACAACCTGAATTTTCAACAATGATCTTCTTCTTGTTCCTTTTTGCCGTTTTCATACTTGCAAAAATGAAAAATGTTCAAATACTGAAGTTGCGTTTACATGAATTTTTTGAAGTAAATCGAACAAAATTTTGTGATTTACTTGCCTCAAGTATACTTGAAGTCAATGCGCGTTTACATGATATTTTGATTACTTAATCTCTACTTGAAGTATATACTTCAAGTATTCATGTAAACGTACTGAATGTCTCCTATATTGAGGCACAAAAAAGGCCTATAATGGACTTTAAGTGTTAACACCTTTTAATCTACAGTTCGTAAAAAGGTCTGCAGTTTAGTGTTGCCAATATAGACAATGTTGATTTGCGAATTTAGGAAGGAACGAACATTGATAAAATACTCCATGGACTGTACTCCTTATTTTTTCCATTTTCCTCGAGCAAATCAAATCTCTGCTTTCCATGTACAACCAACCCCTAGTTGTATAAAACACTGCCATCTGTGGATAGTTAGCCAATAACTATAAATCAAATTAAAATTTACCTTGAGTGCACGTCGAATATCGTTAATGGAAACGTATCCCTTATTATCCTTGTCAATAATTTGGAATCTTTTGATATACAATTGAATTTCATCTTTCGTTAGATTAATAGGAACCTTATCCTTTGATGCTCTGTTGACCATTTGACCCATTTCTCTTGCTAGAAAATTCTCTGCCAATTTGATTTGTTTCTATACAATTTAAAAATGCAAACAAAGATTTAGGTGAAAACCCTTTCAAAAACACACACACACACACAGGCTTACTTCTTTTTCATCTTTAGACCAATTTAATTCCTCTGCCATAATTTCAACAATACCAGGAAGTGCTTCTTGTGCTGCCTGTACATTTAAGAAAGCCAAACGTAGACGTCTTGCAATCATATCGACTGTATTACATGCATATTCACGAATACCATAACGAATTTCTGCATCAATATACGGAAATTCAGGATGAATTCTTTGTCCAATAATTGGCCATCGTTTTCCGGTAAGTGATGCCATTTTAGCTACCGCAAACGCTCGATCTCCATATGATTTTGCCAAATGTTGAGCAACTTCACACTCAAGACCGAAATCCTGTACTAATCGAATATACATTGTTGGTGTCCAGCCTTGAGCACCTTCAATTTTTAGTCTAGATGTTACAGCTTCAGGTCTTTCAGGTTTTAAACCGCAAGCTGAAAAGGTACATATTTAAAAGTTCGTCTTAACGAAAAGTATTTTTTTTTTTTCTGTTTTTCAAATTACCTTTAATAGCTGCATCTATTGTGTGTTCAGCCATTGCTCTGTACGTAGTCCACTTTCCACCTGCAATAGTTACAAGTTTCGATGGACTCACATGAACAATATGATTTCTAGCTAAGGATTGTGTATCTTCCTTGTTCGGATCTGAGACTAGAGGTCTAATACCACTCCACGCAGATAGAACATCTCCTCGTCTGACTTCAACGTCAGCATTAAGATAATTTTTGATTTCGGTAAGAATGAATTGAATTTCATCTTCTGTTGGACTAGGATTATGCGTTATTTCACAAGCTAAATCTGTGGTACCAGCAATTGTTTGCCGTTGCCATGGTAAGAAGAAAATTACACGTCCATCTGAAGTTGATGGATCTAATAGACCCATTTGATCTGGGCTATAATATCCGGGCAAAACAATATGTACTCCAGAACTGGGACAACATATACTCCTTACTTTGGGATCATCCATTTTTCGGATAGAGTCTGTGAACGGACCAGTAGCGTTTATTATACACTTAGCTTTGACGGTAAATTCCTTTCCGCTCATATGATCTACAACTTTTGCTCCGCACAGTACTTTATTGCCACTCTCATCAGATTTTTTTATGAGCTCTTTAACTGTAACATGATTACATACTGTTGCACCATGTCTAGCAGCTGTTAGAGCAATAGCTAAATTCATTCTGGCGTCATCTTGTTGACCTGAAAAATATTGTTTTTTTTTATTACTGGGCTCAATATAAATAATTAAGTATAATTTCCGCATACTCACCATCATAGTAAACAATTGCGCCGCATAATTTTTCTTTCTTTAACATTGGAAAGAGTTCGAGAGCGTCTTGTTTTGAAAGATAATAGGAGCTCTTAACGTTTCTATCCCCAGCGACGATATCATAGCATTTAATGCCTACCCAATAGTATGGGATTTGCCACCACCTAAAAAGTTTTTTATTATTTTTTTTTAATATACAAAAAATCTGGCTAGAAATCGCTTATTTTTTACTTACGTGTAAACCGGCAACATAATCGGCAATGGGTGTGTCAAATGTGGAGCAGATTCTAGCATAGATGCTCTCTCTGCTAGTGCTTCTTTGACCATTCTGTACTGTTCATAGTCTAGCTGAAAGAAACCAAAATTAGAAAATAGATATACAGATTATATTGAAAAAGACTAAAAAAAAAAGTAAACACTGATTTGAGTGCCCTCTCTATGTTATTTTTTGCCACTTTTCTATGCTGTCGATGTAAGAAATGTTTTCTAAATAAGCAATTAAGTAACCGACTCTCGGCTTAGGCCACCTCTTATGTTATTATGAATTCGGCTCGGCAAGAAAATCTTTTTCAAACGAACTTATTAATTTTCATTTAACTCACTGGACATTCTTGTTGTTGACCGTTCGATGGACTTTTATGTTTTTTGATAGAAGAAAATAATCGACTATAATTTACTTACACCCAAAATAGCCTTCTGCAAATATCTCACACCGCCATGAATTAATTTCGTTGATCTTGAAGATGTTCCACTAGCAAAATCATCAGATTCTACAAGTGCAGTTTTAAGCCCTCTTGTTACAGCATCTAGGGCACATCCAGCCCCGGTAGCTCCACCACCAATTATAAGAACATCATATTCCTCGCCATTCATTAAAGTTTTAATTTGTTCGCCACGTGGTGGTAGTGTTCGCTTTCGTTTTGGTGGGGTCACAGCAGCATTGTGAACCTTTCGATAGAAAATTATAAAATAAAAAATTAAGAAATAGCAGTGAACTTATCTGATATACATATAATATAGATTATATAGATATATACGTATTATTTACCTCATAAGGAGATTCTTTTTTCTTGAAGACCCATGTAGCTAGAGCTGCTCCAGCGCAAGCACTAATTGTTGTTACCCCAAATTTTCGCATTCTGGACGCCATCGTTGACGTACCCTAAGATTTTATTGAAAGCGCCCTATAATTGAAATATTTAAAAATAAATAGTAATCATAAACATTTTAAATATACAGGTTATCTGTATCAATTGTGCAGGAGATGATAGGGGAATGTCGAAATAGATAAACAATTGTATTGATGTGGAGTGGGGTGGGTGGGAGAAACAAATACGTTGAAGGGATTGAAAATTTTCCTTTTATAAATCACTGTACTGAATGATATACCTCATATGATTATTTTAATAAACATGTCATAAAAACCAGTACCGAGATTCAGCTAATTTGTGAGTGATTCACTTCAGTCACTTCTTTCACTCACTTCATTCACTCACTTTTGAAAATAAAATGATTCCTTTAAAAAAGTGAAGTGAGTATTTTCGAATATTAACTTCGAATGTCATTTTCACAGCTTTTTGGCTTTTTTATGTGTGAAAATGAACACGTCTGCGAAATATTATCCTCTAAACATTTTATTCAGATAATAAGGTGGAATATAATATAACATATTCTAAGAATTTAATTTTTCAGCTCTTTTCTCCCGTGCATTGGTGTCCCTGTGCAAGCATCCCCTCTAATACATTATAACTTTATTGTAGTGCATCAATTAGAACTTTCTAGTATGCAAATGGCGAGTTACAATTTATTAGTGATAATTAATTACTATACGTACTTACCATTTCTAAAATAAAATCGCTGCTCGATGATTTCACTCCCAACTCACCGCAAAATTGAAGGTGAGTGAAGTGAGTGAGTGAATTTCTTAGCAGAATCAAATTTGCAGAAAAGTGACTCACTTCACTCACTTTTTGCCAATTTCGACGTAGCTGAATCTCGGTACAGTTTTTAATATCGAAATTCCAAAGTCCTCAGCTTAAAAGGACATTTTTTCTTAAGTATATCTAGGCGAAAAATTCCAGTAAATGCCTGAGGGTAGGCAATTTTCTTCTATATTTGAACTATTTAAATCAGAATAAGTCCTACGTTGCAAGAAAGATTGCATATGGTTTTAAAAAAAAATTGATTATAAATTAAATGTAATTCGCCTTTATGCCTAAACTATTATTCATCCAGTAAACTTGAGTTGGCATTTTAGCATCCCAAAGATGGGTAAATTTATATAAATGTTAGCTTGGGTAAGATGCCATGATGAACTTAAATGAACCCCAAAGTGCTCATCAACAAATAGGGGAAGACGGAGCTAACGGCGTACCGATGCACAACGGGGTAGGGGTATTTTTCTATGACCGAAAAGATTTAAAGCGAAGTTGTAGCCTCAAGCCGATTTCTCATCATCACTTACACTCTTACATTCGTTGCCATTCCATTGGACGTGGTACAAGTTGTGCGCTGTGCCAAAACCTTCAACAATACTTCCCAAGCCATGAAACAAAAATCTATATATGTGTGCGTTGGGAGTCCGTTCTCTAAAATGTTCTATATTGATTCTTATGGAAATGTGACTAGAAATTGATTTTATATACGCTCTAGAGCCTAATGTACTATCCATACAGAAATATAGTCTTCCAGTAATTTTAAGCTTGGCTCCCTACCTTCCCAAAGGCTACACTTACTATATACCTTACTTAACAAAACAAAAAAAATAGTTTTGAATACAAAGTAGCTTTACCATTTTACGTTCACTAACTCTCAGCTGAGTAAATTAATTGCATGTGTGTATGTGCAGCCGTAGTCCGAATCTGTAGGCATCTACATTCGATATAATCAGCCCATGGCATGATTACTCAGCTGAGAGTTTTTGTTTGAGGAATCGTGGTCATTTGTAACACCCAGAAATAATGATGGTAGAGAAAAACGGATTGGACACCCATGCATAAAATTAAAAGTTATTTTGATTTTTGCATGTCCGTCTGTCCGTCCACCCGTCCGTCTGCCGCCCGTCCGCACCATAATTCGAGAACGAGTGTACTTAGAGAACTGAAATTTTGCAGACAGGCTTTAAAAAAAAAAGTAAATTTAAGTTCGAAAATGGGCCGAATCGGGCAACTCCTTCTTGGTGTTGCCATACAAAATTTTGGTGTGAACTGCCTGAGAACGCGTGAACGTGGAGAGATCAAATTTTGTACACGGCGTTTTCATAAAAAATGCAAAAACCAAATTCAAAAATGGACCAAATCGGGTAACCCTTTCTTGGTGTTGTTATACAAGATTTTGGTTTTTCACTATATATTTGGACACTGCCTGAGAACGCATCGACGTAGAGAGCTTAAATTTTGTACATGTTGTTTTCATAGCAATAATAAATAAAGTTTCAAAAATGGCCTAAAACGGGTAACCCCTTCTTGATGTTGCCATATAAAAATGTTGGTGTCTTACATATACTATGTAAAAACGATCAGTCCTAGACGTTTTTATGAAATCCTATGAAATAGGTTATAATCATTTTTCTGTTCGACGAACCGTTCTAGAAACATATGCGAAAAACCACTTCAAAAATTAAACTTGCGCAGAGAGGTTACCATATGAAATTATAAACGAACATTCATCTAGGATATCATAAGAATTGGTCTTAGACAAATTCTAGCTTTTTTACTTGTTTTAAATAATTTTGTTAGGAAAGATTTAAAAATTTTATTTCGATAAGAAAGCAAGCTTAAGATTATCAGAACACCATTTTTCTGCATGAATAGTAGTAGTTTAGGGCGGAGGAGCTATTCAAATCAAACTTTTGTCAGTTTTACATAAGAACACTGGAAATATTTTAGAATCTTGGGACTCCGTTGGGGTTCTCATGTGGTAGTGAGGGAGTCTGTTTATGGCTTTTGAAGTATTCTTGAGAGTTTTGGCTGTGTCCTACCGACAAAAAATAAAAAGCTACCAATATAACGTACATATAGTGCAAGAGGCACAACGGGGTCCTTTTTCTGACTCATTTGGGGCATAATAGAAGGCCCTTTTTGCCCCTTTTGTATGGGTTTACTTTAGCTTTGCTAATTTTATGTGTAGTTCTATTAAACTAAATGTTTACCTTGTCCAAGCCTGATGAACGATTTTAAAAGTAATTTCTGATTTCGAATAAATTAAATAAATCCCATTTTGTCTCAATGTAAACCCTATTATGCCTCAAATGTGAGGTAAAATGAGGCAAATAACTTATTTTTCTTATTTATATTATTATTTAAGAAGACACTGTTTATTTTATCTGTTATTGGAACTAAATTGTTACCTCATAACATGACTTTGTATTAGAAATAAATATAACAGTTTAACACATTTAATGATAAGTTTTCCTTATATATGCCGTTATGCCCCATGTTCCCCTACATAATCTGTATGAATATTATGTCAAAGCAGAAAGTCTCAATTCAAGTAACTGAATGATGTAGAAATTTGGTGATCGGTGTGAGTAATATAGGAAATACAATATGTACTTAGGTGTACGGTGTACCTATTGCCAGTATTAGTATGATGGCATTTTTATTAGGCTAAAAAAATAAATTATAATTTCAATAAAGCAATGAAACTTGACGCAAATATACCTTAGGTGGACCATACAAATATAGAATAGAATTAACACCAATAGCGATAATAAATAACTCCAAGAAATTTGTAGCCGTAGATAAGCGAACTTTAATCCAAAACAAGAAGGGAAAGTTCGACAACTAGTAACAACATCAGAACCAAGGTTAAGTATTCTACGAAAATAAATTCAAAAAATATGCTAACCGAATTACAATAACTGAGATGGGAATCTGCTTATTGTATACTTAATGGAGAAGGAGTGAGTATCATTGATTAAACAACTATAGACATAAAACAACTGAGCTTAAAAAAACCCTTAGAAATCCTCTAAAATTAAGAGATTAGATAGAAGAATTATTTTACACTAACTCGAAGTGTAGCTGTTTCCACAATTTTAGACTGTCTGCCCTCTCTATAATTTAAATTTTCAAGTTCGGCAAGGATATACATACATATATTTTCATGGTAACAATGGCGATTGATTAATCCTATGATTTATTTGGCCAGCCGATTGAATTATAGCACCTTAATGCTACATATTTGAAAATGTCGCACCTACTAGAAAATAGATATCGTCGGATTTAGATACCCAACTAGAGATTCAGTTTAACTTAACCTATGTACGCTACCCCTATTTACTAGTACTTAAAATAATCAATGAATGGAAGAATTGAAAAGCTTCTGATGAATCTTGGGATACAGAAAAAGAGATAAATTTCCACACAGATCAGTTATAAAACCGATATAGAACTCCTCTAGTGGGATCTCAAATAAAGCAACAGTATATAACATTTTAACACGCAATGCCACCATAACAATAGCTGTAAGGTAACTCAATTCATAACATGCCAACTGTAAACCTTTGAAAATATATGTTTACCTACATATGTTAAGTCCAATCATTTTGAAATAAGTCATATCAACTAGAAGTTCATATGGGGAATAGAAGAGACAGGTTCTACGTATACAATGGAGCTATTAAAATCCCTCATATCAAATATGACAACATATTCCATCCAACAGAATGAAAACATTGCAATTTTCTAAGAAATCTGACGTAATCCACTTTAATATGAGTAATAAATTCCAAAGCTGACATTTATGTAAATGTATGCACCGAAAAATATGAAATCAGTGAGACATAATCAAAAGCGGAGTGAATGACTTAAGTTGAGTCGTCTATCAAGTAAAAAATTTCTCCACAAGCCGTAGTGATCGCGTAAATTTAAATTATCAAACCAGCTTAGTCTGCTGATAACTGAGCAGACAAGTAAAGTAACCCACGCGGAGCACGTGGTTTGATACCTTCTTCTCCTCCACCTCCTCTCCTCTATCACAGCATTAACCATTCTTAAAACAAAACGATCACTTTATCCTCGAATGTTGTTAGCATTATCGATGGATGACCAACAAACCCAATATTCCTAGCTAAAATATTTCACGCATTCGCAATAACTCGAAGATGACCTTGATAAAAAAAAAAGCGTGGCTCATGAATGAAATGGAAAACAATCACAAAATCTATATTTTATCGTAAATCATTGTAACTGAGAGTATTAAATATGTTTCTTGTGTAATCAAACAAAAGCTATACAGTTAGAGTAGGTAATATATTCGCAATTATATAATTAGGTACATGGCGGCGTAGGTCACACACAAAGTCATTTTAAATAGCACAAGAAAAAAAATTTATAGGCACTGGCACTACTATAGGCTTTATATTTCACCACATATGACAGGAAGGGGAAGGGATTAATTTAGTTCTTAAGGTCATTACCGTATCACTTTTCCTCTTATTTTTTTTTTATTAATTAATTTAGCGCACCCGGCTTTGGAAAATTCACAGATTAGCGCAAAACAAAAAAACTAATTAGATCCCGGCCGGATAAAAATCTAAAAGCGCTTGTCGTCGTCTCTCGATTCTATACAGACTCGATAAATGCTAGTAGTGCGATCGAGCTGTTCGCTTTCTGGCAACTATTAAGAGACTAAATATATCCGACAGCATGATCCCGCCGATCACCATCGTCATCCGCATTTAAGTTCGTTTTTAATCTGAAGAATTTCTGTTCACCTAGTCTCACCTCACCTTATGTTTCCGACAAAAATTTTTGTTGCGATATAACTCTATCTACCCCAGCTATTGACCGCGTGTACGATCATTTCCTTTTCAGTGGTCTAAAAATGCAACTAAGTTTGCACTGAGATTTTATATGATTTTCGTTTTCTGACTCAGACTTAGATTGAGAATACTAAATTTTCAGTGGATACTAGAATTACAAACTAGATTAGACTTACTAAAATTATCTAGATAGATGATAATGATGATAACGAGGTTGAGGGGAACTTCAAGCAGAGCGCTATAATTATTTATCTTTTAAATGGGTTTATTGCTCGAAATTTATGCTGTAAGCAGTAAACACTGAATTAAACGAATCACATGATTAGGAGAAATTCCTTTTTATTTGTATGTTTGGTTGCGGTGGTTGACTGACTTGATCAGAAGTGTAAAATAAAAAAAAAAACATCTTGTAAGTAGTAGACTTGTTTTGTAAGACAAACGATCTAAATATATCCAAGAACTAACTCGTACCTGTAAATTTTTATTTCTCAAAAATTGGTTTTTTGTTGGTTTTCTAAGAATAATTAAGCTTACTATTAAAAGGTGACCGCTAAATGAAGAAAAACTTGGATGAATGGATGGATGAACCGACCCATGCTAACCTACGATTCTGTGGTGTGATGGAAGGCAATGGAGTTCGCCAATCATTATAATAGATTGAAGAAAATTCAAAGATTGTGTCTTCTTAGTATAAGCGGCGCTCTCAAATCGACCAGCTCTGGACCTCTTGAGGTCATCCTCAACATACACGTCAAGAGTCAAACGCTGCACTGAAGTTGCATCTCAATCAGAGCTATATTCACACTGGTATACAAGAGTTCCAAATGAATCCATCTTTGAATTCATGCAGTCCATCGTAACTGACATAGACAGGGACAGCGATCAGCTCCTCGAGACTACATATGCTGAAGAGCAATTTTAAATCGAAATTTTCAGATAGGGCAGAATGGGAATTACATTCCGTGCTTCAACCATATTTACAAACCCTGTCATATATACAGACGGCTCCAAATCATACAACTTGAAAGTCATGTCACAGTTCTTCAAATGGAAGTCAAGGCCATTCTTGAAGCGGGAAGGTATCTCCTTAATTCAGACACTGAGAACAAGGAGATTTCAATCTGCTCGGACAGCCAAGCAGCTATCAAGGCCTTCTTAAAAAAATTTTTACAACCTCCAAACTTGTATTGGAATATAATACTACCCTGAAATCCCTTTCTAGGAAAAACAGAGTACAAGTACAAGGCGAATAAACTTGCTCGTCTTGATGCAACCTCGGAGATATTTTCCTCCATAATTGGGATAGCATCAAAACACCTTGCCTCTAACATCTCGACTTGGGCCGACTGTCACCACATTCGCCTTTGGTTACGTTAGATGTCCCTTCAGGTAGAACTACAAAGGAGCTGTGGGGCAGATCTAATTCGAACGAAACGATAAACTAAACAAACCAACCTTGAGAGCTATTGTGTCAATTCTCACTGTGCACTCTCTTCTCAGGGGTCACCAACACAGGATGGGGCTTATTGACGATCCCGTATGCAAAAGATGCGGAGAAGAATCCGAAACGGTAACTCATTTTCTATGCCACTGTCCGGCTCTCTCAGGAAAACGTTACAGATTCCTTGGCTCACATCTCCTGGATGAACTGCATGAAGCCGGTAAAGAGGGTTGGGGCCAGTTTTGAGTTTTGTTAGAACATCCGGCTGGGGCTTATGAGCAATCGTTCAAAAGTGTAAAGTTAAAGGGTGAACAGTGGGCCTCGTTGTGGCCTATGTTCAAGGTTCCAGTACGGATGCCAGCCTCGTTTCAATTCATCCACCAATCCATGGAAATATTAGAAGCGATCAACTATACATTAGGTAAAATTTCATTTGCAGATTTTTAATTTTCAATTAAAATTAAACGAAGTAGAACAGGCGACTAAAAAAATCACAAAGAAGAAAAAAAACTAGTCAGTAGACATCAAATCAGTCTTTCAGATACTGAAGGAAAAGATATTTCCTTACACACATTCACATATATGTACATACATGTATAAAAATTCCCTTGACTAAGATTTCCTATCACATGGAAAAAAAATTATAACCCCTAGAGCCTAGGTAGAAAGATCAATCTGTCGAAAAATTCCAATATGACTGCTTAATAAGTCGGCGCTGAAACAACCAACCAACTTATTTTAGATCGATCTCTACAAAAGTTCGTAAGTGGCCAGGCAGTCCTACTGTTTTTTTTTTTGTTATTGCCCACCAACGTAGTCTCCTTTTTCCCACTCTAAAACCAAGGTATAAGACAAGGTCTCATAACACATGTTGAGAGTGCAAAGTATTTTCTTTACATTCTCAACATGTATTATGAGAGCGAAAGAAGTGTCGTTGGGAAATTTATTAATACCGCCGCTTGTGGAAAAGAGCATTTCGCAACATTGAATCCTTGTAATCACTTAAATCAATACATCAAATTTTCTAATAGTTCACTGGTAGACCAAATCGTAAATCGTAATATCAAGAGAAAAAACTGCAACTAGTCCAAGACCAACAATATTACCCTAAATGAACATAAAAGTTGAATAAAGTGAAAACCAAAAGTTATGTATGGTATCACCAAGAAGAGGTTGCCCGATTTAATTCATTTTAAAAGTTTTTTTACCATTTTTATGAAAACGTTGTGTACCAAATTTCAGCTCTTTACGTCCACGCGCTCTCGAGCAATACGCAATTATAAGTGAAACACGATATTTTTATATGGTAACCCTACAAAGAGCTGCCCGATTTGTTCCATTTTCGAACTTAAATTTACTTTTTTTTTAAAGTTTTATCTAAGTGAACGCGTTCTCGAGCTATCGTGCGGACGGGCAGACAGACGGAGAGATGAAAATGCAAAAATCAAAATAACTTTTAATATTATGCATGGGTGTCCAATCCATTCTGCTCTACCATCATTATTTCTATGCATTACAAACGGAATGATAAACTTAGTACCTATATACCCTGTGATTTCATCTAGGGTATAAAAACAGGTTTCCTTTGATAAGACTCTTCGAAAAATTAATAAGAATACCGTGAACACCTACTGCAGCTTCAACTTATGTTGGAAAAATACTTGTAGATATTGTGCATAAATCTCTGCTGGAAGGAAGTTTCCCTGATTCATGGAAGGAATCAATAGTAAAACCAATAACTAAAATAAAAAAGTCAGCTAAGTGTGAGGATTATCGACCAGTGACTGCGTTGCCGACATATGAAAAGTATTGGAAAGGATAGTGTATAAGCAGCTTATCGAGTATTTAGAAGAAAATGCACTTATAATCTCTAATCAGTCGGGCTTCAGACAGGAGCAATTTTAAGAGAGCATTCGAAACTCTTGACCATCAACTTGTACTATATAAATGTATAAATATGGAATTTAACTGGTTTACAGAATTTCTTAGTGGGCGAACACAGAGAACGAAAGTGGGACTAGCAACATCGTCAGAGGTATTGGTCGATGTCGGGGTGCCGCAAGGTTCAGTACTGGGGACACT
Source organism: Dioctria rufipes (assembly GCA_963924295.1). Taxonomy (NCBI): domain Eukaryota; kingdom Metazoa; phylum Arthropoda; class Insecta; order Diptera; family Asilidae; genus Dioctria; species Dioctria rufipes. The sequence continues at coordinate 28,455,487 of OZ002740.1, forward strand.
CATGTTTTCATTGTATATTAACGATATTAGTAGGGTAGTAAAATATTCAAAGGTGGCACTCTTCGCAGACGACACACTAATATATATCGCCGGACAAGACATTATCGAGGCGGAGAGATTATTGGAAGAGGACCTCAGCGAACTTATTGAATGGATTAAAACAAATAAATTGAAATTAAATGTATCAAAAACTAAGTGCTTATTAATTAACAGTGAAGGTAATTTGAACCTAATGATTGAGAGATCAGTAATAGTAGCTGTCAAAGAAATAAAGTATCTTGGGAATGTTATTGATAAGGATATAAAATTTTCGAAGCAAAATAGCTAAAAACTTAACTTCCTAAGCAGAATTAGGGGTAACCTATCAACTTATACGGCGATCAATGTATATAACACTATTGTATTGTTGCAAAAACTGCAAACCTTACAGAATAAAGCAATGCGAATTATTCTCAGATGTACCAGATATACAACTATTACATTAATGTTAGAAGCACTGAAATGGCTAAGTGTAAGACAAACGTGTATTCATACTCAAAATAAGAAACAACATGCTACCGGAGTATTTAACTGGACAAGTAAGTAAATAACGTGCGTGATATTCAGCCGTATGAACTGAGATCTGCTAATGACTTCAGACCAGTGGCATTTTTACGCATGGGTCTGCTGGGTCCGGGCCCATTCCCCCGCGCTCTATGGAACCCCTAGCCCTCACGACAGTAAGACAACCTACCCCGAATTAGTTATAGTTTTGCTACTGAAAGTAGACCGTGTTATTTATTCAAACTTCTATACATGGCAGAAAATTTTCATATAAAATAAGGTATATTGACTCTACTTGCAGCCCCAGTATTTTTTAAATTTGCAGACATTTTTGATGGTATACTTTCAGTAACCAAACTCAATGTATTTGGTTATCAGCGAATTTTATATATATGTATATACTGTTAGTTCATTAAGCTTAACACAGACCACAGTGAGTAACTGTCACCCCATAAATTCATGTTTTATATCACCATTCATCAAAATAAATTTCGATGAGGCAGCTGTGATATGTGTATTTGTCACGAAGATATAGAAAATATCAACGAAAGAAACGCTATTGAGTGCTTCCAATGTGGAGCGAAAGGCTGCTTAAAGGAAAATTTCAATTAATGTTTAATGAACTACGATCATATCCTGAAATATTCCTTTGATATTTTCGTATGAGTATTGAAAGATTTGATGATTTACTACTACAGATTTTGAGGCCTGCTATAATGTATCAAAGCACCAATATACCGATCATCAATTCAACGCGAAGGGAGACTTGTTGTAACTCTAAGGGCTATTAATATTTTTATGGATATTTCTCCCCACAATTTTATCTTCGAATTGCTATTAGAGTATTCCTTAAAATTGCTGATTTTATAGAGGTGGTCTTATTTGTATTTGTTGTATTAATGCTTCCTAGCTCTACGCCTCTCAAAACAGTGGCAGTCAACCGGCGAAAAAAATATTACCAGTACGTACACATTCATATATATAAACGTGAAGGCGCGGTGATAGTTTCGTTACCCTAAAGTTGCTAGCCGGAGCAACCAAAAAGTCACCTTGCTGTCATGTCACCTCATGGGCGCATTTATATTAGAGCCTATGGAATTGATGGCGGTGACAAAACAGCTACGTGACAAAAAGCCTGCAGTGCACGATAGGCCTTAACATAATTTACGTTATTATTCCTGTTGATAACTCGAAGTATTTTAGAAAATAATACATATATCCTAAAGGGCCCAGTGCCCCCACTTAGCTAAAGACGGCGATGCTTCAGACTACCATTTTTCAGCTCATAACAGGGTTTAGAGGATTACGTATGTTTAATGAGCTTCCGAGACTAAAGTATGAAATATATTTCAGAAGGAATATATCTTATGTAACATAAAATGTAAATTATTGTTGTAAAAGTGGCTTTGTTAAGCTAATAAAGTATTTTTATTATTTATTATACTTTTTCGAGGTAAAAATGAATCTTAGATACTTTTTATCTCTCTCCCAGTCATCAATCGATCCACAGAATTACGGATTAAATAAAACTACCCCAACCCCTTCCTCCCTTGCTTAAATAACCAAAACCTGATGGAAATGGAAAACTTCTGTTATTTCAGTAGCATAATTATCGAATTTGACTGGACAAAAGAAGACAGACATGAATTCCCGACAATCACACCTTTGTCAATAGGTGCATAAAATTCCCTGGATGGATTAACGACCCACTCTCAAACGAAAAACCTCGGGTACGGCTAAGTCCAGACAGTATCGACATATAAATGAAAAAAAAATTAATTGATTCGAGATTGTAACTTCAATAGACCTAGACTGGAGTACGTCGGTAGTAAACGGCAACCCATAATTACTTGAAGGAAAACCATGTTTACAACATTAACATTATTGAATAAGTGGAAATGATTTAATTACATTAAAAAATACTTTAATGACAACCGGGAAGTAGTAAACAAGTCCAAAATTGCACGTAAAGTAGGGCGTTGGTTAATAGAAAAATGCTAGTGGTTAAAATCAGACTGAGATGATAATGATATAATAATCCATTAGTTACAGAATTACTGTAAATACCATCTACATTATGTCTAATATCAATACGGCCCTATTGAAATTCATTGAACTTCTCACTTAGTAACTTTAAACAGCAGTGATAACAACAAGTACCTGAATATACATAAATGCACAATTTCTACTTACATTGCTTTCTTTTCATCTCACGATAAGAGATGTAAGCAATGATGGCATTGTGTCATTGTCATCAAGTAACCAAACTTACCCTTCATAAATCCTTCAAGAGCAATTGCGTTTTATTGATTTGGGAACGTCAAAAATTATTCACACAACACAGCTCGCAATCTCAACATAATAAGATTTTTCGTGTTTTATAACATACAACAATTTATTCACCTTATAACTATAATTAACTCTTCCAATATTACGTTTATTTTCAATCACTAGTCACCAAATTACATGTATCTCTAGAATCTAAAAGCTGATTTTGTTTATGTTGTTCACGTTTAATAGACAACATTCCCATAATATTCTAACTACGGACATGCGTATACTTAACTGGAGGGGCAACCATTTTATGGCATAGTAAAGCAACAGATGATGAGTAGTTCTTAAGCAGAATGTACATATAGGTATTTGTAGTTGTCTAGCAAGCCCATGAGAATTTATAGAAAATTTTTATTATCGCCCTGTACTTAAAAGACTACTAAAATAGTTCTTTTTGTTTTTCTTTTCCTAAAAATTTCGTTAGTAATTCCCTCCACAATACAATTTATGCATATGGTTTCGACCCAAGACATCCTTTAGTCCAAACAACCATCAGTTCTTTCAATGAAATGAACAGTAAGTGATCGTTTTTTTTAAAACACGAAGAAAGTTATTCTAATACAATTCTGTAATAGAAAATCATACTTCCGAAAATAATCTCACATTTTCTCTTAAAAATCTTAAAATTAAATTTAAATTATTATTTCTAATGATAGTTCGTTAAATTGTTTTGAAATTCTTTATATATTAGTGAATGTTGTGTCCTATTTCTAGTCAATAACCCTAAGCGAATATTTATATCTGCTCCTCTCAAGTTTTATGGCTGAACATCTGATACCATCCAAATTCTCTCCTGTCTGTAGATATATCGGTAGACTATCCTTTCTAATTTAAACAAGTAAAAAAACTAGAATTGGTCTAAGACCAATTCTTATGATACCCCAAGGTATATAGAAGACAAGGTATTACGAACCAAGTTCCGCCATTTGTGTCCGAACGTATAGGAAACTACAGTACAGAGAACACAATATAATCTCTCATCGCTCTGTCTTTTCAATAGAAATGTATATACGTTATAGGACGAAACACGTCACAGTTCCAGTACAACATTTTTAATGAGAATACCTTGTCTTCTAGGTCTTGATGATACCCTAGATGAATGCCCGTATGAAATTTCGTATTGTCACCCTTCTGTGCAAGTTTAATTTTTAAAGTGGTTTTTCGCATATATTTCTAGAACGGTTTGTCGTACAGAAAAAATGATTATAACCAATTTTATAGGATTTCGTATTCTGAAGAAGTTTTTAGTACAATAAAAATGTCTTGAACTGATCGTTTTCACAGTATACGTAAAAAACCTAAATTTTTATATGGCAACACCAAGAAGGAGTTACCCGATTTAGTCGATTTTTTAAAGTTTATTTGCTAGTACCATGATAACACCATGTACCAAATTTCAGCTCTCTATATTGATGTGTTCTCAGGCAATGTCCAAATATATAGTGGAAATCGAAAATTTTGTATGGCAACCCCACGAAGGAGTTGCCCGATTTGTCTCATTTTCGAACTTAATTTTTAAAGTCCGTGTACAAAATTTCAGTTCTCTAAATATACGCGTTCTCGAGTTATCGTGCGCACGGACGGACATGCAAAAATCAAAATAACTTTTAATATTATGCGTAGGTGTCCAATCCATTTTGATCTACCATCATTATTTCGAGGTGTTACAAACGGAATAACAAACTTAGTATACCCTATAGATTTTATCTAGGGTATAAAAATGAAAAAAAGTGCATTAAGATGTAATTTGGCTGCAACTCATCCATTTTAAGGCTTCTAGCATCATTCTTATTGGCGTGTATCCATTACACCTTAGTATTATGCGCATAGCTCTATTTTGAAGCGTTTGAACTCTTTCTAGCTTTGTCTTTGTGCACAGAAATAATGGCTGTGTTCTTTTGTGTCCGCAGAACAGGGCAGAACAAAAGATACACAAAAGAACGCCTTATGCATTTTCATAGAAGATTTATGAATGAAGCGAACAGTACAATTTGTTCTCTCCAGTATATGGTAGTTTTAGAACAAGGTACGTAGTCAATATAAAGCTTATGTCGTTTTCGTTTGAACATCAGTTTCGCTCTGGAGGCAACCTAAGTGCTGTCAAAGCGTTCGTTTGAAGCAAAAATGACGTCATGGGTTGTCTCTGGTGGCAACCCAAAAAGCATCAGTTTCACTCTGAAAATTTACTCGGGTACACTATGAGTTCACTCACACAAACAAACTCTAATTGTGATTTGATATTATTTAATTAATTTTAAAGTCAAAAATTATTATTAAGACCTCTACTATTATTATATTTTCCTCAAAATTTTTCTGCAAACAAATTACCAACCAGTTTTCGCAAAAAGTTCATAGCTACTTTGACGTTAGTATACATATACAAGCAAACTTTTTCAGGTGCACTCTGAAACCGTTCGATTGAACGGGGTTGCCTCCAGAGCGAACCTGGATGTTCAAACGAAAACGACATTAATTTATTCCCTCTTAAATTCACTCACGCACTCAATATTTTCACTGTCAATTTCTAAGTCGTCATTATACGTACTATTTATGACCATAAATTTAGTTTTTTTAAACATTTAATTTCAGTTTTTCTTCCTAAGTCATTCACTTAATTCATTTAAATCCATTATTAAATCGTTAATGATTCCTTCTACATCTTACAAACGCACTCTTAATGTCGGTTATATGTATATACCAAAACAATAATGTCCCAGCACTGATCCTTGTGGTACTTCCAATTTAATTTGAACTGCTTCGGAAAGCTTGACAAAGGAAGAACGGCAGTAAAAAATTCCAGACTTTTCGTTATTAATTTAATCATCAGCCAACAAATTGTTGATTTCCATTACATGCCGTACTATTCCAGTGTACGCTTGAAATATATAGTGTCCAGGTGCCTAATTGCAGTACTCGTTTCATGTGAATAAAACAATATAGAATTATAAACAAAGGAAAAATGAAACAAAATTCCAAGAAATCGAATAGCAGAAATCCACAAAACAGTCGATGAGAAGTAAGCAGACGACTATTTTGTGGACTTTTGTCATCAGATTTCGTAGAATTTTATTACACCTATTATGGTTTTATACAGTCAAATCGAGTTCTGGAATAAGATCCCAGGTTACTTACACTTCAGCCATCACCACGTATCCTATTGTCCTGCAACAGCTTTTTTATAACTGGGAAACTAAGGAGGGAGTGTCGTAATTGATTTTTCCATGCTTAAACGAATTCTCCATATTTACCAACACCATTGTTGTCCTTTGCCCGCCGGTTATATAAAAGGCAGTAACGTCTTTGAACTTTAGATAGTCCTCAGGCTTGTTAGCTTCATTCATACATTCTTACATAATCCATATCTGATAGTCCAACGGGAGCAGCTAGTCCACACTGAAGTTTTTATTCATTTGAACCAAAATATATTTACGACAGTAGGTATAAAACCAATGCTGGACATGAATAACTGGAAATATTTCGTTTTAGGATGTTCGGATATGATTTGCACATTATTGGGTGTCACTTCGTCACTTTGGTAATCGCCTTAGTTCTAGAGAATAAGTCCCAGGAAAGCCATATAACGATGACGTTATGAAGATAACAAGGGTTGCGTTCACCATAACAAATTGTAGTTTTCCTTTTATAATCACTCTACTATTTACAGGAGCATAGTTCGTATATCTTCGACTAATTGATTTTCTGATAGTATAAAAATGAACAACAGTTGTCTAATTCTTGAGAGCAATTCATCTTGTATCACGTCGAATGAATTTTACTCGTGCTCTTTAGGTAAAGCTAGAAAAGCTTTACCCGGGATCTGGTCAAAATTTGAGCACACCCTCAGTTAATTATTTTTAAATATTTTGTACTTGAATTGACAAACAATAAGCATTGGACATATAAGGTCAATAAAACACAATTTCTGAGCATTCAAAAAAATATTTTTTTATTGTAAACAACTCGGCCTAATCTCTCCATCTTCGGAAAACAAATTATTATCATTGTGTGTGGTGTTAAAAAACTTATTGATGTTAAAAAAAAAATAAAAAAAAAAGTTCTTAACATGGCAAAATGTTTACAAGATAACATCAAATAACTTACAAAAATATACAAAATGCTCGTTCTAAAAAAAAAGAAAAAAAGTTAAATCCAATCTCCTTTCAAATTAAATTTATAAAATTTTGTCTTAAATGGAAACTTTTCGCACAAAATATAAATTAGGAAAAATTTTGGAACAATTATCGTGTGTATATGTGGTTTTTATGCCTGCGGATCTGTCATTACATTTACGCCTTGATCTCAACTGATTTAATAATTACCCTATTACAATACGTTATAGGTATAAAAATTAAGTTTATTCGATAGATAAAACTAAATTTTATATTAAATATGACAAAATCTAAAACTTCTCTTCTTCCAGACCATGTTTGAAGAACATCATCACAGGCACACTGCCACCATCGATGTCTCTGTACTCTAACATAGCTACCATGCCATCACAATCCATAGATTCACCAGTGAAGAATTGTAGCTCTTTGAAGCGACCAAGAATATCTTTCATAACTTTATTCATGTTTGTTTTAAAAGTATCAATTTGATCTGGTGCACGTTCTTCCAATTTGGCAACAAGCCTGTAATAATACAAATAATTTAGTGAAAAGTTATTATTAATTAGAATGTGGAAGTTTTATCAAAATTAGGAAATTAAAATATACGAAATACATCAATTGATGTATAGGTAGGTACTTGTGCAGATGAACAGGTAGTGGACGAACTATTAAGAAGCACCGTTCACTGTTTTTCGAATGCTTTACTTTATTTTAGCATGATTAAGCAACTTAACAGAATTATTTCTATTAAATTTTAAGCTACACATGCGGTCACTATTATTTCCTAAGTTAAAATCTGATTGGTGTTCGCTTAAGCTTATCGACAAAATTTTAAATGCACTCAGTTGGTAATCAGCACAGAACTTAACGGCAGATTTTCAGCCTAATCTGAACTTTTCTGAATGCTTCCTGAGAAATAAGATAGCAGAAAAATTGTTAGCCATATATTTTTTTGTCGAGTCCAGACTTGCCTTATGTAACTATTGGTAATTTGAGGAAAAATAGCCTCAGAATGAATCATTCCTAGCTGGGTAGATTTTCACAAACGCTCGTGTGGAAATGGCATAAAATGTGCAAATGAACAGGTAGTAAGCGAACTATTAATTAGCACCGCTCACTGTTTTTCAAATGCTTTACTTTACTTTGGCATGATTAAGCAATTTAACACTGATTTTTGTTAAATTTTCAGCTACACATGCCACTCCTAGTAAAAAAAATGCATTTACTTAGTTAACTAAGAAAGACAAATTTGGTAATCTGCGTAGATCCCCTAGGTAAACGAATTTCCAGGGCTAATCTAACTAAGAGAGCACAACCAAATCTTATGTAAAACGTTTTAATACATTTTTCATATGGCACATTATCGTAGCAGAGCATTAAAAAGAAATTACTTTTAAAACCAAGGAAATTAAAGTTAAAAAATGAGAAATAGAATTTGGGAATGTTCCGATATGCTAAAAAGCAGAACTCGTGGCATGTTCTCTTGGAAGAATTTGGGAACGTTCCGATATGCTAAAAAGCAGAACTCGTGGCATGTTCTCTTGGAACTTCTCTTCTGCTGAGTCAGTTTTGCTAATATTAAAATCAGCCTAACTGGAAGAAAAATAGAATGACACACCCCAATAGTAATAACCAGACACTTCTGGCTCGGTAGCATCGCTAAGAATGGATTGATTTATCTATCACAAAATGTGCAAATGAACAGGTAGTGAACGAACTATTAAACAGTTCCGGTCACTGTTTTTCAAATGCTTTATTTTAGTTTAGCACGATTGAGTAATTTAACAGGAAAATTTACTGATCTCTGTCAAAATACTACAACTACACATGCCTTGCCCCGTATTAATATTTTACTTAGCAAAATTCCTATAGTAGCTACCTTCCATATTTACTTACTTCTTCATGTAGTCTTTAAGGTAAAGGGTGAATGCTTTCTTATCATTGAAGGCATAGGTTTCGGCCAAGCGATGATTCAAAATGATATCAACACCACTTTCAGTGATTGCATCCGAACCTTCATTAGCTTCTTCAGCAGATGGATTGAAGCCTTCTATTTGGACATCACCATGAGTCCTAGAAACCAGCTTTCCATAGACTTCATAAATCACATCATCCACTAGCCTCATTTTATATGTGTCCGAGAACATCTCGTCACCTGTAAAATGCAATTTTTTTTTTCATTAAAAAGCTGTTTATTTCACATTTGCAGATTTGCAGTAAATAGGTCAATGGCGTCACTAAAAACGACAGCTGTCAGAAATATTTTTCTTTGTGCACTCACTAATTTTAACTTATTTACTCCCAATCAGTTTTCACTTTTGAAATTAAAACACAAAAATTCCACGTATCTGTAATATTCATAGTAAGTTTTTCTTAAAATTGATGAATAAGTCTTTTCTAATGAACTATGCACGAGGTTGACAACTGTCATTTTTATTTTATCGCAATGTCATTATTATAAATGCCCACTCCAGTCCAGGGATAATGAACTGTTCTGAAAAAAGTTCAAGATTTCACGTAAAATAACGTACCGGTAATAATATCCTTATAAATTCTCATTTTGCGAAGATGGAGATGATTTTCTACCACACAGCAGAATTATGTAGACGCAAACTCAAAGACGTCTCAACCGGAAAGGCCGCCACGACGGCAGAGATGCACCCTGCAATCGAAAAGTTATACTAGCGCCATATTGGAAATTATGTTTAGAACTTGAACTTAAACTTAGATTAAAATGTTCGTTCGCATTCAATTTCAAAATTTATGTGAGTTGAGGTAAAGATGTTTTTCAAAGGGTCCTCTCTCAACTTTTGATTTGATTCAGAACAGTAATTAACCAGAATTGTATTGTTACTTAAGTATTTTCTAGTTTGCTAAAATTATTAAGACGCATAAATGGTGTACACAAAAAATTTTTATCGGTCAATGAATTCGATTTCACATAACTGGTTCTCAAAACATTTTAAGTACCAGTAAAAATACTCACTTTTACTGGTAAAGCAAAAAACATAATGTATTTGCAAATAAATCTGAGTGAAATAAATAATATAAATGGCAAGCCACTGACTTATAACAATGGACTGAACGATTTGCTATTTCATGTGGCGCAAATATTGCGTTACTGTATATCACCGTTAGAGCACCCTTTAAAACGTTTACTATATAAAAAAAAAAACATGTAAAATTCAACCAATCAGATGAGATTTTACAACCTTAAATTTAAAAAATATATTTTCTTGTGTCCAAGTAATATTTTAATTGCTTATAAGGAATTAAAATTATTCCGACTTTAATTTTCAAATGTTATTTTTACCTGAATCCTTCGTATAGGCAAGAGAGACGGAGCATGGTAAACACTATCGTTACCTTATTACATCTGCAACCAACATAAAAACATTAAATGGCATAAGAAAACATTTTAAGCAATATTTTGTGATGTTAGCTTCAAGTCTGCCATAGGGCGAAAGAGAAAACTGTAAAATTTGTGCCATTCTATCCTATAGCTTATTGTTATAACGCTCATGCTTGTTTGACTATAGAAATAAAACGACAGAAATGATTTTTTGACGATTGCAGTGCTATTATTATCAAAGCAATATATAGCTTAGGCGCACGGTATTCTTATTACGCACGGTATTCTTATTACGAACCACATTCCATCATTAGTGACGAATTATCGTGAAAATGTATACGACAGCACGTTACAGAGAACACGACACTGTCTGTTCTCTCTCTTTTTCCTATAGAAATGTGTATATATTAGTCATGAAATTACGTCACAGAACATTTGTCAAAATTTAATGGGAATAAATGTATTCTCTCTACCGTAGCCTAGGCGTACACGCTGAACTTTTTTTCTGATGAGAGTCACTTCGGGGAGGAAATGCTCCTCGTCTGAGTGTGTCTCATCCACGCAAATCGACATAACGTTGAAGTATACGGCGGCGTATACGCCTCGACGAATTGAATGGTGTGGCTGTTCAATCAAGTTACAGTTAATGATATAAATAATAATTGTATCACAAATTCAGAGCACATAATGAGAATTGAATTATTATATAATCACCTAAATCGCAGGTAAATAATTTCACAATCGACCGATCAGAAATTTCCAAATGGCCAAGACTCTCACCTCGAAAAGTATTGCATCATGCAGCGTGTGGGTCCTAATGAATGGTTGATATGTTGCAGTGAATGTGACTCTCATGTGCAGTAAAGTTTACTGCAAAGTCGAAGTTCTCCAGTAAATGTGTTTCAGCCTTAATAATACCATGCAAATAATTAAAACTAGAATTTCACAATACACGCCACTGGTGAAACAAACTGAAGAATTCTTGACATTTCTCATTGACAGCTGTCAAAATAAAAAAATGTCGTCGTGTGATGACACGAATCGTCTTCAAGCAAAACAAAATTTAATGGATCATAACAACATAGAATGGCAGCCTCTTACTTTTACATTTGTAGAATATCCTAAAGGCAAGTTCCTTATATGTGAAAGTTCAATCATTCTTGTTCTATCTATCCTTTTTCCATTTCAGGCGATTTTTTAGGTCATGCCTTAGCATGGATAAGTCTATCACCAATGGCAATAGGTGCAGGATTTGTAACCTTAATTTTATTTAGAAGAGATTTACATACAGTAAGATCTCCCGCATTACCTTTAGATTTTATATATTATAATATTGTATATTTCTAGGTAACATTTTTCCTGGGTACACTTTTAAATGAAATAATAAATCAAATATTAAAATTTTGGTTTAAAGAACCTCGTCCTCCTATGGATAGATCATATTTGGCCCATCATTATGGCATGCCTTCAAGCCACTCACAGTTCATATGGTTCTTTTCTACATATGTTACCCTCTTTATACTGATAAGGTATATGCCTTTCGACTAATTTGAAAAAAAATCGTCTGATCTTTTTTTTTTGTAGACTACATCATATGAACAATAATGCACCCTTAGAGCGAGCTGTACGAATTTTAGTCGTTATAACATGTTGGACTCTTTCTCTTCTTGTTTGTGTTAGCAGAATATATTTGCGATATCATACATGGGCTCAAGTAATAGTTGGCTCTATAATAGGATTACTGACTGGAAGCATGTGGTTTTGTTTAACACATTTCATCCTTAGTCCAATTTTTCCGTATGTTGTATCATGGTAAGTAAAGGAAAATTATAGTATAGTACAGTTTGAGTAGAATTTTATGATACAATTATATTTACTATCACCAATTGTTATAATTTTTGGCCGATTATATCTGGGTCATATACGCCATGATCTTATTTGGTATATACAATGAAGCTGTAGAATAGTCTGTCGTTATAAGAACTATGCTTCTCGATTTGCATCGATTTATTTAATTTTTTATTTTATGGTAAGTGGTTTTCATAGAAAGTTATCATTAAATTAATCCAATCTCGAGGCAATATTATCACGATTCTTTTTACGAGAAAAATTCGCTAATTCTCAGCTAAATGTATACTATGATTACCTTTCTCATTCATATTTACTTCAACTGTTGGCATTTTTCCAATAGATGGAAACATCTGATTACCAAATACTCGCCCGAAACTTTTTGGATATACATACTTGATACTTCACTGTAAATAAATAATAGTTCATAAAAACCATTAAATTTCTTCTTTCAAAACATAAATGAGATTACGAAAATTTTCATTTATATATATAAAAAAAAAAGTATCTGGTGAGGCTGCGGAATTACACGACGGTGTTGTTTAACGAATTAATAGTAAATTGTAATCTAAAGCGTTTTCTTTATATTTCCACAGCCAAATGACATACCTCAAGAAGATATGCAAACAGTAAGAATTTATGCTCGATTGAATTTGGCGATCTATTAAGTCTTTGTATCCGTGTGAAAACTAAGCCATCACCGATGTTTCATTATTTGTTAGAACCCTTTTGAATAACCCGTCAACGACTTCAGTCAAAATTTATTCAACAACGTTTTTGCTGCGTTGCTTTTGTTGAAAATATGTATAACAATTTTAGAACAATTCAGCTACCACTTTTTTCATGCCAAACGTCGTATAGTACCAACGTGATAAAAAACAAACAAAATAGCTAATTCGGTAGGTAGCATCGCAAAAGAAAAAGTCATAGTACGCCGGCTGATTTTGATATCGGTAGAAAAATAAAATTTAAGTAATAAACGCCAGCTGATTTTTTTTTTATAAGCAGTTGAAATCGTAGTGCGTTGAAAAAAAATTGTAAGCTGCATCGTGGAGGTGGGGATTATACGTCAGCTGCTCGTACGAACTTGTAAAAAACACGTAAAATAAAAGGTCGGTTCACGTACTTCTCTGGTGTTTTTGTTCTTGGCCTTTTTTGTGTTAAAATGTGCAGGAGGGGAAGCTATCAAATTTGGAAAGTACATGAACAACTTGTGTGTGTTCTTGGGCAGATAACGAACTACAAACTGTCAAGCTAACAACTTTAATTTGATAATAAAATGCCAAACATAACATTATTCATTTTACTATTAGTTTATAGATTTTAATAAAACCTGGGCGAACAGTGCACATCAGTTTTAAATTCTGCCGCCTTTTTCATTTTTTCTTTGAAAATTTAAACTTCTGACAATGCTCGATTTCAAATTTTAATTTGTTTGACCGTTTTTACATAGATACCCCGAGTTTTTGGGTGGATCACTGACATATATACAATGGACTGCTGACGCTACAAAAATTGCTTACATTATTTGACATTATTATGGGATCACTTTTCTATAGTCCTCTCTTTTTGGTTTAACTACTTTTTTTCGCTGAACTATAAATCATAAGTTCTATACAAAATCCACCATAGTCCAGTTTCAGTTCAGTGGTTTTCCAAATGATTATATAGAATAGAAATAGATGGCAATACGGTATTTGTAATCCTTTCTCTGTCCCCCATAGCTACTTTTAGGGACAGGCAGACAAAATTTGTAAAAAATTATTTCTTTAAAACTCAAGTTTTAAAAATATTTGATGTTGTAGAAGATAAGCTTCCAAGAATAGAAATAATTTCGAATGCATCTGTAATTTGCTGAACTTTTAATATGAATATTAAAACGAAAGTAAAACTTGAAATTAAGATAATTGTCACACCCTGCCAAAAAAAGTTGACCCATATGAAATAGAAAATCAGGCAGTCCATGTTATATATGTCAGTGGGGTGGATTTGAGCTAAAACTTTATTGAAGGGGAAGTGTGACGTCTACATATTTTCCCCCATTTTCTGAGTACGTGAACAGAGTTTGGGTGTTATAATGCATTCACACAAATTCGAGTATGTGAACAGACCTAAAGTAATAGGGACGCCGGATGAAATTTAAGTTGTTGTTAAATAATTTAAAATACGAAAACAACAATTAGCTGCGTAGCGATAAAAAGCCGTCATCTATAACAACTGTTGTATTCGTTGGAAAAGAATTTATTGTCATTAAATATGAAATTTTATAACTGATATCGTGATAAGTCATGCTATTGAGTCCTACCCATGATCAAGATGTTTCAATGATGGAAGATGTTCAAATAATCGCAATGGACTTAATTTGACCGTTCGGTATAGCATAAATTAAATCTCCAAAAAACCATTTAGCTAGTCTATCTATGTTTGAATTACGCTTGCGCCGAAAACTAGAACATATTAATATTGAATAAAAATCAAGCAATAATTTTGAACTGTCGTATTCTCATCTTATTAATGTCGTTTTCGTTTGAACATTAGTTTCGCTCTGGAGGCAACCTAAGTGCTGTCAAAGCGTTCGTTTGAAGCAAATATGACGTCATGGGTTGCCTCTGGTGGCAACCCAAAAAGCATCAGTTTCACTCTGAAAATTTACTCGGGTACACTATGAGTTCACTCACCCAAACAAAGTCTAGTTGTGATTTGATATTATTTAATTAATTTTAAAGTCAACAATTATTATTAAGACCTCTACTAATATTATATTATCCTTAAAATTCTTCCGCAAACAAATTACCAACCAGTTTTCGCAAAAAGTTCATAGCTACTTTGACGTTAGTATACATACACAAGCGAACTTTTTCAGGTGCACTCTGAAACCGTTCGATTGAACGGGGTTGCCTCCAGAGCGAACCTGGATGTTCAAACGAAAACGACATAAGTCTTTCGTTTTTAATTTGTCTGGTAGTGGATTACGTTTTATATCGCAGATTTCAGATATTAAAATTAGTATGGCTTTATTCAAAATATCTTGTTTTTCTAAAGTGTCCAAATCATTTTTAACTAAAAATCTGCTGTAATAACTTTTTTGGTGTTCATGCAGACTACGGCAATTTTTTTTTTCGAAATGTTTCTCGTAATCTCTTTTCCAAATTATACGGTTCTACGTCGGCAGATAAGTCAATATTTTCATTTCTTGCCCAATCAATGAAAAGTGATTTTAAAAAATCTACAATATTTTCCGAAACAAAATGACACATTTGTTGTAAACTTTTTTTGTGAACTTCTCGAGATTTGTGCCATTATGCTTTTCCGCCATACGCGGCAATTTGCAACTTTAGTGCATTTTGATAATTCAATCGGGAAAATATATGGTAGGAAACAATTTGGGTTTTTCAATATTATTCACTGTTTTTATTTGCCACAGAATATATGTTGAATTTTGACATATTTGGACTTGCGTCCGTCAATTATCGATTTAAAAATCAGCCGGTTTACTATTACTTTTTCGTTTCCAACGCTACCTTCCGGACTAGAAGAATTCAACCAAAACTATTCCCACATGGCGAGATTTGTAAATCTATGCCACATAAAATGCAGGTGTTTTTCGAAATTTTAGGGAGAGGGGATTAGGTAGCTCGAAGGTCAAGCCCAATTCAGAATCGGCGCAGCATGTATCAACGCAGCATGCATCATGATGCATGCTGCAAAGATTTTGATGGCCAATTCACAACCGGCGCATCAAGCAGTGTAGGAAACTTTGTAATGCTAACTTTTTTTATAATTCAAAATTATTTACAAACATAACACCTTAATACCGAGTTTTTATATCGTGCATAATTTTAATTTAGTCGTTTTTCTTTTAAAAAAATAGATCCGGAGGAAATATGAGATAAATAAGATTTGAAATTTATATTTTACCTCAGTATGTTGGCAGAACTGTTGCAGCATGCATCAAATTTTAAAATTTTCTAAACTCTTGCATCGTGATGCATGCTGCGCCGATTGCGAATTGCGCCATATGATCCCATGATATCAATCCTTGATGCATGCTGCGCCGATTCTGAATTGGACTTCACAGTATGGCCTCAGCTAGCTCTAGTATCTATCCCGAAATATCTGTGTAAAAGGAAAAAAAAACGTACTAGCAATGCTTGAATAATTTTACCTTTATTGCATCAGCTGATGGCCTTTCCACCACTACATACACAGCTGATTGTCGTTTTCATATATTAAATTATGCAAACAACCATCTAGTTGTAATGCATCCGGCGAACTATTACTTTATTTTACTTGTTTTTTTTTTACAAGTTCATGTGAGCAGCTGACGCATAATCCCCATCTACGATGCAGCTGACGATAATTTTTCAACTCACTATGTCAACTGTTTATAAAAAAAAGGTTTCAGCCGGCGTACTATTATTTAAAATTTTTTTTTATCACTTTCGTAGCCTCTCACACCCACTGTAGGTGTGCCAGCTGACGCTTGGTTCATTTATTAGTCATGCCAGGTCTATTGAAAAAGATAGCAATCCTTCGGCGTAAAACACCACCTAAAATGCAACGCTATCAGACTAGGCATCAAACCAAAACGAATATTTAAAAATTCTGATCATACCTCGTAAATGGTAGTACCTATATTAAATCGTTTTTTTTTTTTTTTTTTTTTTTTTATAATATATATAATTAGTTTTTTAATATTTCCATAAATTCTTACAGGAAAATTTCAGAATTCTTTTTGTTGCGGGACACAACACTTATTCCCAACATTTTATGGTTTGAGTACACCGTAACAAGGCAAGAGTCTCGAGCGCGAGCAAGAAAGCTGATCTCTATGAAATCACAGTGACAGCGTTGGCCCTATTGAATAGGGCGTTTTTAAGTTGATTTCTTTAATATAGTATCAGCTAATTACCCCATCCACATATATTTAAAATGTATTAATTGTGTTTTTCTGTGTGTATTTTTTTTTTTATCTATATATACATAGTAATGGTCCCAATTTGATTTTTATAAAGTCTGAAAATGTACAGTAAGTTGAATTCATAAATTTTTTTTAACATAAGATGTAACTTATAGGGTAGTATGAGGTAAAGAGGTTCATTCACTGTTTATACATAGGTACTACATATAATATAAATATAAATAAAAAAGAAAACTGAAATGAGAAGGAGAGAGAGAAATAGAGTAGATATGTGAAGTTTATATTTATTAAATGTAAAATGTAATCAGATTTTATACATACTTACATACATAATGTACATGTAAACTCTATCTTCCGCGATAGTTTGGAAGAGTAAGCATCCGTTTAAACTTTTTTTAAGCTTTTAAAATATATTTGACAACACTATTTAAAGACAGAGAACCGAGAGTAGTATATTTTGGGGGCTTTAAATAAGTAATCGGAAATTCCAACGGAAATTGTAAGGCTACATTAATCCAGGTTTTTTCGTTTCTATCAATTCTTGGGTGTCCTGAAACCGATTTAAGTGTTAAGTCGTTCCTAGCACTAAGGCTTACTACATTGCACATTAGTTTCATCTTGACATTAGGTGATGAAAAAGCTTGAAAGTCTGTAACTAAGATCATACATCTAATAATAGCATATACTAGTGCTTGAAATGTTGAGGCGTGTTTTCATAGGCTTTGAAATTTGTACTTTTTCTTTGATATATCAAATTAGGACTCCATTTTTAAGATTTCTCTATATTTGCTTTGCTGTGTTCTATTCAGCTTGAGTTTATCTTTTAGAGTTAGTCTAGTCATATTTACCTTCTGTGGATATTGAAGCGTTCTCACCACAAGCACTAAAGCTAATATTTGGCATTCTCCTTTCTCCTAGTTAAAGATATAATTATTGATAATATGTACGGCTTTGAGCTATTGCTGATGTGCATCACACATTACACATTGAACTTTCTAGAAAGTGAGTGAGTCAACTACGATTATTACCAGATTATATAGCAGGGAGATAATACTCTATCTTGAAACTATCCTCTAAACAAAGGTACTATTAGAGATATGTGTATATTACAAGTCATTTTGAGTGGTAGGAAGTGTAGAATCGGAAGGAAGTATATAGTCGATGAGGCACAGGATCAAGAAAAATGCAAAAATCGAACCCACGACCCCCTGGGATGATCGTCAGCGCGCTTACCAACTGAGCACACGAGACTAATATTTCATCAAATATTTGTAAATTTTTATCATCGCATTCGAGAGAATTCCTGAGATCCATCTAATATACTACTGTGATAAACAAAATTGAATTTGTCCATAAAATATGAAATCTTTATTTATGGTTTCAAATCAATTTCATTGCCTGTATTGCCCATCCGACGCAATGCATTTATGCCAATGTTTTTTCCAATCCGCGAAGCAAACAAAGGAGTCTTTTGCCGGGATGGGGCCTCTAACAGTTTCTGCGATTTGGCTTTTATCTCCTCAATCGAGTTGAAACTATATCCCCGGAGCGGTCTTTTGAGTATGTTGAACAGCCAGAAGTCGCACGATGCTAAATCAGGTGGATGCGATGGTTGTGGAACGATATAGGTTGAGTTTTGGCGAAATGTGCTCGAAGAACCAATATAGTGTGGGACGGTGGAACTTTTTTTTTTTTTTTTTTTATAAAATTGAGTGTTTTTGGAGGAATCAATTGAGATTTGATGCGTCTGAGGCATAAAAATGGCTTGGGTTGATTCAAATGAAATGCCCACAGCATCATCAAGGTCTCTAATTGTCAATCGACGATTTTCGAGCAGCAAATCTTTGATGCGCGAAAATGTTGATTTCATCGGAAGATATTGATAGTCGTCCGGGGCGCTGTTCATATTAAACTCGCTGTCGGCCTTCTTTGAAGTCTTTGTACCACTTGTAAACATAATTTTTTTGTGACATAATATCATTACCAAAAGCCTTCTGTAACATCCTCGACATTTTCGCGGCAGAATATTTATTCCGTAGACAAAATTTAATGCAAATTCTTTGCTCAACAAAATCAGACATAGTAAAAATTGAAAAAAATGTTGTATGTTTACAAAAACACTTGTAGCTCTGCAGTAATTGAATCTATTAACATGCATAGATGTTACAGACGCTACTACCAATCCACAATAAGATTACATAGTACCCGCAAAGTTTAAATGAAAAATTCATCTGATTTTTTGATCACAGTAGTAAATTGAGTTCATGCCTTGTCTGAGTAATGTCGACACTAAAGAAGTATTATCAAATGCGTCATATATGCTCAAAAGGATCCTGGGATTATTTCACTGGAATCAATTTAATTTTTAAGTTTGGTAAAGCTATCTATTTCGATGAATTATTATTTTTTTGGTAGGCAATTTGGTTTGAACTTATTGGATGCGCTTCTCTTAAGATCTTTGTTCCCAATGTGCATTCCTCGATTTTTTTTTACAAGTAATGATGATAGTAGCCTTAATATATTAGTTTTGCTTCAATTAAGAAAATTCTGGATTTTTTTTTACCTATTCAAAGATGTGCCCGGAAATGTACTGATGCATTTCTACACCCGGATAATTTCTTTATACTGAATTTTTTTAACTCAATTTTTATATTTTGAAAATCTCCAAAGCATAGGTGCGATTTTGTTTTTAAAACGTATTTTACCCTAGTTGAAGCAAAAAATATTGCCACTCGATGGTAAAACTCTGAAGCGGAGTTTTTCTAAGGAGAAAAAATATTTTTTTTAGCTCCACAAAGATGCTTCAGATACGGAGCGAAAATATAAAGTCAGAAATAATACGGAAATTTAAGGTTTTCAATAAATCTTTAGATTAAAGCAGATAATTTAGCTCTAAATTGGGCTTAAAATTTGCAAGTCATTACAAAAACTCAGGACAGAGTAATGCTACGTGTGGAGCGTTTACTTAAAATCAGATGAAATTTTGTTCCAGAAGGAGTTAATCAAGAAAAGCGACTTAAAATTTATTTTTAGAGCACCACATCCGATTAGGATCGATATTTCATGCTCCAGTTTTTTGTTTTCATTTTTATTATACAATCGATATCTATTAATTTTTACTTATCCTTATAAGTTTGAATGGGCGGCCTAGAGTATTTAGGGGCAATGTCACAAAAAATCTTATAGGACGCGGTGTTTAGATGAGAGGCGACAACTCTATCTGCATCCCCCACCAATAATAATAATAATACTGATCTATAGAAAAAGTGAACACCCTTGGTTTTTTTTTATTTACAATGTATCGTGATTCTACTGTAATTTTGTTTATTTTCTAAAAAAAAAAAAACATTATTGATGCGAAAATGCGTGTGTTGATTAGAGACGTGTAGATTTAGATAGATGACGATTTATGAAATAATTTTAAAATAGTTGGCAGTAATTATAGACTGCTGCTGATTGCTTTGTACTTTCACTGAAGTCACACATTTAAAATGAAAAGCCTGTCGCAAAAGATTTGGGCATATTTGAAAAAAAGAAAAGAATGCTCATGAGGTAATTCAGTATCTTTTCGTTTTTAGAAAAATATCTAAAAGAAGAGAAGATACTGATTTCTTTCTAATACAATTTTGGCTGGAAATTGATTGAATTGAATTTATCTCAAGTTTTTTGGATTTTTTGTGTGAGATTATATTAAAATGATGTGAGAGAAAAGCTGCAGAGTTACATATTTTTTTGTATTTTAATAGCGCAATGTGTGCTTTTTAGTGAATACGCTTAAGAAGTATTTCATTAGTTCGAGCGTAGAGCGAGTAGTACATATTTTAGGTTGAGTCACAAATAACTTCCGTTTTTTTTTTTTATCAGATAGTTATTTTGCTTTCATTAAATAACAATATTATATTAATTTATTATAAATTCAGTACTATTATGTATGACCATCTCCCATATTCCTGGCAGCTTATTAATTCCTTCCTTGTAAAATGTGTTTTGTTTAGACTTAAAGAAATTTTCGACTGACTGACTTGCTCTTCAGAATTGAAGATTTTTCCATTCAAAAAGTTTTGTAAGGAACAGAAAAGGTGATAGTCTGTCGGAGCCAGATCCGGAGAGTAAAGTGGATGTGATAAAACAGACCATTCAAGCTCAAGAATTTTTTCTTGAGTCACTCTTGTTGAATGTGATCGCGCATTGTCGTGTTTAAAGAATGATATTTTTGCAATTGACGAGTGCAGGAGGACGCTTTTCATGGAGTTTCCCTTCCATTCTTTGTGATGTATTCAACCTGTCTGCTATATATCTTGCTGATTTACATGGATTTTGCTCCAATATTGCCTTGAAAATGTTATTGTCAAGGTCGGAAGGACGTTTCTCTCTCTCTTGATTTTTGCAATTGACGAGTGCATGGCATTTCTCTTCCACTCTTTGCAACTTTTTGTATGTATTCAACCTTTCTGCTATATCTCTTGTTGATTTACGTCGATTTTGCTCTAATATTGAATTTAAAATATTATCGTCGAGATCGGAAGGTCGTCTGTCTCTCGGTTCGTCCTTTAAAATCGTATCTCCAGAATAATATTTGCCAAACTAATTTTTTACTGCCCGATCGGTTATTAGTCTTTCACCGTATACACTGCATATTTTTTCAGTTGTCGCCTTAACACTATTGTCTTGTTTAAATTCCCAAAGCATCACATGATGAATATGCACTTTCTCATTCTCCATTTTAGGAGTTAGGAAGAGCGATTAATGAAAAGTACACCACACAAAACAGTGTTGTCAGAAGACTAACTCTGAACCTTTATCTATTTAGTGAAAGTAAAAATTCGTTTGTCCCGGTGACTCATAGTGGGTAGATACGATTAATAGATTTTTCCTAGAGCTGGTTTAGACGGTGTAGTTTTTGCGTTGGGTGATCCAAAAATGGAAAAAACTTGCTGTACGTTAACACGGTATAGTTTTTGCACAAAACAAGAGTAGTCCTTTAATCGCTTATTTCGTTGTCTATAACATTCTTCTCTGGATGGTATTCACGTTAACTGAAAATTATTTGGACTTTTAACATTTTTATTGAATATCTTGTGCATTTTGAAAGATATCATATAATAATAGCTTTCAAAATTCAAATTATAAAAATATTATTTCTATTTTAGACATGAATACGAGTTCTAGCAGTGAAGAAGATATGGAAATAGCTTTGAGTTTAGAAAATGCCGGCCTTGTTTAAATGCTTCTCATATGCATATTTGCACTATTGCACTATTGCTTTTTTGCAGCTCACTGCAAAATACTTCAAGAGATTTTTCTCTCTTCTCTCTTTTTATATAGTTTTTATGTTTAGTGTTGTACAAGCTCTCAAAGCCTAGATAACATAACAATAGTTTTTCAACTAATTGCCGGTCCCAGGGCAACTCCTGAGTTGAGTTGACTCAAAGAACTCAAAGATTCGGCTCTCATTAGTGAGCCGGCTGAGCCGACTCTTCATTTTATTTTAAGGTGACTCACTACGAGTCATTTGACTCGCGGCTCTGTTCGGATTCATTGATCGCTGAGGAGCGAAACGCTACGACGAATTTCGTTTAAGCTCCAGCCAGATTCAAGACGACTTTCAAGAGCCATAGCAAAACATGACGGCAGATAACTCTTACGGCAAGTTGTAACGTGTGCTCTGAATCAGATATTACACACGGGGCACTAGAAATGCACAGTGCGACGTGCGTACTGCATGCGTTTACAACAACACAACGTCAACCGTAGGCAGAGCAGAGCCTATAAAGTCAGGTAAAAGGGGATAAGTATGATAAAATCTATTAAATTTACCATGCGTACGGCATACCACATACATACACAAACGTAACAGGCATGTATAATCTTCTTATTTATTGAACCGAACCGAAGGCCGACAAGATTCATCACAATTACAATAAACTGACCTAACAGAATAGTTGTAAACTTGCAATACATTCCGAATTCAGTGACTCACTCTAGCAATGCGTTTGAGTTACACATTGAGTGAGAGTTACACACGACATAAGCGTGTGGACTCATTGAATGAGCTTTCAATCTGAAGAGCCATCTAACTCTTTTTGAGTGGGCTCTTTTAAAAAAGTTAGATTCAATGAGTCGACTCAGTCAAAAGAGTCACTTTGCCCATCTCTAGGTCCAACAATTACATACAATATTATTCACCGACAATGAATGGTTCAAAACTGAATGAATCACCTGATGTTAAAAAAATTTTCTGAACTTCGCCGAATGTAAACACAAGTGAAAGAGAATTTGATAAAAATAAAAATTTTTCTGAATTCCCCTGAATGCATAGAAAACAAGTGAAAGAGAAATTGATAAAAATTTCATATTCATGCGCGATGATCAATCGCTGTTTTGTGCGCGACCTCCCTCACCTCCGCTCATCTCCCTCTCCTACACCGTTTAAACTAATCCCTAGCTGCATCGGAAAATGCCTATGAGTCGACCTGATACATAGAAAAGTTATATTGAAGAAATATTTTTAGGCAAAATTGTATGCGTCCTTCTGGAATACTACAAATAACTCCTATAGTGAGTGTTACTTGAAATAATCATCTGTTATGTCCTGCTACCCATTTTATGTCACTGAATATATTAAAAAGGGAACAAAATAGAAAATTATGGGAGAATTTTCTTATAAGAGCTTTGATATTCAAGAAGAAGACTACGAACATTTTTTCCTCTATTACATTTCTGGGCTAAATGAAACCATTTTCGCATGGAATGAAACTAGCAAGGCTAGGTTACCAGTTCATGATAATGAAAAATTCGATTTTTTATTTGTTCTTACATAATTTTCATCCTTAAAGTGTTTAAAGCACGTAGGTAAAAGCCGTGCGTTCAGCCCAACGAGGTAAGAACTAAAGGAGATGCAAATGAGAAAATATCGCGTACCCAATTCTAACACTATGACACTGATATTGTTTGTACATAAGCGCCGTAAAATTTGTACACCTGTACACACTTGTACAACCTATGCGCAATTTTAATCGCTTTTATTTTCATATACTCAAAAGTCTTTACTGAATTTGCAAACGTGAACGTAAAAAAGTTAATAATTTTGAAGAAAAGTTCAGTGGTAAAAAGTTTGTGAGTAATATTTGCTTCGTGGCCCCTACGGTTATTTCACGGTTTTCTTGCGTCAATGCACCAAGCCCAAAACCATCCAATCTTAAGTATGGATTTGACAGCGAAGACCAAAAATGGCGGAGTGAAACATACACAAATGCAGGGCAATTTTGGGTACGCTCGTGTACACGGATCGTACATATGATTGCATCTCCTTTAGTTATTACCTCGTTGGTTCAGCCACACGCAGAATGTCATATAATGTCACATTTTTACACACCAGGAGTGCATTCCAAAACTGGCCTGTCTTTACTTTTTTCTTGTATAATATGAATGGTTTCAGCGTTGTACATGTGCCGTAAATTCTACTCCAACACGCGTATTTCGTATATCAACGAAACGAGATGATAGTAATTATGTAAGAAATACTTAACTAAAACTGTACCGCACTAAAAAATTCAATTACATTTTTTTATGACTGTAAAATTAACCACTCTGTTGAAAAAATGCATTGAGACTTCTATTTTTATTCCTTGAGGTTTCATTTAATTTGAAAATGGTTTCATTTGATCCAGCAATACTATAAATAATTTTTCTCGAGACAATTAAATTTCAATCAAAAACTAACTCAATACCATTACGAGTCATGCAATTATCAATAGTTTCATTATATTAAGTATGTACAATATAATATAGTCATTAGGTACATAGCATATATATGTGTATGTATGTAATTGAAATGAGTCTCTTTATAATATTTTTAATTTTTCATTCCATTACTATCAAAGCATAATTTCAGTTTCTCACTTGTGTTACCCCTCTTGAGGTAATGACATATTAAAAAAAAATTACAGATTTCGTTCATACGCTAAAAACAAAAAAAAAACAAAAAAGAGAAGAGCTAATATAAAAGACAATACTAAAAATTGTTTTAAGTTAAACATAATTTAAAATAAAAATACTAATAAAACAAACAAAAAGGCAAAATACTTCACTTATTTTTGTTTCTCATGAAAGGACGATATCTAAATAATTAATTAATTAATTAATTACATATATAGGACATTGTACTTGTAAAGTAATGTAAAAAAAATGTGAAAATATATATTTAAAACAAAACAAAAAGCAACTAATTTGATGAGAATGCAAAAAAAAAAAACAACAAAACTAGACAAGTGAGATATTTTTATAAAAAATAATTAATTAAAATATAAAAGAATTGCGCATGAAATAGAAATTAGTTTTATAAACGCACAATAACTGTACCACGATGCGTTTTGAAATCAGAAAAATAAATATAAAACATGCGCGCTTTGAGATTATACATGACATTCTCATTATGTGTATTCAAATTTATATAAATAATTGTAGTTAAAAAGGTGATGGTGATTCAGACTGAATACAAAAGTAGGTCGTTTCTTTTTATTTATTTTTTTATTTTGTAAAATTGACGTAGTTATAATTAGGGGAATAGAAGAAATTATAGTTAAAACGTCGGT
Organism: Dioctria rufipes; assembly: GCA_963924295.1. Classification (NCBI taxonomy): domain Eukaryota; kingdom Metazoa; phylum Arthropoda; class Insecta; order Diptera; family Asilidae; genus Dioctria; species Dioctria rufipes. The sequence goes on from OZ002740.1 coordinate 28,481,188, forward strand.
AAATTTTTAACGATTTTATAAATACAACTAGTTTACATCCATCCAACAACAGAAGCAAAAAAAAAAACAGTTGTAAAAGTGCGTAATACGCATTTATTAAAAAAGAGAAAACAAAAAAGTCAATCAAAACAATCACTTGGCTCACACAAAATGTATAAATACAGATAATTGTGAATAAAATTTCTGAAAGAATTCGTAAACGGTATTAAGCATTTTATTTAAAAATCAAAACAAAAACAACTTATTTTTTATTAACATTTTATGGACCATTTAGAGAATGCCATATTTTCCACAGATATTAACTTATGTATATGTACATTACCTGGTATAGGTATGTTGATGATATTTTATGCATTTGGATTGGTACTGAACGACAGCTCAGTATCTTTTTGGACACGTTTTTAAACAAACTAGATGACAACTTTAAGTTTACTGTTGAACTAGGAAACAAAGTAATCAATTTTCTTGACGACGATCAATATTAAAGAGAACACATTATAATTTAAGATATATAGAAAAGAAACGTTCTGTGACACTGTTATACCATTAGATTCTGTACATTCTTGGTCCACAAAAATGTCAGCGTTTCACTCAATGATAAATAGATTAATTTTTGTGCCAATGTCACCAAATAATTTTAATGGAGAATTAAACAAAATTAAATCAATTGCCGAAAACAATGGTTACTTAAGAAACTTGATTAATAAAATTTTAAAAAAGAAATTAAGGAAGCGGGTTTTGCCACTAATCTTCCCAATTGGCCTCAAAGACACTTATAATTATAACGGGTGGAGAAAGATTCCTTATGTCAAGGGACTATCCGATATATTAAAAAAAAAACAGTTTAAAAAGAACAATATTATGCCCGCGTTTTCGAATAAAAGAAATTTTAAAAAATTTATTAGTAAATAACAAACTTATTCCCCAAATTAATGATTTAGAAAAAAGTGGAGTTTACCAGATCTCTTGTCAGGATTGTAATGCGAAAGACTAAACGAAAAATAAAATCGAAATTTAAAGAACATCTAAAATCAAAACAATCAAATGTAGGACAACATATTCGTGATAAGAATCACACAATAGACGAAAACAATATAAAACTGTTGCATAACTTGCCAGGAGGGAGACTTCTTAATAAATATGAAATTAAAGAAATGCGAGCAGCAAAAAGTAAAGGAACTTTCTTGATCAATGATCAGTTGGATATTCTCAGAAAGTAATTGAATAAACAAGATGTTTTGTGCAATAAAACAAGTGTTTTTTATCAATTTAAAATATTAAGAAAAAAGTTTCACCAAGTGCCGTCAGCATATTACTATTATTTTTTATGTTTTTCATCTTTACCAAATGTTACAAAATAATTTGAAAATATAAAAATTATAAAAACGCTTCACCGCCACTCTACAGAGCTGCAAGCGTTTAGTTCTTTTCTCATTTATAACATTCACCTTAATATTCGGTCGAATTTTCTTTAATTTTTCCAATATTTGATGGCAGTGAATTGGTAAGGAATTCTCCAGATCGAATTATCACCGTGTTAAGCGCACCGTCGCGATAATCAACCTTTTGGCGTAATTGGGGGCTTGAGGACATAAGTATGTGACGGTGTTAAGCGCACCGACGTATGACTTTTCCCCAAAATCTACTTACATCTCGCAATGTTAAGCGCACCGGCGCGAGATTTCTGTAAGCACATTTCACAAAAAAACCCTCAAAACTATCTACAACTAAATCTAAGCCTAACACTCACCAAATATTTTCTTCACTACACTTTTCGTTTTTAACTAAATTTTTTTATATTCTAAGAGTCCACGAGATCACTACTTAGAATGAACTCGTACTTTTTACTGGCCATGCATTACTCTATTTATCCCTTCCATTCTACAACTACCTACTATCCGAGGGTGTTGGGTTTTCATTTTTTTTACTTGTGGTTATTTTTACATTTTCTTTTCAATTTCTGTTTTTCGGTAATACTTTCTACACTTTGATTTCATACGTGTGGTTTTACTTTGGGGGAAGGGCCTTCCTTACCTGTTTAAGAGCACAAATTTTCTAACAACATGATGCAGTCATTTCAAAATTTCCTGGTTCCAGGTAAATATTATAAAATTGATACGAGTTTATACCGATTAGGCTGGCCCGTAAGACAGTAGTAGAATGATGTCAACACTGAAATGTCTCCTAGTGTTACAGCTTCATTCTTCCTGACTCTCTGTAGTCGAGTGTTGCCCAAGTGTGGGAAGTGTGGAGCAATTCTTTAGGTCATCCCACGACTGGAGATACAAGAAACACCGAGGGATAGGGTGTGGATATCAAAGCCGGTTCTTCCGCCGCAGGCACGTTTATATCAAGAGCTCGAAGATTTCATGCAAGGATTGGAAGGTTCTTAATATGGAGGAGCTGAAACCGACTTGTAGGAAGGTCATACTCCATCTCACTGAAGAATCCATACAACCGCTAGAGGAGGCCAGTTTCAGGCTTCACAGCGGCTTTAATGCTGTTATGGCGAATGTGTAAAACAGGCTTCCAATGAAGAGCCGATGGAGGTAGAGAAGTCTCACAGGGAGGAGCAATTGAGCTCCTCAAAAACGGTGGACTCGCTCAACAAAGAGATATTTGGCCAGCAGGTAGTACTATAGCTGCTATGACGGCGGAGAATAAACAACAGTTCTACTGAACCGCAATATTAGGAATTGGTGCTCTCTGAAGCGTTTGATCCAGATCAATCTCCACCATAGCAGACTGACATCGGATAACCTCTTCTTCCTCTTAGTGGAGGCGAGCGTTGACGTTACCTTAATGCAAGAATTGAGGAATGACGCCATACAGGGATTAAGGAACCAACACACACCCTTTATTACAAAAAGAGTCCAGGTAAGTTGAGGTGTTGTATTTTAGCTGAAAAAGACTTAAATTTATATGTTCAATTACAGCTGTAATGACTTAGCGGTCATCAAGTGGGAGCATGAAAATGCGAGGTCAATCTTGTTGACTTCGGCACGCCACGGTAACCCCCATCACATGATATGAGGTAGCACCGACATCAATGAGCGAGGTGAGTCCTTATTTGACTTCATAATGGAGTTTAATCTAAATATCTGTAATAGGGTTAACACTCCCATCTTTATCACGGTAAATAGGGAGAAGGTATTAGATGTTACATGATGATGTGGAATATCTTTGAATTAAACCACTCATCCGAAAACCATTCAGGAACCCAGCTAAAACAGTCTGGAATAAATTTAGTAATATCGTAGTGGGGAAATTAATTGTACGTCATCAATAGATAATGCGGTCAAATAGCGCCTTTATTGAAGCTTGTCCACTGCGTAAACCTTCAAGGAAGTCCTACCCACCCTAGCGGAATAGGGACTTAAATATCCTCAGGAAGAGCTCACGGAAACAGTTTAACAAAGCAAAAGCGAACAGAAGTCAGGAAGACTGGGTCCAATATATGGCAAGTCTCAGAGACTACAAACACTCAATCAAAAGCGCTAAATTCTCTTCATAGAGGAATTGCTGTGAATCCGCTAGACTTAGGAAGGTCTTAACCAAGGTCCTTGGTCCTATTCTCTCCGACCGAGACTGGTGAAGAAACTCTAGAGCTGCTAATAAATATCCATTTTTCTGGGAAATTTGAAGCTAATCAGACCTACAACTATAACGAGTACGAAGATATTGTAAACTTAGAGGCTATACGGCTGTCTAGGTATTACATTATTTTCGAACACCAACGGAGGACTGACTTGATAGGGTTTATTCACTCTTGTGACTGGTTTCAGCGTAGATACTCCCTAAATCTGGACCGTAGATGGTCTAAGTGTGGCTGACCGCATATGTCTTCACGATGGCCCCCACTCTAAACTACCTTATAGCTTCATTGTGAATATTTATATTATGGCCGCCGCGGATCAATAAAAAAAGCCTGCCATAGAATCAGTGGCTGTAAAAATAGCAAGATAGTTACTATGAATCCGTTCATGATCATTACTGGGATTGCAGCTAATGGTAATCATAAATTGACGCGATTTTAGACAAAGGTGACTGTGATTGAAGAGTGTCAGGTGTTGTATTTACGCAAATATTTTTTTGAAATATTTAAAATACTATGTTCAAGAATAGAAAATACCTGAAACAAAATTACCCTTGCATTTTGAACGTCATCTTCATACAATATTACCAAAGTCATAGACATATGAAACAGCCTTTATATATTGAAATTGTCCGCTACAATTACATTTTTCTCCCCTTCTTTAAATTGTTTCCACCAATTTACATAAAACGATTACACATCACTTAACTTGGTGATCTATACACAACACTTACACATTTCCTGTTTTCTTTTCCCACAAGATTCATATATGTATGTAGGTCCCATTGGAATGTGTAGAATTCATCATGGATGCTAACTAAAGAGAAAAATGAATTTTGATAAAATTGTCACTTCACTGACGTAAAGCATATATTGACATTTAGGGCCGTATTCACCAAGCAAAATTAAAAAAATTTTCAATTAAAGCTATTCACCAACCACACTTACCGAGTCGATTTAATGAAAATTTAATTTTAATTTAATTTTAAGTGAGGCCTTACCCTCTCTTAAATAAATTTAATTTCGATGTCAGCTGATTGAAGTGTCATGCAGTCAAATGTCATATTTTTAATAGGGCTGTTAAAAGTTTGAAGAAGCAAGAATTTAACTGTCTAGATATATACGATATCAGTGAATAGAATCACGGTTATTAGTTTCATGTGCATTAAAAAGTATACAAATTAATTTAATCTTTATTACTGTTATGGATTTTTGGTTCAATGATCAGTCCATTTATATACATGTTAGTGGAAATCATATATGATTCGATTTTTCTTTTTTAGAAATGCGAGTAGCACCCACAACAGCGATAATAGATAGTAATTGTCGCGACAGTTGTTTTAAACAATATTTTAAGCTCCAGGAAAATTCCACCAATCGAAATTCAATTTGACAACCTACAGCAACCTCAAATGAATATAAGGGATACTCAGACCGATTTTTCTGCGCGTAATTCAGTCATAGCGAATTTTTTTAAATCAATTTTAATGTGTGAATTGCTTAATATGGGCTATTTTTAATTAAAACGAATTGTACATATACATATAAATTATATTTAATAATACATAAAAACGTCTTTATTTAAATAATACTAAAAAACTTCTTTAATAATATTTAAATTACATGAACTGTCACGAGAACTGTCACTTGCCAAATTCGGAAATCTTGCAGCTGATAGTCCGAAATGTCCGAAATTATTTATTTTATTAAGGTTGGTGAATAGCTACAAAAATTTAATTGCGGTCCCTCAATAATAATTAAATTAAAATTAAATTTGTATTAAATGGCTTGGTGAATACGGCCCTTAAGGAAGTATTCAAGCTGCAAGCGCTACACTATGTTTCCACAATCTTGTGACCTTCGAAAAATACTCACACACCATAATCAGCAAATAACCTTTTTGAATCACTCTCGTAACATACAAAAGGAGTCTTTCCGGAAGTAAACCTACTCTGTGATTTTAGGCGTGAAAAGATTATTCATATGCACCTGAAAGAAGAAGTTTCATTCTTTAGTAGTCAGTTGAAGTGTGTGTGTACTTTCGTTTGATTATCAAATTGTTGACAATATTGTTTTTCTCTTTCTGTTTAGCAACATGCCCTTGCAATTCGTATAGGTTTACAATCAAATGGAGCACATTCAAAACACACAAAAAAATCAAAATCTTGACTAAAGATTTCTATTCATTCCTCTGCATTCCCTATAATAAGCACTTCAAGTGTGCTTCCCTAGAATCTCTAAGTAAGCATTTCCTGCTTTGAACATGTACATGTTGATAAGATATGAACGAGGATACGGTGGGGAAGCGCTCTTGGATCCGTCTTTGAGCGCTACTATTTCCCGCTGGCATGTTAGAAAGATGCAAAATTCATATAATTACAGTTAAAATTATAAGTCAAGCATAAGCAAAAATTCGTCCAATTTTGTGTAGTTTATGTAAAGAGAAAATGATCACATTACGAGATGTGGTTTTAGGTGTAACTCCTTTTTTAGAGTGACCCAAGCCAGTAGCTAGAACCAAATTAAAGGTAGGGCATTAAAAATTTCAAGTAGAGCGCAAATTTTTGGTACATTTGGATACATCTGTTCAGGTGAAGGGACATTTTTTGAAAAAGTAAGCTTCTAGAATCCTCATCTTATTACATTTTTTTATACGTGAATTAAAACAGGTAATAAATAAAAAGAAATAAATGGACCAAACAAGAAACACAACATGTTAAAAATATTCAATATAATTGCAGTCTTCGATTTACCATATTGTGGAATTGTCGTAGCACTTCGTCAATATCTTTTTTGTTTGTTCGTTTCCGCTCAAATGCATGAAACACCAAACCAGCCATTATTTCGTGAGCCATTGACATACTTTTAGTCTTATTGATAGCAATTAGTGTCGAAAAGGCAGTACATCGGATTGTTGCGACTGATGCAAATACTTCATACGTATATTTGAAGGATTCCCTTTGTCGGTATAGAACTTCTAATATATTTTCGCTCTGACCATTCAACTCATTCAAGTACCTTTTCACAATAGTAGCCTCTTCTTTGAAAGAAATGTTAATACCTGAAAAATAATTACAAATACAATTTGTTTTTTTTTTATTAATTTCCTCACAATAATTATATATTTAAATGTTGAACAGACATAAACTTTGTCCAAGTCATAAAGACACTAAATTGAATCTAGTAGATCCCCATTGTGTTCAATCTTCTTTTCATCTCAGCTGCTATTATGTCTACAGTTTCATAATATTCCGCTTTAAATGGCAAAGCTCAAATTATGCCTGCAGTGTTTTGACGAGAAGGTGATTATTATTTATTTTTTTATTATTACGGTCTACAGAGGTATCTCTCTTACAGACATACAGCATTTAATCCTCCAGATGTCTTGCCTTTACTTGTTTCTTCTGTTCTGGGAACTATTTTGGGATTCTTTTCTAAAATATAGTATTCTCAACTTCTTCCAAAATTGTCTCATACATCTCTTCTGACCTCAATTTCTTCCTGGACACATTTCATTATTGATATGGCATCCTTCAATCCCTTGCTTCGACTCTGTAAAGCCACATTAGCCGGTTGCAGAGCACATAATATTTTTCTTTATCTTTGGCAGTCGAATTTCCATATTTAACTTAACGCCTTTGATGTCAACACTTTTTGCAATATTATCACCATTGAATTTTCCATTTCTCATTTTGTCTGGAGTCTTCAAAATCAGAGAATAATTTTCATATACGACTCTTGTAACAGCCAAACGTCCCGACGAAAGCTATTCAAGTAGTCGGCCAATAGTCTTATGGCCGAGTAGTGGCTGACTGGTCAGTGTTGCCGATTATACAGACTTGCCGTGATGACTTTTATGACGTCGCCGCAGAATACTGAATAAGTTGACAATTTTTAAGGTAGGGCATTACCCCTCTGTGCCCTCCCTAGCTACGACCCTGGAGTGACCACGCATCTGATAATGTCAAATAACACAATAATCATGTCAAAACCTTACATACAATATTTTTTTTATTATTATACATATAACCGTGATGACTTTTTTTTTTCAAAACGTCAAATTATATTACACAAAATATTAAGCGAAAGGATTAAGATTATTATCGTATTCTTCAAGTGGATTCTTGCCATCCTTATCATCAATTTCATCATTTGCAAATGGATTTTTACTATCATCATAGTCGTCATCCTCTTCATCATCAAACGGATTTGTTGTCTTTTTAACGCTGGTTATATTTTTTGCTATCGTATTTTTAGATTTAACAGTTTCCTTCATTTGAGGCTTAGGGCTACCCTTTGGTGTTATCCTTGGACTAGTATCAATTCTTCTTGCTTCATTAATACTCACATTTGCTTCAATGCTGGACGAATATTTATATGCTTCTTCTATACGTAATCGACCCTCTGATTTTGGAGCTAAAACATCCATTGGTTGTCCTAAAGATTTTTTTTTTTCAAAATGTTATAAAAACGTCTTAATTTTAAATTCTCTTGAAATTACCGATTTTAGTATTTCCTTCAACCAAACGAATTTTCGCTTCTGCTCCAGCACCATATTCTCTTATTGGTATTGTATCAGTACCCATATTTCTAACAGGTTGTATTGTATTCTTATTTATCTAAGAGAAGAAGAAGAAGAAACAATTAGAAATATTTTGTATACCAAATTATAATTCATGTCCAGAGCTTACCTCTTGAGTTTCTTGTTCATCAACTACAACAATTTTATTGAATAGACCACGACCAAAGTACTCTGATATCACTGAGAATGGTTCATGGGATCTTTCCAAAATATTATGGAATGCATCATGTTGATTACGGGATTCATTTTGAGCTCTTAATGCTTCTGTTAATTGAGTGTTACGAGCATGACAAACGCTACAGTCCTTTTCACTTTCAGAATATGTTCGGATGCAGCTACAAATCAAAACATAAAAATTTCTTTAGTTCTTAATTACAAAACACACAAGCAAAATCATATTTACTCTTGATGGAAAGAATGCTGGCATAGAAAGTAAACTGCTGGTAGTGTTAACGGTTGATGGCATGTATCACAAATTGTGCTTCGGAATTCCATTCGATTTGATCGAAGAGTTTCGATGTGCTCTTTTAGAGATTTTAAATCACTTCGCAAAGTTAGTACATCATGTTCTTCCTAATTAGATTGTTTTTTTTATTCAATTTTATAAATGACTGTTAAAAATGTTATTGTCTCAGCAATATATGTATGTCATGATTCAGAGCAAAAGTCGACTAATTCTGCCATTTAACGAAAACTTACTGTGACATCCGATAGCCGAAATAGAAGTACCTCATTTCAGCAGAGTTATTATCTGATTTGCGAGCTATTTGCGTAAAGGCTGAGATATGTTAAGGGCTAAGTACACGGTGTTTCCTGTTTTGCCCTTGCTTGAAGTTGGCGGTAATTACAGTTTCAGTTTCTACATCACTGTTGATATCAAGCGCGTATGATTGCAAAAAATTAAAAGCTGCACTATTCCAGGGCGAATTCAGTTCTGATTGAGATGACATCTTAGAGCTGCTGTGGCCACCTCTTTTTATTTCCACTAGGAGTATGTTGAAAATTACCTTAAGCGCCAGAGTACCTGGTGACTTGAATGTGCCATTTATAATAATGTGTCTGTGATCTTCTACACGATACTATTGAAGGTCTCTTTCACATCAATATAAGCAGCCAGCATAGATTGATTTAAAATGAAGGTCTCTTGAATAGAGTAAATTACCTTGTAGAGATGAATTTCACTTGAATGAAACACTTGCTGAAGGTTGCGAGAACCTGTTTCTGAGAATGGATACCCTCATTTTTTATTTGCAAAACTTTTAAGGTTTTCACAATGAAAGAAATTTAACTTTTATAGGCCTGTACATTTTAGCCGATTATGTACCGAAAAGGTAAAGACCATATTGTGGCCGACGTATGTTGAGCATGATGCGTTCTACAGACCTGGCTTGACAACTGCGACCTCCTAGGTCCATATCCGCGCAATCGAAGCGGTAACAAGTTTATTTTCATCTTGCTGGATCACCTAAACTTAGGTTTAAATTTTGTTTTTTAAGAAGTTTACTGTCTAGCAAGTCGCCGTAGTTCAAAAGATCGATAAAAACATTACCCCGCCTGGGAGCTTGAAAGAACTTATTTCGGTTGCGCAAAATCCCGAATTTGACTCGAGCAAGTGATGATCGGTCTTTCAGATATTTTCAGCTTTAACCTAAGGACTGCCCTAGAAAGTACCGCACGGTTTTCAAAACCTTACAATATCAATACGAATGTGTAAAAAAACACTTTTTTGTTTTTGTTTATTCAATAGTAATCTTGTAAAAAAAAAAAAAGGAACATGTTTTTGCCGGGAGCGCAATTGAATTTTTTGTGAGCCATCACCTTTTGCACAATAGAATCACTCACTTTCCTACTAGCTAATTTCCTTAAACTAGAATTTTTTTTTATCGTTGTAGCGCTCAATAGGTCGAACTTGGGGGATGTTGGGTGGATTTACTGCCTTATTTATTCTCCCGGTACCAGCTCAAAATTTTTGCAACATAGTGACAAGTTGCTAGGTCTGGCTAAAATAGTGTAGACTACTTATGCAATCTCAGAAACGGCATTAGTCGTTTTTCCATGTACTGGTTTATGTATACGTCAGTGTTAATGGAGCCCTCAAAGAACACACTGACAAATGGCCTGCCAAACAAGAACTTTGCGGCCGAATTTTTCTATAAAAATTGATTTGTCATCATCAGAAACATTGTCTCGTCTAGCATTATAAAATTGAGGTCCAGCAAGAGTGCTAAAATCATATTTAAAGTACGACTTATCGTGCATTACAATACAGATTACAACTTTCTGGAACGTGTAATGGCAGTGTTTTTTTGTTCTTCTTGCACATTTATATTTTTTATAAGTTTTAATGTTATTTCTTTTTTTAATTTTCTAGACGTTTGATTTAGAAGTGCTATTTTTTTTTTTTTTTCAATATCACGCACAGACACTATAATGTTTGTCTCAATCTACTTCACTGTTTTTTTTTCTAAAATCTTGTCACTTGCACCTCTCGGCCTACCACTTTTGGTTTTTTCTGATATTGTCTGACTTTAACGAAAGCGATCTTATGTCCTTTTTACAATCCATCGGTTACTTTTGTTGTTTATTTTCTAACCAAATGCGCAAAAATTCACGGTGCACTTCTTCTCGTTCGGAAGACATTTTGAACAATATGACAGAAAACGGAGTTATTGCATTTATTTAAAATGAGCCATTTAACGGTTCCTATTAACTTCTTTATAGTGGGATCCATAAAATCATGACCTACGGTGCATTACTTTTTAGGACAGTCCTTATATAGAGATGATAAACATCAGTAGGGCAGGTAGTCAAGGAAGTATTCATCCAAAAATAATAATCATATAAAAAAAAACTATCTTCTCTTACCTTTGAGAGAAGTTGAAAGTAGTCTTCTTTTTCCCCCAACTGCTGTGATGGATATGAACGTTAGGCAGAAATTATATATGATAAGTTATGATTTCTTGTAAACATCTACCTAGTCTCTTTTCTTCTATACACGACATCCATATATATACATATTTTATCATCTATCTTTGAAATCCAAAACTCACCTGTTTTGTATATTCAGCTTCCTTTTGAAATATCTGAAGAAAATATTCTCTTACATGCACAAGCTTAGGTCCTTGATCAGCAGCTAAACAATTAAGCACTTGAAGAGGAGACTGCAACTTTTCGGTAGCTGAGTTTTGTTACATTCAATGTTTTTTAAAAATAAAAATATTCATATTTATACCAATAACATTGAGAACTTGAAGTAGTAAATTTGGCGGTGCTTGTTGATCACTTCGTAGACCTGTTAATGCTTGTAACCATAAAGAAGGCTCTAATGAACCAAGACGTTTGCAACACAGCAATAATTTATTATAATCTTGATTTTTAAGATGATATCGAACAATCAGATGGTATCTAAAAAAAAAAATAGCATTCTTAAAAAATAAATAAATAAATGAAGGATGATATGTGTTACATACAATTTCTCTTCCTCATAAATCCACAAAATTCCTGGCCAGAAGTTATACATTTTGCATAATACCAGTACATGATCTTTATTGTAAACATCATCGTATGTTTTTAAAATATCCAATAGACGATTTTCCACATTGTTATCTTGTTTCCATTTTTCCAAATATAATTCAATGAGAGTATTGTAAATTTCTTCACTGCAATTATTTACGTTCGTAACAATGTACTCTAAGAAATCGATAAGCCTACAAAATAAAATTTATAAATTGCCTTCCGGCATCCATCATTTCAATTACACACTTGAATTAACTTACTTATCGGAATGATTAAAAAAGAGCTTAATAAAATTCTCTGGATTTACTCTTTCTTTAATTTCGTTTGATGTTTCTTCTAATATGATACTATCAGCTGTTTGTCTATAGTTAGTGCATAGCCTTTTTAACATATCTGTTGTACGATCAGGACAATGTTCCATAAGAATTGTACCGTATTTCTTTAAGCTAGCTTCTGCATCGAATAGGGGTAAATTTGAGATATATTCTAACGCCTAAAAATTAATAAAATTTATTTTAACTTCTATTGACTACGATTAAATAATTGAGACAAGCAATTACTTCTTCATAGGATTCCATATCTTCTATTAAAATGCTAATGCTATAATCATGTTTTTGATTTCTTTTCGCTAATGATAGAGCTAAATCAATCGATGCATTTCGACAAACTTTAATAGCAACATCTAAGTCAAACATTATATCAGGATTTTTATCATTTGATAGAAATTCTTTTAGCTGAAAAATAAAAAGAAATAAAAATTAGAAAGAGTGATAACAGAGAATAAAACTCAAAAATAATACTTTATCTGTGAGATCTAAACGTGTAAAACAGTTTAGTAAAAGTGTTGTATGATCAGCTGTTGCTTGCCCTTGTTTATGTAAAGATTGTAGATAATCAGTTAAATAATGAATATGTCTTGAGTCTAAGAATCGTCTTATTATGTAAGATGGCTCTAAGAATCCAATTGTCTTAATATATTGCTCGACAGCACCTGAAAAGAAAATTTAAAAAGATGAGAGAAAATGATTTTTTCCAATATTTATACGCGTTAAAATAAAATAGAAGTAGGGTGGGGGTGCATTAGCTTTTTATGTTGTTATATTACAGGATGATTAAGAAGATGTACTTTTTAAGATATAGGGTGTTTTGTGAAAAACTAGCATAATTGCTTAATCTTCCTGTATCTCCCAAACGGGCCTGTACTATGGACAACCTAGGCGGAAACACCCTGCATATATAAGCTGTGTTCTTTTGTATCCACAGAACATAGCAGAACAAACGATACACAAAAGAACACCTCCTACATTTTCATACGAGATTTATAAATGAAGCGAACAGTACAAATAGTTCGCTTCAATCGACAGAACAATTTGTTCTCTCCAGTATATGGGAGTTCTAGAACAAGGTGCACAAAAGAACACAGCTATAGTATATTTCATCTAGGATATAAAAAATATACCTCTCACCAAAATCTTACTGTCCTCATAATAAAGCGCATCAGGTCTAGGTCAGGTAATTTTAGCTCATTGACAGATAGAAGGGCAGGCTCAAGAGTATCCAGCCAGGAAAAAGATTGGACAAAGTCATAGAAAGGGGTCGGTTGTCTTATGCGGCTCACACACGATTCAACTGTAGGTCCAACTATTGTACCAATTCATTTCGCCGTACAATCGTTGTATGGTGTGTGGGCCAATTATACGAAGAATGCAACAATCTCAAGCTCGGTTGTACGGTTGGATGTTCATGCAGGCAAACCGCTGTTGTATATGCGACCGTGCTTGTTGCACATCTGTTGATCCGATTTCATTTTCCTTTCACTATTGTACAAAACAAACCTTTTTTTATGGGACATGAAAAGTAGAGATTACAGTAATAAAAACTTGCAAAATATGAGAAAGCTAAAATTCAAAAACAACGGGCATTACTGCAGATGATTTATATTTCCCAAACCTGAGAAATTCATCCCTTTTTAAAAGATAATCTTTACACTACTTTTAGGTCAATAGAGTAGGGGGTGATAGTACTCACCTAGTAAAACAAAATCAACCGTTTAGGAGTTACAGGGTGATTAAGAAAAAGAGCTAGTTTTTTACAAATCACCCTGTATATTTAAAAGTACTGGGCGTTCGGTCACAGTTAAGGGCTTATTGTATGCAGAACTTTACGGCCTTTCCAACGGCTGCTCAACCAGCCCCGTACCTCTCCCCTCAAAAATTATGGTACATCGCAAACAAGATTTAGTTTCATCTGTAGATATTCAGGCAATTATCCGGTTTTTGCATTGAAATAGACTTAAACACAATAAATTCAATTCTCTTTTACAGTGCAGTGCTTGTAACATGTTTCTAACTGGTGTATATATGTTGCATTTTAGTATACACATTATAGCCTTGTTTTTAAATATATATAGTCGATCCATTGAATAAATTAACATTAAACATTATTGTATATCTACTACAAGCCGTTGCCACAAAGAGGATGATGACGTGACAGTGATACCCATGCTATCGACGCATGTCTCTTAAATAACTTGACGGACATTACCCAATAAATAATAACAAATAAGGAAACGGCATATCGGTTGAAAACCAAAGCCACTCGGCGAAATGTATTAATGTGTTGTGCTTGTATTCGTTTCGTTATGGCAGTAATGAAATCGTGACATTTTGAAGGGGGACATTATTTATAATCAAATTTGTTATGTAAAATAAACAAATTTTTAGCGCCCCCTTATTTTCAGATGATATTTCTTGGCGTTGCCTTTGAATGGCTCAGATAATTTAATGCCCATTTGACAATTCACTTCTAAACAAACAAACCGGCATTGGGAAATTTTAATTTTTTTTTGTCATGGCTGTTTATTTTTATAAATATTTCACTTTTATTCCATTTAAAACACTATAATTTATTAGCAAAATTATTAAACTTGCTTGAAAAATCCTTTCCCTCAACACAAACTCCGGTTGTTTCTGCAGCACAGCACAGCGTACTTCAACAACATAATTAAAGTATCCGGAATCTCGATTATGTAAAATCTTGTTCACAAAACAATATTTCACTACACACTATTACACTACTATTAAGTAAAAAACAACTTTTAATTAGTTATTTATTAGAAAATCGCTAAATCAAACCCGAACTTCTTTTCATAATATCTGAAATGCCAGAAATCAAGCAAAAATTTCGAATGCTACCCCCCCCCCCCCTACGATGGTATAAGATCTAACTGTCATTGAATTGCTTACACGTACACTGTATTCGCACGATACCCCGCTTCCTTATTAGTTATTTATTCAATGAGTCGATCTAATGAAGCTTGGTTACACAGAAACAATATCGTTGAACAATACTCGAAATGGAGCCTAAATATGCTATTGTAAACTTGTATGGCAGTCATTAGAGACATGTTGCGTCTAAATCTTCTGAAGAAACCAATTTTTTTTTTCAAATATAGTCTGCGTGCTGTTCAAAATTGGACTTCTATCTATTATAACACCCAAATATTTGATTTTCCTCACATTTTCTATTACTTCTCCATCAATATTAATTTCAATGTCACAGTTTTACGGTCATTAATTTCATTTTTTGTTCATTCTTTACACCGAGGTAAGAACTAAATAAGATGCAAATGAGAAAATATCACATACCCATTTCTAACACATTGACACTGATATTGTTTGTACATAAGCGCCATAAAATTAGTACAACCTACGCGCAATTTTAATCGCTTTTATTTTCATATACTCAAAAGTATTTACTGAATTTGCAAACATGAACGTGAAAAAGTCATTAATTAAGAAGAAAAGCTCAGTGGTAAAAACTTTGTGAGTAATATTTACTTCGTGCCCCTACGATTATTTCACGGGTTTTCCTGCGTCAATGCACCAAGCCCAAAACAAACCAAACCTTAGTATGGATTTGACAGCGAAGGCCAAAAATGGCAGAATGAAACATACCCAAATGCAGGGCAATTTTGGATACGCTCATGTACACGGATCGCACATATGATTGCATCTCTTTTAGTTATTACCTCGTTGATTCTTAGCCACTTACTTAAAAGATGTAAATCTTTTAAATCATATATCGCCTGATGTATGTCATTGCCAGATATATGTAGTTATGTACCATGTGTAAACAAAATTGATCTTCCATATTTCATAACTTTTTTGATATCATTAATATATATTAAGAACAAAATGGTTCCAAGAACTGATCTTTGGGGGACACCTAAGATTGTGTCTTGTATTTGTAACACCGACAAAATATCCAGTGCAAAGTAGGGGAAGTCAGTGCAAACCTCGTGCTGCACTTCTGCTATAAAAATTGTCCCATCAAACATTTTCAGTGTTGCACTGCTGAATCCAGTACAAAGTAGGGGAAGTCAGTGCAAACCTCGTGTTGCACTTCTGCTATAAAAATTTTCCCACCCAACATTTTCAGTGTTGCACTGCTGGAAAAAGTCCAATACTGGTGTTGCACTGAAGTCCCATCGAAATCGACATTATTCTTGTTCTTTGTGTCCTCTCGTTAAATAACTCTTAAACCATTTGAGCTCTCTTCCCACCACTCCATATTTCGGAAATTTTTTGATGCCTTATATGATACTTACATCAAACAAGCATATTAAGAAAACAAATTATAGTACTTATCGTAGGAGCTAATAAAATATTTAGAGACAGAATGAAAAAAAAATTTTTGAGTGGTAGGTCTATCTCTATTGTTATAGGAACTATAGAGTTATAATTTTTTTCTCAGTATTGTGTAAATGCAAAATTTTTTCATATTCACTAGGTTTTTCAAAATTTTGGAATATATTTTTTTAGTGAATGCTCTTTAAGTATATTGCATAAACATTATTTTCAAAGTTCTAGGCCCTAAAAAGTAAAAGCCCAAGCCTATTTGAAATAAACTTAAACTGGTGCAATTTGTTGACACTGATCTTCGGTGTTTGATGGTATTTTAAGTAAGAACAAATTTATAAAATACGATTAATAATTTAAAATTTTTAATAATACAAAGCGCAATATAATTACCAGAATAATTTCCTTTGTTGTACAAATGATCTCCATACTGTTTAAAAATAGCAGCCAAACCTTCCAAATCATATTGTTGATTTTTCGCTATCCGAATTGCAATGTCATATAAATTCTTTTTAAAGAGTAAATTAAGCTTGCTCTGTAAATCCTTTTCATCCAAATGGAATACATTTTTAGATTTTGTTAATATAAAGCATGTTCCAAATTCTATTAATATTCCGGCTACAGCATCAATTGGTGTTGTGTAAACTATAAACTTGTTTTGGATATCTATAACGGTGAGTATATATTCCCTGAGGAAAGAAAAATGAAAATTTATTATTTAAATATAATTACAATGGTAGAGACAAAAAAAAGCAAGTATACAGACTACAAGTTAAATTATTTCTTTCTTTAATCAACGGAGTGGTTATAGTGGAGTTCATCTTTTCGTGTAGCCTGACTAGAACAGTTCTAAATATGTTGATTAGCATTTTAGAGATTCGAAGTTCTAATCCAATTACAAATTGGTCCTGTACTTTTTCCTACCCCTTTACTACGATCGTCTATGATCTAATCTTGTCCCATCTCCCCCAATACTACACGCTAAACAGAAACTACTAATAACGAAGCAAAAGATGGCCAATAGATATTAATGGGAAATAACGACAACTAAATTTCCATAGCTCGCAGAACAGAGTATTATAAACCTGCACCATTAATGAAAAAGCATTTAGGGGAGTTAAAGTTACGGAGAGAAATGCTCATCCATAACCATAATATGTTATTTGCCAAAATTTAATATAATACTATACCACAGACAGGTAATAACAGATAATCAAGGCCGATAGTCAAATG
This sequence comes from Dioctria rufipes, assembly GCA_963924295.1. Taxonomy (NCBI): domain Eukaryota; kingdom Metazoa; phylum Arthropoda; class Insecta; order Diptera; family Asilidae; genus Dioctria; species Dioctria rufipes. The sequence continues at coordinate 28,498,754 of OZ002740.1, forward strand.
TGGTGCCACTTTAGTTCATCAGAGATGGACATGTTTTATTCGAATAAAAATAAAAGATAAAAAAACCGAATAAAATAAAAAATCGAATAAAAATTTATTCGACTACAAATATTATTCGTTATTTAGTGAATTATTCGGAAATAATTATTTGTTATTTGGTGCAAATTATTTGAGTTTCAAATAATTATTTGTTACTCGATCGTGCGTTATTTGATAATCAAATAATTATTCGTTATTTGGCGAATCATTCCCAAATAATTATTTGTGATAGTCATTATTTGAATTTCAAACAATTATTTTTCATTCGATTTTAAATATATGCTTTCTGGCGTTTATTAGTTCCAATTTCAAATAATAAATTCTTGTTACACGCATTTGTTTTCGCAAGGTGTTTCGTTAATTAATTTAAAGTTTAAAAAGAATTTAATAATTTTGTTCAATTAAGTATTTTTGAAGCTTTTGAATTAAATTAATTGGGTTTTCTTAGAAATTTACTGAAAATTGAGGGCTTCCCAACATCAGGTAGACATCGTTGATTTTAGACATTGCTGGCTGGCTTACCATTAGCTACACATTTTTGTTCTTTGCCCAGTCTTTGTATGGTTTAGTTTGAATATGCATAAAGCCTACCCAACCAATCCAATCCATCCAATCTATACACCCCCAACCGTTCCTTTCATTCCAACAATAGCAACAATTTACTCAGCTGAAAACAAAAATTGCTTCGTTCTACGTCAGTTTACAAACGAAAATAAGCAAAAGAAAAACATAGACACTGAGAAAAATCCAATAAAGAAATGAACTCAAGAGCCAGAAATGAAGAGAGTACTTTCGACTATAGCAGCAGACATAAGGCGAAAATTAAAAACAATCGATTTTAACTAAATGCCAGTGAAATTTCTTTAGAAATATTCAAAGAAAATGTTAAAACCACAGCACAAACTGTAGTCTATACTTGAACAAAAATTGAGAGCCGTAAGCATAGCATATACTAGTAATATAAACAAAAAGGGAAGCAGCACCTTGCATGGAACCACGCTAATAAACTCAGTAAGTAAAAAACTAAATCTAAGAATTCTCTCTAGATTAAAACGGAAAATAGATGAATCATTCGGGAAGAAAAAAAAAACTAAATTTAGACAAGATAAACAAACACCCAAAACTATAATTCTCGAGCAAAAATTGTTATTTCATGTGAAAAAAGCCTTTTACACAAACAGAGTAAAATTAAAAATTCCAATTACCTTTGACTTGATAAAAGAGTTTTTGTTGACTTTGTAATTGTAAGCAAATGTGTTCGAAACCATTCAATAATAAATTTTTGTCCTTCAAGAGCATAACATGGTCCCCGTCCATCAATAGTATAGCAATATATGGCCTAAAAAAAGTAGATGGTGTATAAAAAGTAAGCAGCAATCACAATAAAAAATCATTTACATCGTCACGGCCAACCATAAAATGAGTTTCATTGGCACCTTGATTTGCCTGAAGAGCACAACATCTTGTCGGTGCATATGTTTTATCAAGAACAATCTTAATTTCTTTATCCTTACTTTGAAGGCTGTACACTAATACGCCTGTATCGGAACAAACAAACATGTGAGTCATCTATAAATGATTGAAAAAATTCAATATTTAATAATTCATTATATAAAATTTACATGAATTTGTATTATCTTACTTTGCCATGTTGTTTAAATTGAATTCCAGTAATAGGACTTGTTCCACTTGAAAGTGTTTTCAGTGTTTTCGATCTATCACGGCCAATATCTCCCCTATACAATGATATTCCTCCTCTATCAAATCCAATTGCCATAAATTGCCCGTTTTCTGTAACTCCTAATGATGTTGGTTTTTGTAAAGCAGTTTTAACAGTTCGTAGGCAGGGAGCACCAGTTGTTCTTGTAATTTTTGATAAGTTCCAAACTTTATAAACTGGCATTTCTCCATTCTCTTCATGCTAAACAAAAAAAGTTTTTCAGATTCTACAGTTTAGATATTTAATATTTTTTTTTTGTAATTTAATTTTAACTCAAAATACATTCATCGCGAATCCTAGCTGGTTTTTCGAGTTGGGAGTAAAGCCAAAGAATGGAGGGCAGTTCATAAGCGTCTAATTATACATATTATCTGGACCTGGACGGCAACAGTGGTCACTTTAGTCTCACAGTATCATGCAGAGTTGGATGATAACCAGTTTCGCATATTATTGTTATTTTGTGGGTAACAGAACTAAACCCGTTCAGATAAATAAAGAACACGACTATGGACAGACATTGGAATTATTCATCAATTCGAAAATTAACTTAACACGATGAAATTTTACTTTGGGGCTCTACTCTACGTATCTACATGAAAATTTACATAGACGTACCAAACAGCGTATTTTCTACGTATTTTACCGTGAATCGCTAAAAGGAATAAAACCGTCGAATGGTTTCCCCAAAAATATTTCCCATTTATATTATTTTAATATTCTTTACTCATGATTACGGATATCTAAATATTAAATACATTCTGAAAAAAAAAAACTCAAATTCATTAATAAAACTCACCGCAACTGTTACCAACAAATTATTTTGAGATGAAAGAGCGCACAAAGTAATTGGCGAATCATGTCCCTTAAATGATATTGATTCCCAATTTCGATAAAATACATGAATACTTCCGGATACATCACAAACAATGATTTGAGATCTTCCACTGGTAGTACAAGTAATTTCTGAATCCTAATAAATTATGTACAAAGATTATTAAGAATTTAATGGTCCTCTTTATTTTTATTTTACCTTCAAGGTTTGCGAAACTACCCCGTTATCAGCTTCTTGCTTTAAGTCGAAGAAATTAAATTTTCTCCACTGCAAACAAATCAATATTAAGAATTTCAAATTGCAAAGCAAAGGTAATTAAATTGAAGAATACCTCAAATATTGCCATTTTTGGCGTTAAATTAGCTTAATAAAGAAGAAAAATACATTACTACTCGATGAGAAAAATGTTTATCTTCCAACATTTGACAATTGCATATGATTGAATAAGTGCTGCCATATGAGGTATGAGGGTGCTGCTTGGTATTGGGCTGGCGCGGGCTGGCGTAATCGTAGAAACCGCAAATTGCTGAGCTTGCGTCTAGACATGCCATCACAATAATTTAAATAACTGTAGCCGTCCGATCAGAAATTTTCCAATTTTAAATTGGCCGAATAAATTTATTTCAGTAGTATTGCTCGTCTACCCGATCAAAACTTGGCATTTCGGAATTTTTGCTTCACCCCGAAGCCTCTCACAAGTAAAAAGTGAAGCTTGTGGGCCTTAGCTTTGAGATGAAATCGAAGTTCTTCCTCCATGGCCTAACCCAGACGAGAACTTTTAAGGGAAGGAAGGAATTTTCCTTCCCTTGGCTTAGACGTGCCATAACAATAATGTCCTTCGCGTAGTTCCTTATATGATTACCGAAATTAATTGTGTGCGTGTTCAATTAAGTCACAGTTTTTGATATAAACAATTAATGTATCACAAATTCACAACACGTAATGATTATTATATTATCACCTCAAATCGCAAATAAACATCTGTACAGCCGTCCGATGAGAAATTTCAGAAATTTGGCAATTTCAAAATGGCCGGCTTGCTGTAGTATGCTGCCCGTACTCCCGATCGAAACTTGGTAGCACGGACTTTTTCCTACCCCCGAGTACTTCTCACCCGTAAAAAGTGCCAATATCCTCCCCTGTGTGGGCTATAGCCAAGAGAGTACAAAGTGAGCTCCTTACTGCATGGTCAAGGTATATAGAATACAAGCTATTCCCATTACGAACGATGATCCATTATTACGTGACGAAATATCGTGAAATGTATAGGAAAGTACGGTACAGAGAACACAATACTCTCTCTCTCTCTCTTAGTCACAGAATTACATCACAGGCTATCAGCTGCAATGTTCCAAAATTTTAATGAGAATACTTGTCTTCTATATACCTTGGCTTACATATTCTTTAGGTTACTATTTAACATAAACGTTCGGTTAAATATTAACAAAATAAAAAATAAACTACCAAAAGGAAATGGGAATTACGCTGGATTTGAAACACTGCTCGAGCATTGCTGCAAAATAGAGTGGGGATGCTGGCTCGTCGTCGTCGTCAAACGCCAAATAAAATACCGGGCAAGTTGCATTAATACTGGGCGGCAGCGCCATACATAGAGTTGAGGTATTTACTTGTAAATCCTGCCGGTTTGCAATAAAATTGTTAAATAATAGTATAACAATTATTTTCAAGTCCACATTTCTTGAATCTAAGATAATTTATTTTCAGAAATTCAAATATCGTTTCTTTTTGTCATATCTTTTCATAATAGATTTAGATATTGCATATTAGCAGGAATGGAGCGTCAGCGCTAAAATTAGGATTATAGATGGGTTGACGACCACGCCGACGACGATACCGGCGTGAATAATATAATGCATTTCATACATGCAGTACTGTCTCTAAATATTTTTAACATAAAACGACAACCACGTCGGCGTTGTTAATGTAATTCTCACTTTCACACTCTTCGGCTTGACAATAGGTATCATGGACGAGAAGTGCAGTATACTATACTGCAGTGTGGTTTCGCCCTTTAGTTTTACTCGTAAATAAAACATCAAACAAACACTCTTCTACTTCAACGAACGTAAAAATGGCTTAAAAATAGCAAACAAACAAACAAAATCGGCTTGATAAAACGCAAACGACAAATCTATTACTTCAATAAACTGAAAATCGGCTTGGATTGGGAAAACTGCACTCATGCACTGAACTTAAATAATTTTTTTCATGTGTTTGTGGAATGTCAACCGTGCCGTGCTGTGCGGAGGACACGTAAATTGCTTGTTCGGTTGACACAGGATAAGATTTACCTTTTCTGCGGTGGAAATATATTTTCGGTGTTTTCTGCATTGAAATATTGTTACCTTGTGCATCGAGTATTATACCAGTGTGGTGAACGGTTATTAAAAATGCTTAATTATTAGGAAAATCGGGTTTTCGGTAATCGGAAAAAAACAAATTCACGCACGTAGTTAATGAGTTCATATTCGTTTGTGTAGTTGGTATATATATATTCATTCAATTTAAGCAAACAAGTAGTGTGTGTGCGTGTGTATGGCGAACTCAGGGGGAAACGAGTGGATCGCTTCAATAAGTAGTGAAAATTGCGTTTAATTTAGTTTTTCCTCAAGTTAATTGAATAAATTTTATTAATTAGCGATCCACTAATTTCAATGAGTATATAATAACTGTATAAAGGAATAAAAAAAAAGTATTAAATCGAAAGAGGCCAAAATTCCAACTTTTGGTTCGGCGCACAACCTGAGGTAAGAATTTCGTCGATTTTCCCCACATACATTTCTCTTCACCATTTTTTTGATTGAACTTATATGGTTGTAAAAAGTCATCTTGTTTCTTTTGAATAGATTTTTCTACTAAAGAAAACAATTCTATAGAGATGTGGACTCCGCAGTACGACATTATTGTTGAGACGCTGACAGGATCAGAATTTGAGGTGTCTGTGACAGATAAGGACACCATCGGCTACATTAAATCAAGAATACAAAAATATGAAGGTGAGCTCTTAAGCAAAATGTTGATTAATAATGTCAATATTATCTAAGAAAGGAAAACCAATGATGATGGGGAGTGGAAAATTTGAACTAATTATAGTTTGGGTGATGACACGAATTCCGCAAGGACATCTACGAATAACAAAAAAGTTCATTAATTTTTTTGAAATTTTATCAATAATTGAATCTGATTTGATTATGTCTGGAGATGCTGCATTGTTATTGCCCTGGTTTATGAATCATAGAAGCCACTCTATAAAGTCGTGGTTAAAATATCTAATTGAATTTTCTTAATTCATGTTATCGTTGAATATATTTAAATCGTTTTCATTTCTATTGAAATGCATTATTGCCGAGAATTGTTGTGTACATCTTAAATGTGATGCGATTAGCTTTCGACGCGTTCTTCATAATAGGATTAGTTATTGCAGTCATATGCAAAAAAATGATTATATCATCATTTATCAATTGGTGGGTATACTGCCAGGCATGCAGAGAGTATGCCATTTCTATCGCATCACTTGGCAATGATTTACTAATTTGGCGCGATGTACTCGTAGAGTAGATCTTCACCGGTAATTGCATTGTAGAAGAGTGCGAGTTATATGGGCTATGTTGTTTTCTAATTCTTCAGATTCTGTTAAGATTTCTCTGTATATTGGTTTTATAATAACATCAGTGAAAAAATATAACCACAATTGACTGATTTATTTCTTACTACATCAATTTAAAAAAAAATTGTTCTTGGTGGGTAGTCCTTTTTTTTACATGTTGCTAGTGGTACTGAGAGACCGTAATTGCATTTACGGTACAAACGCGGAAATCATAATTTGGGTTTCACTGCGGCACCACCGCACGTGGAAAACACTGATGTACACGGACTAAACGTAGGTATTATTGCGGCTCAAAAATTCACAATTTGGGATTTTCAGAAAATACGTTATCAACATCAGTTTTTCATAACAGATTTAAGAAGCAAAAAAAATTAAAGTTTCTATATCACACTGTCGTTTTTTTTTCTTGTACCTTTTCTTAAAAGAAGATCAGAAATAGCTGAAAATTGGAAATTTTTCGTGTTTTCAAGAAACGAGTGAAAAACAAAAACTGAGAGAACGTAGAATTACCCGAATAAAAAAGTCTTATTGAATATTTTCAAAATCCTTTCAAACTATTCATAATAATGTACATCGGGTCACATTACCCAGTTTTTCAAGAAAAATATAATTTTTGCTTTGGCAAAGGTGCTGAAAGGAGATGTAAAATTTCTGTCAAATCAATTTATAATTTTTCCAAAAAATATCAGCGAATCCAGCAGGAGTTAAACTACATTATACGACGAAAGTAGCTTTCGTAAAATTTCATGACAAGTACTTTCATGAAATTATTGTTTACACGTTTGTTACGTAAGTAGTGTTCAGCACAATGGCAAAAAATACCTAATAAGAAGATGGGACGCAGCCGAACAAAATTGATAATTTTTCGTGTTTTTTAGAATGCAACAAAGTCATGTACTTTCGTCTTTGCATGATGGGGGAAGTACTTGGCTATGCACTTTTGTAGTGCGACCGAGACAACAAGTTAAACACAAAAATCGAGAGAACGTAGGATTACCCGAATGGTAAAATCTTCTTGAATACCTTCAAAATCATTTTATACTATTTACAATAATGTACCTACATCAGGTCACACTCTTCCTCAATTTTTTAGGAAAAAGATAAATTTCACTTTAGCCAAGGTGCTGATCCAATCCAGCATGAATTTCTCCCACTTAATCTCTTCACAGCAAAACGAATGGACACAGAAGCACGGGCTGTTCAAATACCATAGAAATTACACTAACAAACATTGGATATTTCTCATAACATTTCAGAGAAGACTAGTTTTCACAAAAGCGCGGGAATATTTTATGAGAGTAAAACGTAAAAACTCTGCCCCTTCTCATTTATTTATGAAAATGAATCATTTGCCATTCTGTTTCGTTGCATGCAATTTGAGCTTTCACATTTTTTATCTTTATTCATAAAAGTTTTAAAGAGAGTTTGCTTTTTTTTCTTTCTTCTTTTTCTTTTCGTGTGCAAAAAAATCGGAAAATTCTTCTGTGTCCTTACTTGTCATTAAATTAACTTTGACAATGGATGCAAATAAAATTAGATTCTATTCACGATGTTGTTATTTTCTTATCATTTTCAACTTTCATGTCCTATACTTCCGTGGGACCAGAAAGTGGGAAGTTACTTTCGTAAGATTTGTATGGAAACGCCAAATTGAACATATCTACGAAAGTTCTTACGAAAGCTACTGTCGCCGTTTAAATGTAGCTTTACACCAAATAAGTCAAGTGTGTGTGTTTTGAGTTTTTTTCCTTTTAAGTTTGTCGTAGTTTCAATCAATGTTCTCTTCATGCATATAGTTTCATGTTTCACTTTGCTGCCTGACTGTTTGTCGGCACCAATTCCTATACCATCTTACTATTCCACCTCTGTTCTATTGCAATGCAATGTTAATTCGCCATTCCACACTCGTATTCTTGATGCAGTATGCAAACCGGTTGTTTTGGGAAAATGTGAAAAGACGCAACGAGAGAGTTGTATAGTTTATATCAAAACTGTAACTTAATAGAACACACACACAATTAAATTCGGTAATCATAAGGGATTACGCCTAGCAACATTATTGAGCTTGTACATCTAAGCACAAGTGAGAAAAATTCTTAAGAACTTCTCGTGCGGGTTGGCCCATAGGATTACAGCAACAACTTTGTAACCAACTCTCAATATTTCAGAAAATTTGTTTTCACAAAACAGCGGAAACATTTTATGAGAGTAAAATCTGAAAACTCCGCCCCTTCTCATTTATTTACGAAAATGAATCATTTGCTACTGTTTTGTTGCATGTAATCTGCGCTTTACCATTTTATGTCTTTATTAGTAAAACTTTTAAAGAGAAGTTAATTATTTTGTTATTTTTCTTCTTTCTTCCATTTTCTAGCCGTGTACATTTTAAATATAAAACAGTCGGAAATCTCGCCTGTGTCCTAACTTCTTATTAGGGTTATCTTTGCTTAAAAGCTTTAAGTGGAGGGGAGAAGGAGACAATGGATTGTTGGCTAAGTTCAAGATTTACGGGTAATTGAGTTGCACGGGAGTTTTGTTTTTTACAAGTTCGTGCTACCAAGAACTGACCAACTTAATAGCTTTTTTTTTATTTAACACAAGCACGCAGTAATGACACGTTTTAAAAAATAAACTGTCAACGAATTATTTCAGGGTAGGTGCCTAAGGTCATGTTTCACAGTTCCAGCCTGTAATCTGTATTGATACGGAAGAAAAAAAAAATATGCGCTAGGGTACATTGATAGCTATAGCCCTAGGCTGTATAGACAATATACAGTTACGGTCAAATAGCAGAGTACTTGATTGCTTTTAAAGATTTTCTTATTATATGGACATTTCTTGTGTCCGTAATCTTAAAATACCGTTAGACAAGTATTATTCTCTCAGAGCAAACATCAATTCAATTAAATCGATCACGATTCTTTTGATTTTGTTGGGCTTTTATAAATAAGTCATAAAGTCATAAAAATAGCACCGTTGGAAGTTATCATTTGGTTTGTTTGATGAAAACACCGTGTAAACTTTCCCCTACAATTTTCCCCAAATTTACCCAGGGTTTTGTGCATTCATCGAACAAGTTTTTAAAACACCGGGTAAATCTAATGTAATGACATTTCTCTTATGCTCTCCTGAGCATAATTTAAATAATAATTTCTAGTGATTTGTCAAAATTTATTTATAAAATAGGTGAAATAATTAAAAATTTAAGAATAACTAAATATTAAAATGCACAAAAATTATTTCTCAGTTTTTTCTTAATTACATATTCCTTTATTAGCTTTTTTACATCGACATTATCGCCTTTTCTGTAAAAAAAAAAACAAAATGACAATTGGTTCATCTGTGACCAGATATAGCTCCATCATTTCTGCACTATTTTCACTTTGATCATCAGATGTTTTGTCACTAGATATAAAATTAATAGTTTGGATGATCAAAATCTACAGAAATGATTTTCTTTATCCCGTTGGCTTCTTCTCGAGCACTATTAATCTCCTTTCCTGACATCTCATTTAAGAATTTAGAGAATTTCTTATATGTTGTTTGCTTTAAATCTATTTGCTTGGTAGCTGCAGGGATAACGTGAAGTCTATAAAAATCACTTGTTAATAATTGGCAAAGAAACATTTTACGATCAAATTTCATACTAGAAAGGCAGACCTTAAGATTTCATCCATGTCCTTCGACTTTAATCACCTCCTCAAATATTTCCTTATAATTTTCATTCGAATTTCCTATGTGCATATTATCGATGGGTATTTTGTCATCTAATTTCCTATCCAACTTCCTTATATAATCTGAATTTGGTATGAGCTCCACGATTTTTTCACTTTTATATACCAGCACTCGACCGCAATCACCGAACAAATTACATGTGACAGTTCACAAATGACAAATGTCAAACGTTTACCCCTACAAATTTTTAGTGCAAGTTCGGGGCACGAAATCAGAAACACCGGGCTTTCATCGAACAAGTTTCAGAAACCCCGTGTAAGCCCAGGGTTTTCAAAAAACAAGATAGTACAGCCCGGTGTTTTCATCGAACAAACCTATTGGGTGTTTTTGTTTTTGCTTCGGTGTTAACCCTCAAGTCCATTTTGTGTTGGATTTGCCAGAGTCACGAATGCCATGACCAAAGTTTACCTAATAATAAGTTAAGAAGCTGCTGAGATATCCGAGTGTTTTACATTTAAAATGCACTCGGCAAGAAAAGGAAGGAAGAAAGAAAAAAAATCGAAAAAAATCAAACTCTCTTTAAAAATTTTATGAATAAAGATAAAAAATGTGAAAGCGCAAGTTGCATGCACCGAAACAGAATGGCAAATGTTTCATTTTCGTAAATAAATGAGAAGGGGCGGAGTTTTCACGTTTTACTCTCATAAAATGCTCCCACGCTTTTGTGAAAGCCGGTTTTCATGACACATGTTGTTGTTGTAAAAGGACTAGAAGGACACATGTTGTTGCTGTAATCCTATGATATTTGAACAGCACGTGTTTCTGTTTACATTCCTTTTGCTATGAAGAGATTAACTCATGCTGAATTCTCTGATATTTTCGGGAAAAATGAGAATTTCATTTGAGAGGAATTTTACATCTCCTTTCAGCATCTGGGCCAAAGCGAAATTTATCTTTTCTTAAAAATGGGAGGTAGTGTGGCCCGAAGTACATTATTATGAATAGGTTGAAAGGATTTTGAGGGATTTAATAAGATTTTGTCGTTCGGGTAATCCTACGTTCTCTCGATTTTTGTTTTTAACTCGTTGTCTCAGTTGCACTACAGTAGTGCATAGACAAGTTCTTTTCCCCCATTCATGCAAAAGACGAAAGTATATGAAATTAGTTGTTTCATTCTAAAACACCAGAAATTTGCCCATTTTGCTCTACAGCTTCTTAACTTATTATTAGGTAAACTTTGGCCATGACTCCCGAAGTTGTCACTTTCTGTTTTTGTTTGCTATTTGAGTTAACCCCGGGTTTTTATAATAACTATATTAAATTTATAACAACACCAGAAATTTGCCCATTTTGCTCTACAGCTTCTTAACTTATTATTAGGTAAACTTTGGCCATGACTCCCGAAGTTGTCACTTTCTGTTTTTGTTTGCTACTTGAGTTAACCCCGGGTTTTTATAATAACTATATTAAATTTATAACAATTTTAGTTCAAGTGAAGTGAATATGTTACGTGGAAAGCATTGCACGCCGGAAAAACAAACATATAAACAGATGATTACAGAAGACAAAACGTACACCGGAATTAGAAAAACGCTTAATTGTTCAAATAAAACGATTAGAAATGCAAAATAATTTGAGCGGAAAACGGAACGCGTAGTCAGAAGTGGGCAGTGTCGCCCTTGTTGGTTCACCGACTTGTACGGTTGAGGAAGAAGAAATAATTCATGGCAACCACGCAGTTTAAAAATGAGCTCAATGTGACACCCAGTGTAGATACATTTCGTCGACGATTAAGAGGAAAAAATCTTAAAGGCTGTGGTCCCAGAAGAGCTCCTCTGCTAATTACTATATACATTTTTCTAAAACCCATTTTAACTGGGAAGTGGAGAAGTCGAAAAATATGTTTTGTACTGACGAAAGTAAAATTGTGCTCTGATGCATTAGCAGGTGAAATCAGCGCACCATTAGCACAGTGTCAACACCAATGATGATACTATCAGCATTTCACACGAGCTGATTTACCAGCGTCGAAAAGTGAAAAGAAATTTAACTTTTAAGCTATCAGCACGTAATAATTGAGTTTAAAATATGATTGAAACTGCAATAAAGTGGAGTGAAAGTGAAACGTTAAACTTTATTACTACATAAAAACTGAGCGGGAGGTGATAGTACTTACCTAGACAATCAAGCCCCCCCCCCCCATATCAACCATTTCGAAACTACAGGGTGATTAAAAAGTTATGCTAGGTTTTCAGAACACATCCTGTATCTTAAAAAGTACAGGCCGTACGGTCACCGTCTGAAGCTGATTGTATGCAGAACTGCATGCCCTTTCCAACGACTGCTCAACTAGCCCCGCACTCCTATCCCCTCGGGAGTTTTTGTGGTCTAAACTAAAAATTTCCGATATTTTTACATTTCTTTTTTTTGAGTTATTGGCTCACAATCTATTCAGGTCACACCGATATCTTTAAATAACTACACTCAAAATCTAATATAAGAGACGTGAATTGTACGACATATGAATTTCTAGTAAAAAATTCTGTTGTACTACGGACTTAACTTCACAAATACGCATCTCTATTGAAGGGTGAAAGTAATTCAATAGCATAATGGATTAATGTGAGAAATATAGCTTAAAATAAATAAAACTATAAAGCGCTCACAAATTGAAACTCACCAATGGATTGCAAAAATTGCCAAAAGCCAATCAGAAATCGTCCTATTTTCACATGCAAAGGGCTCTGTGACAGTGCCTTCCATGACAAATGCATGGAAATGCCGGCCTATAATAAGAATCTTCTGGCGGAGAATAAGAATATAATCTACATGTGTAACCACAGTTTAGAACTAAAGGATATCATGGCCACTAAGTTTGATGAAATGTTAAAAGTTACCCAAAAATACAGAGAAGAACTGAAAGAACTAGGGTCAATTATTAAAGAGATATACCAAACCATAACTAGAATGGATAATAGGGTAAGTACGAACAGTACATTAAGCACCAATAAAGATACACACCTGGAAGTGTAAAAAAGGGCATGCCCGCGATACCGGCCGAGGGGGTAATAATTAAGCCTACTAATGTCGACCAGACTACTGAAATCACACAAAAATACGTAAAAGAAAAAATTAAACCAAGCGCATTAAAGATCCCTATTACCGAACTGAGGCCCCTTATCAAGGGTGGGGTTATAATTAAAACTAATTCTACAGCAAATAATATGTCTCTCCTTAGGGAAGCAAACAAAGTACTGGGTAATCAATACAGAGAAGAGTACCCTGCCTATTCATCACAAATTTAGATAAGAATTATACATCGGAAGAACTGCGAGATCTTAATTACTCATTCAAGGATCAAAATCAACTTAAAAGTTACTCAGAGCAAGCTTAACAAACGTAATAACAATTGGACTATGTATTTTGAGGTTTGTGCATCTACATACAAACGTATGGTTGGGCTATATGTTAATATTGACTGGAATTCTTACTATGTCCGTGAGGTCTTCAACATTATGAGATGTTTCCAGTGCCAAAGGTATGGACACACGTCGAAAAATTGTGAGAATCATGAAACTTGTACAAACCGCGGAGAAAATCATGAAACTCCAAACGGCACGAGAAATAGAGTCTCATGTATTAATTGTCAAATAAAATCAGCAAGAAGTAAGGAAATCACAACAGAAGACTGTAAACACGCTGCTGACTGTAAAAAATGCCCTGAATATCTAAGGCGCGCAGAGATAATCAGGAATAAGACTGATTATTCTACCGAAACCTTATAAATAAACAAGAGAACCAGTTGCAAATAGGAATGAAGAATTGTCAATTTTCCTCGAACCTACAATTCCGGCTGAAATAGAAATTATAATAAAAACACTTAGAAAAGAGTCTGCTTCTGGCCTGGATGGAAACACGACAAAAGACCTTCCTATAGCTGCGGACTTAATAAGTCCCACCTTGTCCGACCTCATAAATCAAGCCTTTTCAATAGGTAAATATCCAGACATCCTGAAAGAGACAGAAATGTTGCCAAATTTAAAAGTGGAGATAGAAAGGAAGTCAGCAACTACAGACCAATAGCAATTCTCAGCTCCGTGGGAAAGATATTTGAGACAGTTATTGAAAAGAGGCTAAGAAGATTTATAATCAAAACTGGAGGGTACGACCTGAAACAGTTTGGATTTCAGGAATGTAGTGGTACGGAATCACCCACAACAGAGACAATAGATGTTATAAATGATTATCTGGATCGGGGACTGTACGTAGGAGTGCTGTTTATCGATCTTCAAAAAGCATTTGACACTGTGGTTCACGAGCTTCTGCTGAAACTTCTTGAGAAACTGGGGATAATAGGCATAGCCAATAAACTATTGGCAAGCTATTTAACGGATAGAAAAGTGTTTACGAAAATACAAGGTACTTATAGTGATGCGGAAATTCTCTGTACATAATGTACCCCAAGGCTCGATCCTTAGCCCTAACCTTTACTTGCTGTACATTAATAACATCCAGAACGCAGATATTAGGGGAAATTATCATATCTTTGCTGATGACACAAATATCATCTATGGAGCGAAGACGGAGGATGAACTATAAAGAATCATGAATGAGGATCTTAAGAGATTTAAGAACTGGAAGGATGGCAACAGGTTATCAATAAATGAGGAAAAACCAAAGTTTATCTTATTTCGACAGCAAAATAAAAAAGACATAAATCCGGAAATCAAGATTAGATCATTAAGCCTACAGAGAATAAAACAAATTAAGTACCTTGGGATTATCCTAGATGAACAGTTAAAATGGAGCGCTCACGTAAATGCGAAAATCAACAAGATTATTCCGATGCTGAGAGCAATTAAAAGAATGAAATTTGCTCTAAGTAAAGACAGCATATCTAATATACAATGCCCATGTACTGTCATATCAATGGTCTCAATGCACAAATAGCGTTATGAACAGGGTGCAAACAACCATGAATAGACCACATAAGACTCTTCACAATATGCCTTGGCTGACACCCCATAGGATGTCCAGTAGAACTAATAAATTCAATCTTAAACAAATAGTTTTCGTGGAGAAAGCAATATTTATATACAACATAAAAAACAAGCAAATCAAATCAAACTTAAGAATCATCACAGCCGCCGAACTCCACAGTTATAACACAAGACG
The DNA here is from genome assembly GCA_963924295.1 of Dioctria rufipes. Taxonomy (NCBI): domain Eukaryota; kingdom Metazoa; phylum Arthropoda; class Insecta; order Diptera; family Asilidae; genus Dioctria; species Dioctria rufipes. The sequence continues at coordinate 28,513,823 of OZ002740.1, forward strand.
GAAATTAGAAATAAGAACAGCAACAGCCAGAACAGAGAGGATACGTTCAGGACTCCTGACGTCAGCTAGTGACATTTACAATAGACTTCCGGGGTTAGCTTGTAGTGGTAGTGGACTATGACACTTATAGATGGTTTCTTTTTTTTTTCTTGTCCAGTTATATCCTGTGAGATTCAATTTTCTAAAGACATGTAATGTAGTCTTAAACTAATTTGAATGTAGATTGCGAATTAGTCTAAATGTAGAAGAGCTCAGGTTGCTCAATGCTGTAGAATTATGACTCATCTTGTGATTTAACATTGTATTAATTTGAGACATATAATCATCTCTTAGTTTGACTTACTTGGTATGCGGTATTTATTCTCTAGATTTTATCTTTTCTCATCTGCTTATCTTAATCCTTATGCTTTAAGCTATGTCTTTTATACGTCTTCGTATTTTAAAAATTTAATTATCATTATCCTTTTGTATCTGTTCTCATACTATGTTTTTTTTTCATTTAGTATCTTGCATTTGTTTTATTATGTAATGAATCAACATTGTGTCTTGTGCTGTTTTATTATTGTATTGGATGGTATTATTGCATTGCACTAACATAAGTTACTACTCAAGCAATCAGTGCGCTGCTTAGCTGTATCTTATTTGGCTAATGAATATTGGGCCCATATATTATTCAATAATTATTATACTATATTATTATTCTATACTATATAAGCTAATTGACACAACAGCTGTATGTTAAGTCAGCCAACCTCAAGCTGTAATATAACTCTGCATGGAGTTTCAAATGAACTTAGATAACATTCCTTGATTTATGGAGATATTTGTAATTGGCTGGCTGTTCACATTCCAGTTTAACAAGTATTATTATCAACATAAGTATTCTGTATTGTATAAATTATACTGATAAGCTGAAATTTAGGAAGTGGTGTTTGACTATGTTAGAAAGTTTGAAATATACATTATGTATGGCAGAGTTAGCAACCTTTCAACTTCTTTCTTACACCAGCAAAGCTGACTAAAAGGGTATTGAATGACATATACTGAAAAAAGAAAAAGGCAATACAATTTAATTAAGAATGTGTAATGTGGATGCTTTGTAGACATGAATAAATCTTTCAAAATAGGTTTCAGAATAGCTTTAGACCCGGGATGTACGGTCTAAAGCTATTCTGAAAGACTTTGAAAGACAGGGTGTTTTGTGAAGATCTAGCATAATTTCTTAATCACCCTGTAACTCCAAAACGGTTGATATGCCCCCCCCCCCCCCCCCTCCTGATATACAATTTTTTGTTTGGCTAGGTGAGTACTATCATCTAATGTTCTATGGACCACCATGGAGGACACACTGTATATAATATATTATATTATAATTTGTGCTGGCCAATCAGCATAATGTCAACTAAGCTTAAAGGGTCTCGTAGTTATATTAAAAGACCCCCTCCTACAGAATTCGACCCAAGGATCGCAACAAAAACTTGGTACGAGCATGGTTCTCTTATTACGGTGTTGGCCCAATACATTAAATCAAAAACCTTCATATCTCAAACCGTGCATGTTGATATACTGCAGAATGTAATGCTGCCGTAAGCTTCGGAAGAAATTCCTCATAGATGGGTCTACTAGCAGGACAATGATCCGAAGCATACCAGCAGAAAAGCGATAAAAATGGTTTGAGGACAACTGCATAACTTTATTGGAGTTTCCTGCACAGTCACCTAACCTCAAACCAGTTGAAAATCTTTGGCCTGATATTTAAAAAAGCTTTCAACCCGCAAACCAACAAACAAAAATGATCTTTGGAGGGCAATTGAAGATGTCTGGATATTTGCTGAGAGGTGCCAACAAATATTAATTTTAAAATTTAGTGCTATAATTATAAATTCTAATTTTTAACACCGTAATTCCAAAGAGGTTGTGATATTTTTAGGTTTTTATATTGAGTTTTGTTTATGGTGCTATTTTTGAACGGTTGATGTTTCTTTTTACAAAATGTATTTTATTTTTTAAAAGATTGTATTAATAAAATTTTGATTTGCATTTTTTTTTTAAGGAGAGTATTTTAATTTTAAAAATTTGAAGTGGTTATGTGAGTTATATTATAAAAAACAATTTCCAATCACGAACATTTCCATTTTTTTTTACAGCAGCTCTAGGTGATTTTGTATTTGTATAACGTGGAGCTCATACGGCCTCTATTCCTATGTGATAAATTTCAAAATAAAACTTGACCCATTGTTTCCTAAAATTTTTATTTTATCAAGATATTAAAATTTATATTATTTTTACTATAGCCTGGCAAAATTAGTCTAGTTCGAAATTATGTATATAAAATTTCATAATCTTAAAATAAAAATATTTTTTATGTTTAACAGGAATACCAATCGGACAGCAACATCTTCTCTATAATCATAAAGAACTTAGTGACACAACCGAAATGAAAGATATTCCGTTAGGTAATGGGGCTCGTTTAAAGTTGGTGGTCGATATGAAAGGTGGTCCTGTCTCTGCCCGTCGTGTGGTCAACTTGCCTGATTATGATAGCAACTGGTTCGATTTAAGTGATGTTCTTAATACAACAAGGTTTTATTTTTTCGCTAAATAAATTTTCTTAAATTTTATAATGATAATAAATTCAAGGCATGATCCACTCACAATCTCAACATCAGGAATGATGAAAGTATTAGTATATAAAGACTGCAAGAAAAATGTTCATAGAATCATGAAACTGCGTTCTGATCGGAAATCTCTAAATGCTGGAAAAAGTGGTGAAACTTCACATTTGAATTCAAATGGACAAGATGATCAGTGGGTCAAGGATAATCTTCAGACTTTAGAAGTATATAAATATTATTATACAAATTTATATGTATTTTATTATTCCTTCCAATTATATAGAAAATGCATCAAGTACGTACTTTGTTGGATGAACAAAAGAAGGGAAAAGAAATAAAAGAAAAGAAAGATCCAACAAAATTTGTTGCCAAACATGAATTGAAAATAGACGAAAAACCTCAACAAAATTATAAATCAGGTGTGATTTCTAAAATTGCACAAAACAAATCAAGCTTTTTCAAATCTGAGCAATATATAAAGGCACCCACGAAACAAGGAAATCATTCTTTAGTTAAAACACTGTTTCCTTCAGAATTACAAGGAAGAAAACCATCATGTGGTTTGTTAAACAAATACGGGCTAAATAAAACATGCATAAGACCTCCATCGTTAATTCAACAGCCTAACAAAAATGAAAGTTGCTTTCAATTACATGCTTTGGCTCCTCTATCATTGCCACCGCCAAATTATTCCTCAATACCAAAGGTAACCGATACAGAGTTACCAGCAAAGTATCATCAAACTGGAAATATTGTAAAAAATAATAATTGTAATAATATCACAATAAATCGGCCTAAATGCAAAGAATACATCGACTCAGAAGAAGTGCGTTCAAAGCTTAAAGAAAATCTTAGAAGAAATAGATCATTCAAGGCTATTAATGATATTATAGTGGATGAACCAAATCAGAGAACATTCAATGTAAACACATCACTTTCATCAGTTTTAGATCAACTCGTACATTCATCTACTACTAAAAAGTCGCCTGAAGATGATGAAGAAACGTCAAAATCTATGCATGATTTAATCGAAAAAATGAACACCTCCACATTAAGTAGTAGTAGTAATAAAACTGATGATTTTCTAAGTGATGCAACATGGAGGAATTCCGACCTAGAATGTGACAAAGAAATTCGACTCCCAAAACGTCCTAATTGTACTACTGCACCTCCACCAGGATTTGAAAATAAGTTTTTTGTAGATAGGCAAGCGACAGTAGGAATTAATTCTCATGATAGTTCCGGTTGTGTACCTGACTTTAAGTTGGAAAGTACTACTTCAACGAGTAATAGTGCCTTGGATGGATCGTATAGACTTTATAAAATGTCTTCTGAAGGTAATATATTTATTTATTTATTTTTATTCAAGAGTTTATCCCACTGTTGATCTGTAATTTTGTCGGTTTTTAACATTAAGAAGTCTGTGTAGGGCTAAATTTTTTCTGAGTATATTTTTCGTCCATTTATGACTCAAGATCTGCGATTTCTATGACAAACTTTCAACCTGATTACAGCTTTCATAGTCAACATGCTCTTACGTTATCGTGTATGTCTCTTTAAACTTGGTCTGTGTTGATGGACACCAGGGTTCTTATTTAGTCGCAATATTTTGTTTTTTGTTTGCTTACTAATTAATTATAAAGTATAAAGTTTCCTTTTATTTTTTAAATTATAAATTTTTGTATATTTTTGTGTTTTCGGACAACCGAGAATAAAAAATAGAAGAAAACTTTGAATCTACCTTATACTTTATTGAGTTTACGTTCACAAAAAATTGTAGGACACAACTATGGCACTATTTTCACATTTATATAACTGGTAATTAGGTAGTGAGGTGACAAAGTTTGGAGATAACTTTTCTTGAAAAAACGCATACATCTCGTTTGCATACTGATAATGGGCCAAAGTCCGTGATATAATTGATAACTATTCGGATGAAATTTTTTACCAATTTACAGTACCCAGTATTTAAACTGCCTGTCATAAGAATTTCCAAGTCATTTGTATGATAGATGGCTTTGTAGTCATTTGGTAATTAGGTAGTGAGGTGACAAAGTTTGGAGATAACTTTTCTTGAAAAAACGCATACATCTCGTTTGCATACTGATAATGGGCCAAAGTCCGTGATATAATTGATAACTATTCGGAAGAAATTTTTTACCAATTTTCAGTACCCAGTATTTAAACTGCCTGTCATAAGAATTTCCAAGTCATTTGTATGATAGATGGCTTTGTAGTCATTTCGGGTGAGAGTAGGAAGGGGCATGACTAGCATCCGCAGTAGTAGCAAAATTAACCTAATGACAAGTTAGGAAGCAGGCGAGATTTCCGAGTGTTTTACATTTAAAATGCACACGGCAAGAAAAGGAAGAAAGAAAGAAAAAAAATCGAAAAAATCAAACTCTCTTTAAAACTTTTATGAATAAAGATAAAAAATGTGAAAGCGCAAATTGCATGCAACGAAACAGAATGGCAAATGTTTCATTTTCGTAAATAAATGAGAATGGGCGGAGTTTTCACGTTTTACTCTCATAAATTGTATCCGCGCTTTTGTGAAACTGGTTTTCATAAAATATTGACAATGTTTTGGTCACATGTTGTTGTTGTATTTTTGTTTTTACTATCAGAACCAGCTTAACACAAGCTCGCTGCATGGACACGTTTAATAAAATAAACGGTCAACAATACATGCGTTTCATCACTTAGTCGGTGTTAGTATTAGTATGTTAAACTAAACATAGCCCAAACACCGAATGAGATGACATGCAATGATATTTGAACAGCTCGTGTTTCTGTTTACATTCGTTTTGCTCTGAAGAGATTAAGTGAGAGAACTCATGCTGGATTCTCTGATATTTTCCGGAAAAAATGAGAATTTTATTTGAGAAGAATTTTATATCTCCTTTCAGCATCTGGGCCAAAGCGAAATTTATCTTTTTCTTAAAAATGGGATACAGTGTGACCCGAAGTACATTATTATGAATAGGTTGAAAGGATTTTGAGGGGTTTAATAAGATTTTGTCGTTCGGGTAATCCTACGTTCTCTCGATTTTTGTTTTTAACTCGTTGTCTCAGTTGCACCACAATAGTGCATAGCCAAGTTCTTTTCCCCCATTAATGCAAAAGACGAAAGTATATGAAATTACTTGTTTCATTCTTTAAAACACCAGAAATTTTCCAATTTGCTCTAACTTGTCTAACTTGTAGTAGTAACATAGTTGACGGGTAGCCTTTTTTGAAACGTATGTCAGGTTTCGTGGTCAATACGGCTTATTCTACGATATGACTTGTTCTCTCTGCAATTTGAAGAGTTCAAATAAGTTAACGACCGATCTGTTCCTGTTTGGAATAAAAACCTTGGATTTTTCAGGGCTTTACGGTGCCGGTGAGTCGAGTATTTGTCTGATACTTACTATATATTTCACTATATATTTGGGGATTGCTCGGGAACGCGTTGATGTAGATAGCTGCAATTTTGTATACGGCATTTTCATAAAAATTGTAAATAAACTTTTAAAATGTGCTAAATCTTCTTGGTGTTGCAATGTAAAAATTTAGGTTTTTTACATATATTGTGAAAACGATCAGTCCTAAACAATAAAAACGTCTAGGAATGATCGTGTTGGAAAGTTCTTCACAATAAGAAATCCTAAAATTTTGTCATAATCATTTTTACTGTCCGACGAACAGTTCTAGAAATATATGCGAATAACCACTTCAATATTCATACTTGCACAGAGAGATTACCATACGAAATTATATGCGGGCATTCATCTAGGGTATTATAACATTTGGTCTTAGACCAATTCTACCTTTTTTACTTGTTTAGCTTTTATAATCACTCTGTTGTTATATACTAGTGAAAGATGTAGTCTTCGTCTTCATGTTGAAACTCTAAATGTTTGGTGAGGTCGTTGTTTTCTCAGATATCTATAGGTCTGTTTATATACTTCTTGTGCAAAAATTTCCTGGGTAAAAATTTACTTATGTCTTAGGGGAAAAATGTACAAAATATGGAAACTACGACAACGCTTTTCCTGCAATTTCGTTAAAACCAACAAGAAGAATCAGGATCTAAACAGTAAAAAAGAACTTGCACAAAACGATCTCTGTTCTGTGGTTTTATTTACCTTGTTGTTGCACTCTTGCAAAAGTCCCTGGACAACACTGAATGGTCAATCCATCTTTATTCGACAAATTTAAAAATTAAGATAATTAAAAAATTGAACTTTTTTATGACATCTTTCAATTTTCATTGCAAAAATGGTGCAGTAACTAAAAACTTAGGGCAATTTCATGCAAGAGGGGAAGCTATGACGTATGCAAAACTCGGGTAATTTTCTTGCAACAGAGTGTAAACTTAGGAAACGTAAGATCGTCCCAAAAATTAGTACGCGAACAGACATTATATCTAGCCATTTATTTCGAAAAATACATTTTTTTTTCATCTCAGAAGTCAGACTGTTATTGAGATTGATGATTGATAGGTGGGGCTGTGAGGGTGGGTGTCCAGTACTATTTTTAATCAAAACAGCTGGTTTAGACGTCTTATTTGGGACTAGTTTTACGTAAATCGATCTACATAGAACTAATATGATGAAGTGGTCTAAAATGCCGAAAAATGCCTGCTTTAATTCGGCATCTGATGCGGTATTGACCCGCAGAAATTAGTATATTGGTAGACATATCGATGGTCTAGTTTATCGATATCCTCACATATGAAATTGTTTACAAACTTGATTGCGTGTGTGTTCATTAATAGAGAGAATTTTCATTTTACTTAAATGAAAATGAATGGAATAAAGAAGAAAAACAAAATTGCAAACTGGTCAGAGGGGGTCGAATTTCCTTATAGCTTTTTGTATTGAAGCAAGTATTCCGTCCTTAATAGATGCTAAAAAAATTTAGAAATTTGGAAACTTTTAAATTTTCCTCTATGCTGCTCCATTCTCTTGTGCATGCGGTGTACAAATAAACTCAAAACATTATTTCTCATTTTCCTCGTGAAGTAGTAATCAGATCTGACAAATTTCACAACAATTGAGTAGCTAAATGATGGTAGCCGGATTAGTACTACGTTAATCGAATTACGAAAACTAGACCTAAATAGCTCTGGTCTAAACGTAATCACTGTCTAATTCATAAGCAGTTTATAAAGAGATCTTAGATAATCATGTTGATGGAATCTTTGAGATCGTACTTATTTAAATTTCTCTTAGAAATTTAAAGATTGAATGGCTTTTTTATCAGATAAATTAAATATGAAATTCCGAATTAAAACTACCACCTACCTACACATTGACCTTATCAGTTCTAACGCTCAATAAGCTTACATCGATAGTAATCACCCTTTTCTAAAAAATTTTCTGAAACTGCACTTAATATTTAAAAAAATTTTCTCTTTCAGCTAAAAATAATTATGAGTTACCCAAACTATTAATACGAGAAGATTCTCCAGTTGAATCTTTCCATTCTTCAGATCCTCAACTTGAAACTTTAACAATACGTGGAGAATCACCGAAAAATGTTGTTACTACCTATCCAAAATTGACAACAGCTAATACTAGCGTGGAAACAACTGAACGAGAATCGAAACCAAGTAAATCAATAATAAAATCTCCATGGAGTCACCATCATCATCATCATTCTGATTTAGGCTTAAATAATTTAGAGTTAAATTTTTTGAATGATGATTACTCCGATATTGATACAGAAAGGACTACAGATAGTTGTATACAAAGTGGATCAGTTTTAAAAATAGCATCAAATCTAGAAATAAGTAGTAGTTGGAATAATTCTGAATTAGATGGTCAATCACAGCCATCGACAACATCATTAAATTTCATTAATGGCGATTTAACATCAAGTGATGATGAAGAGGATGTTTTCAATGGTAGTTGCTGTATGCTTCATAGTAATTCAAAATCTAAATCAATTGAATTAAATGATTTTCGTATGATGTTTGGTAGTAGCCCGACACTATTGAATTCGAATTTTAATTCGTCGACTCATGCTTCTCGTTTAGATGCCGTCCCAATACAATATCGTCGGGGATATACGAATTTAAATGATGCTTGTTTATCAAGTAGTACATCTGATTTAGAATTATTTAATGGTATGCGAAAAAAGATTTCATCGAAAAGTGCCAGTCAAGAGTTACCATCTTCATTTTCACGTCATCGAACAACAAATAATTCATTAGATTTTATTCGTAGCTATGAAAATTTAGATCGAGCTAAAATTATACGAATGAAAAATGAACGTAGTCGAAGAAATTTAAATAGTACTAATCAATTGTTTTGTTGGGACTCAAGTACAAGTAGTAGCAGTAGTAGTACTACAACTACAACTACTTCTAGCAGTGGTGGCGGCGGTGGTGCATCATCAGTAAACAGTAATAAACGTAGTCAAAATATATCTAATAATTTTTCAAGAGAAAGGCTTCAAGAAGAAGATTTATGTGACGATAACTTTTCTTATTCAAATTTAGGTTACGAAAATACAATTGGTAATAATAGTATTACTAATACACCCATTGATTTTCCGTCCGATGAAAATTTATTTAATATGAATTTAGAACGTTTTGCGGATGAATTTAATTTATTATCATCCACATCACTTACCACAGATCGTTTATCAATTACTAGTACCACTACTACGATTACTACTACTGATACAAAAGAAATGAATGAAAATTCTCCTTTAATTTTGCCTGAAGTAAACGTTGCGAATAATACATCATCTATAACAACAAAGACAAATATTCATAAAACAATTTCACAAATTTCTGACTCTACAGATGTAATTATCACTAAGCAGCCGATTACTATAGTGCAAAAATCTGATAAATTACGATGCGCTGAATGTAAAAAGAAGCTAGGCTTAGTAATGATAATGAAATGTCACTGTGAAAAGGTATTTTGTCCGCAGCATCGTTATGCAGAAGCACACAATTGTTCCTATAATTTCAAGTCAGAAGGAAAGAAAATACTATCAAAAGAAAATCCACTTGTAGTTGCGCCAAAATTACCGAAAATCTAAGCTTTTTGTTTTCACAAATTTCTAGTTAATCTCCTTGTTTAACCATACCAACAAAATAATGCTTCATTGATCAAGAGAATAAACTTAAAAAGCAAGAAAACAATTTTATTTTGAAATTTTGTGATAAAAAGTATATAAAATTTAAGCCATTAACTGAACTTTAAAAAAAATCTTATTTTTTTTTTCTTTGTTCGTTTATTGATACGCAATTAATCTTCGAACTTATAATAATAATCACAACAACAACAATAAAAATTAAAGAAATTGATCAAAAAAATATTATAATCAAAATCACCTCTGAATCCGGGTTTTTGTATAATTGTATTTCCTTTCATTCTTCTTCTTCCTCTTATTATTATTATTACAATATAATTATTATTTCCATTGAAAGCATGTACACGTATATAATTTAGTTTTACTATTACCATATTTGTATTTAAATATATCCTTGAGTTGTATTATATATCATACGTTGTACGGAGATTGTGTGCCGCAAGTTCTGCAGGTGTTAGAATTGTGAAAATCTCGGAAAAATAATTTTGGAATATTATTTAAAAAAAAAGAACAGAAAAGAAGTTGACCACGCATTTCAAACCATTTGAATTAATATATATATATAAAAAAAAAAGGCACATGCTAATACTTTCAAACTTTTGAGGTAAGGTATCACTTTACTAGATTAGATCAGTTTTCTTACAACAATATATTTGAGTCTAATCATCTTTTTTGTTCATATACCAACCGTTAAATATTAGTACATCTATAAACTGCTATGTAGATTCTTTATCTGATTAGAATTAGAATTGTAAAGGAAACTGATCTAATAAGATGTTCTCTGAGAGCATGTAATTATTCAATTATTGAAACAACATTCCCTGGTCAATTATTATTATATATATTTGTGACCATTGGTCAACTAATGATAACTCCAAAATTATTATAAATGTTATTCCAATTGTTTTGTCTACTCGTGATAATTCCATCTTCAGTAGAAAGCTTAATTTTTGGTTATATGCCATCGTATAATGGGCTATAATGAAAAACTTGAATTTTGGAGTTATCACTAAATGACTAGTGATCACAGATATATATACATAATAACGATGTAGTCTGGTGAATATAATTTTGCACTAAAAACTATTTTCATAATTATTATATAATTTTAACATATGTACAACCGAATAAATATTGTAAATCTTATTAATTTTATTATTATTATTTTTTTGCTTTAACACTCATATATTCGCAATTACAGTTAAACTTTAATTTATTTAAATTTCTAGATGCTCTTAATGTCTAATTAGAAATATGTTAAAAAAAAAGCAAATATGGAACAATCTTCTTCAGTAATAATGATTTATAGTTTTCTGAAAAGTGCAACTGAAATTGATATAAAAATAAATAAATAAGTTTGTCTAATAATGCAGTAATATGTAATTTGTTAAGGTTACACACTATTTACCAAGATTTAATATTATTTAAAATAACGTAAGGTGCAATAAGATGTAACATTCAATGTAATCCGTTTCTTAAATTTCTAAATCTCATTAGTAGGATTATTTAGTTATGAACATGTTGCGCGTATCAATATTCACAATATTCAAATTAATTTGTCAGATTATGTGAAAATCACCTCGTCTACCATAATAAGGTCGCAGTCATTAAAGATACGTTTAGTTACGGACACTTTATCAGCAATATTCAACATAAATTTATCAGTTTAGAACAGCCAACATTTTTTTTATTCAGCACGAAATGTTTATATAGTCCGCCTTACATTTATTGGTGTTTAATCTGATGAATTAATGCCTTTTAACAATTGTGGTGAGAATATTGACATGTGCCTAATATATATGAAGTTTGTGGTTTGTTTACTCTTTCGAAACAATGAAATAAAGAATAAAATGTTTATTAAAAAAAAAAAAAAATGAAAACGGGCTACTTCATGCATCTCAAAAAGAGAATATCTAATAGGTGGATGGCATAATATTAAAAAAAAAAACAAAAAATTGTGAAATTAATTTAATTTTTTTCCTCCTCCTTCTTTTTTGATTGCGGTACTTTCTCCAAAATTTCATTTTTTAAGTCTTATTATTACATAAACAAAAAAAAAATTATACATTTATTTGTGAGATTATTAATATTGTTTACTATAAAATTCGAAGTATAATCGAGAATAAAAATGATTAATTGGAAGTTTGTTTGTTGATAGAAAATATTTTTATGTTAAAGAACTAATCATACTGCAAAGAATATAAATATAATTAATATGTAACTATCTTTGTAATTAATTCTGGAAATTATTTAAAGGATATTTAATAATTTATCGCACTACTCTTACTCTTTCATTATTATTATATTTTTTTTTTCATTTATCAGGTCATTTTGGTGGTAAAAAACTTTTATCAAAAATTTAAATTATGATTAGACGACTATCATTGTCATATTGTGTCTTGCTTCTATAACAATTTTTTGTTATCCATATTCCATTATATATATATATATATTTTTTTTCTGTTCTTGATACGTTTTACTTCTAATTGTTTAAATATAAATAAATATTATCAAGTGAGAAGAGAGTACAAGGGAAAAATATTCAAAGATCATTTTAAAAATTTGCAGGTGTTTACACAAATTTTGTACATTTAATTATTCCTCATATTATTTTGTATGTTTTATCATAGACTAAGTAATCACAAAGAATCATCTGCATGAAAAAATAGCAGTGTGGTTGATTAGTTTTTATAAAAGCAAAAATTTTTAACGATTTAGGATTTTGTGTAATACGAAATATCTCTTCTTTTTCATCGACACACGACACAAAACACTGACATTTTTGTGATGCCATAAAAAGTTTTGGTTTTCACTTTATCTCACTTTTCATAATATTATTGGTTTTAGACCAATTATAACTTTTTCACTTGTTTATCCGAAGAAGGACATACATTCCTTGATTTTGTCTTCTATCCTCTCATTCTTGAAATATAAAATTATCTTTCAAACCTTATGTAAAGTCCTTGTTTTGCTGGCTATCTGTTTGACAGCGATTCGTTTTCACTCTAATTGTGCAATATTTCAGCGCACCGTTTTTCCTTCTTGTAACTTTATCCCAGAAATTAATTTAGACAGCAATAATTAAAAACGCAATTCAAAAGCAAAACTACAAAACTTATTAAGAGAATTACTGCGCATCCTCTGTTCTTTGTGATTTCCTGCGTTAATAGAATGAGTAAAATATTTGCACTCTTTAAGGTATAGAAAAAAAAATCTAAGTAGTTTTGAATTAATGATAAAATGCAATTAAAAACAATCTGATCTGCACGGCTATAATTAATTAAAAACTAAAAGAATTTGAATTTCTTTGATAAGAAATAGCTTGCTATTTCTATAAAAGTGTCGTTTCAGGATTAAGAACAAATTATAATTGAAAAGGAAAGTGTAATAAGACATTATGTACATGACCTTAGCGAAATTGTGAGAAACTAACATCAGATAAAAAAAGGAAGCCGCTCTGAAAATAAGAATCGGTAAGCATTGATAAAATCCAATCATTGAAATTCTATTCCATTATTTTTGCAATACTAACATCATGCATAAAGGTTAAAATATTTTAATTGACAAGGCACTTTTGTTCATTAGCTAGTGAGCAAAAAAAAAAACATCTTTGTAGTGCTATCAATTTTCACTTAAAGTGAATTTTGATAGTTTTTGCTCTGTACTCTAAAGCTGCAAGAAAAGATAAATTTAAACATTTAACAATCTGTGAGATTATGTTTTTAATTTCAGCAAATAACTTTTTCTTTTTCTGCATTACTTTTTTTCTCTTCATAAAGTTTT